>WHYT01016415.1:0-32777 GCA_009806455.1 Tetrax tetrax
GAGGCAATGGTTTCAAGCTGCGCCAGGGGAGATTCAGGCTGGACATTAGGAAATATTACTTCTCGGAAAGGATAGTCAGGCACTGGAATGCACTGCCCAGGGAGGTGGTGGAGTCACCGACCATGGGGGTGTTCAAGAAACGTTTGGATGTTGTGTTGAGGGATATGATTTAGCTGAGAAGTATTGGTGATGGTTGGACTGGATGATCTTTTAGGTCTTTTCCAATCATGATAATTCTGTGATTCTGTAATTCTGTGATCAGTTTTGAGGACATATAAAAACAGTACATCTTACAGATTCTGCAAAATTAATTTCGAACCCACATGTGTGCTGCAGTATAAAAAATAACTTTATGCATAAGCTATTGTTTGCATCATATAAGTTGCTGAAATAAAACTTTGTCAAGTTTTAAATCTGCCTCCCTGTGCCTCAAAATTACAAGTTATTATATGAACAAAACTCCTATTTTTGTAATCTTGGCGAAGGAGTATGTGATTCGAGCCAGTAGAAAAGGACAGAATATTTTTAGACTTAATTCTCTGGAGAGTGCACAAGTGCTGATTCTGTTATTACTCCCTTGTGGTCCCATGCCCTTTTGAAATGTGTCTCAACAAAGTTCTTACAGCAATAAAGATGTTTTCAAAGCAGTTACACATGTGAAGCTACTATCATCAAAAATTGTTTTGAACTGCATAGTTTGGAGTATTTTTTCCTCTGTTTACTCTGCAATGAAACATATTATTAAAAAGAAGCTGAATTTACAGTTTGTGCCCTCTATAGATATAGCCTTTTCTTTCTGAGATCTCCAGTTCTTTATCCAGTTAAACATAAATCTATTATTTTCACTTTAAAGTCTCTCATAATCTCCATCCTACTTTCTCTCTTTTAAAAGCTACCAAGCTCCTTTAGCACTGATGCGAGCATAGCAGGTTTTCCTTCTTGACTACAGAGATTCACATCTTGTCTTTTTTTTCTCCCTTGGCTGTAATCCCCTTGGATCCAACTTTTTTTCTTTTTTTTTTTTTCCTATCTGATCAAAGACAATGTGTCTAATAAGACATGGATCTTTATCTATGAGTATGACCCTCTGGTGCTATCACAGCCAATGACAACCTGAGGTTGCCGATTCTGGCAGTTTTTGCAAATAAGAATTCTAGGCTTCTGAAGAAGGATATTCTGGAGAAATACACATCAGAAGAAAATACTGGGAATACTGCAGAGGGAGCTTCAGGTGGCCATTATGAATGAGAAATTTGGCTGTTAACTTTTCACCATATCCTGTCAGAAACCCCTCTGAAAACATGAATCAACTACACTGTGATTCAGAAGCAAAGTATTAACAATTTTAGCTCTTCCTAAACACCAACTTCCTCACAGGTAATATGCTGACTCTTGGCATGTCTACCTCCCTGTACAGTAGAACTCTACCTGATTGGACATTACCAATCTGATACACAGGTCATCTGTTTCATCTTTTATTTGCATGTGTAAAAACATCTACATGGTGTTTTCATGTCTATGCGATCAATTATAGGATTATACATGTGGCCCAAGTGGGAATTCTTCCTTAATGAGTAAGTAGACCAGGCACTACTTGCGTAGACCAGAAACAATGTCTGGAAACCATAAAATTAAATTTTCTTATTACAGTTACATTTCATTATGGTGAGGGTCTGGTTGATTACTCAGACTGAACAAGTGAAAAGTCAAATGAAAACCCATCCATTCTATGTCACCCTTTGTACATGCAAAGGAATCACAGATGTCTGAATTATTTCAACATGCTAGTATAGCATACTCTGTTTTATCTGTGGATGGCATGAGTTATTTTTTATGCAAGCTCTTCAATTCCTTAAAACACATTCTGGTGATCTCTGTCAGAAGACAAAAAAAATTAGAGGTACTTGATGGTACTCCTTCTTCAGCCATCACTGATAAAAGGTCACTTAACTTCACTGTCAACTGTGCTGCTTCCAAGCAAGTTTTGACCCTATTCTTTGCTAACATTTCCTCTATTTCCTCTCTCATCACTACTGCAAAGAACAATTAATTTCTACAACAACCCAAACTAAATCTAGTTCAGAAACTGAAACTTTCTTATTGTGAATGTCATTAAGTTTGCTTTGGTCCTCTCTCAGGCTGCCTGGAATACTGTAGATCTGTTCAGAATACACATCCTCATCTGCTGCTTAGACCGTGGTTATTTCTTCTTGACATTTTTCTCTTGCTGTCTTATTTATATATAATTTCCTCATATGTGCATATCCAGCCTCCTTTCTAACTCTGTAATTTTGCCTCTTTTACTGCATTCTTCTCTCTTTGGATCTGTTGCAATTGCTCTTTGGGTTTCACTGTACTGTCCTGATGCAGCATATCTTGCTCCAAACCTGTTCTTAAAAACAGACCAGATTCACATCGAGATTGACCCATTTTCTACTTACTTGTGTTTAAGTGTACAACTACTTTGCGGAATATAATTAAAATAGCAATAATTATTGTAATGAATACTGCCGATATGGACAGGGAAATAAGATTCCTTCACTTACTTGTCTACTCCATAAATTCGGGTGACTGCAATATTCTCCAAAATGACCACAATAAGCAGGGGCAGAGTAGCTGAGTAGTCATCAAACATGGTCACAAAATAATTTCCAGAGCGCTGCACAAAGATCAGGCCAATAAAAAATGCTACCAAACAGCAGATCACTGGAATAAAAGACAGAAATGTGAGCTGTAATTATAACAAAGTTCCATAGACAAAAAGGAAATAAAGAGAGTTCAAAATGGCAAAGACATACTGTAATGCACTATTTCATATCATCAAAGCTGAGAACATTTTTCTTTTTGGGAGGTGTCAGATGTCAATTTTAAGAACATTAGGACTCCTACCTATTCCCTACATAAAGGAAAAATTACGTAATTAGAATTAATTACTAGAACTGCCATATTACAGGAGTCCTGATTAATCAAGTGACTTATTTGTTATTAAACATTTAACTTAATGGGAATGCAAGGCTAAAATAAACAGAACCGGTAGCCTAAACCTCATACATCACATTACTTGGTGACTTCCACTTTTTGGAATTTAGAAATGAAAAGGACCAAAGATTCTAAAAAATAAAAAGGCTTTGCCTAGATAATTCACAGCATGAATTTCCATTAGGATCTACCTAAATATATCTGTGCACTAAGCAACATCTCTGCCCTTTCTTTTGTTTAGGGACAACCCAAAACATATTTCTTGAATGCTTGATCCTGAATACTTTCAGTATTATTTTTTTCCTACTAAATTCATCAATAATAAGACTGAATACTTCAGCAAATAAGTAAACTGTGAAATTGTAGGTTGAGCACTAGTAAGACTAATTCTCCCACCTGAAGTGCTCCTTTTTTTTTTTTTTAACCCCACTGAGAACTCAGGCTGAGGACACAGCTAAGCAGTCTAAAATTAGGTGAAATTAATCTGGGTCAAAGTATAAAAAATCCTTACAGAATATGCTCATTGTATAAATCCCTGACAATCAATTGATATCGATTAAAGTAGTGAAAGGAAGGTAACGACACTTTTTAAAATACTGTGGTATAAGAGCAATCACTTTTTTTCAACCTTGTAGTAAATATTGTTATAATAATTTTCGGAGAATAGAAATTAAGAATTCAAGAGCTCATTACTAATCAATGTCAACTCCTAACACAGATAACAAAATCAAAAGAACATAGATAAAAATCTCCTCGACCTGAATCTCATTTTTCACACTAAGTTTTGTTACTGACCGAGAAAATAATCAGATCACCAGAACCGCATGTATGTGAATTCCAAAATCTTTGTTGTTCTTATGTGTCCTACCATTACACCCCAAACATATGCATCTTTAGTTGCAAACTAAGGCTCTGGTAAGTATACTCATCATAACTTGGCACATACATATGCAGACCCCGATGTGGAAATAATTGAACACAAAACAATTTTAAGCATATGAGTTGATTTCTCTGAACTCAAGAGGGACTGGAAGCATAATGGAAAAAAAAAAGTTGCAAATGTGCTCTCACTTCTGCAAAACTAGAAGATTTGTGGGTTTTAAGCATAAACTCTAGTGCAAGCATAATTATTGTTAAATCCCACCAATAGTGCATGAAGTATAACCCAGGCTTTTCAATTTTAGATGTTAATTATAAAAACACCACATGAAGTTGTAATCCTTTGAGTACAACTGAGTTTAGCAAAAATCATGCATGCATACCACTCAAAAAACTACCAAAGAAAGGTAGTTCTTGACTACTTCTTTATCTTAATAGGTTTTTTGCCAAATGTAGTAACAAGGAATTACTGTAAAATGCTCCACTACTCCAGGGTAATGACTATACATCATAATACATGCATATATACTTAGGAATAACAGCTAATTTCTACATGCCTCACTGGTTATTCAGAAAGAATTTAAGAGCTGATTAAAAAAAACAAAACCAAACAAGTGCTCAATAGGTTACGACTTCTGAAAAATCAGTTGATTTATCTTTATGAATAATTTTATTCTTAGATCTAGCTGAGCAAGAAAAATACATGTTTTCCATTACATATTACTTATTATCTAAGTGAGGTAAGGAGAGCAGTCAGGAAAGAGCAGTGCTCTGCTGCATCAGGGATTGTCTCATAAAATATGTTATTATTTCCTTCATAGAGTTAAATAATGTTAAAGTAGCTTACGTATTTTTCATTTTCTATCTCTCCTGTCACAGATATTGTAAGGAAATCTGAATTTGTGCATAATGCATCAAGTCTCTTGCACCTGTCCTGAAGATTTTCAGAAACATTTTACATTATGCTGATGTTCTGTCTCAAAAAGAGAAATTGCTACAAGATCCTCAGAGCTACGTGAATGGCCTACACCTCAAATAACTTTAAGCATTTAAACAAACAAAAAAAAACCCTAGACATCTTGTTTAAGATAATTTCCACATTCAACGGGGAAAAATATCTTCCTCTGGAAAGTAATTCTACTGATTTTTAATATAATAAATATTTCATCATAATTTAAGATTTCATCTGGCCTACTGAGGAATAATTTGTAGTAACTTGCAATGTATTTTTATTCTTTCCTTTTCCTTTGTTTCCATGATCTATGACACTGGCTGGAATACAAAGTATTCTGGAGGAGCTCAGAAGGACTGACCATACAGAAACTTGTAACAGGAATCCTCCACTAAAATTTAAGTTCTAGGATGTTCCTGGTCTTGTAGAATTCAGGGAAAGGTTTTATTTGCATATATAATGTGGCTGTGCATGGAAGTACAGTCTGAAATACAGTGATTTATTGCTTTGTAAAATGTCAGCACTGAGAACTGTCATGTCAAAAAACAAGACTTCATACTCTCAAAAAAAATTTTAGTTTACTGCTCTAGTGAGAAAAGAAAGTTTGTGCAACTTACCAGTAAGAATCTCTTTCCTGATTTTGAAGGTATCAACAATTGGTGTGATGATGCCTTCAATGGTTCCAAACATACTTCCAAGTCCCAAATTTACCAACATGAGGAAGAACATGACTGACCAGAAGGGAGAAGCAGGGAAGTGAGTCATTGCTTCTGTAAAGGCAATAAAAGCTAAACCAGTTCCTTGAACTGCCTGTCAGCGAGAAAAAAAAATCCACATTGTTACTCATGACTGCTATCTATGCGTGATTCTTTCAAATCTGCAAACTTAACACTATTTACTAAAATACTGGATTTGTCTGAGGATCTGTAAGTTCATTGATACTAACAACACACTTCTTCCTCTCTTTCACTGATAATTTTGCATGAGAGCTATTATACAGGACTGCTACAAAGCACATTCTGTTCTCTCCAGTAAGTAAATAAAGGACTTCATTTCTATACCTATTTGTTTCATATTTAAATGGCAGGAATAGTACAGTAACTTCTAATGTCTAAGTCACTGATTTGACATTTTCACTTCAGATACCAGTGCAAGTACATAAAGGTCAGTGTTTAAAACAGCAAGTGCCTCTGAAAAAGCTAGAAAAGTATATCTTCTTTTACAGTACAGATTTTAACACAAGATGTTCTTCACTGTTCAGTATTTGGAAAAATCCTCACAATTTACTCCTCTAAAATACAGAACTTTAAAACTTCCTGAGGAGACCAATATAATGATCCAAATGTATCATAAATCATTGAAGACTATATTAAGACATCAGATCCAAAAGTCCTCAGGTGAGTTGGAATGGGACCCCGCACAGAACCATAGTGTCGTATGGATCTCTACAGGTGCACTGCTCACAGGTACACTGTACTGATACTCTGTATGCATATACTTCACAGTTTATTTCAGGCTTACAAATATTCATCCATTCATAACCTCTGTATTTAAAACTTACTTATTACTCTCACCTTGTCAAGTTCATCTTCAATTTGACAAGACTTCAGACCGAGAGAAGCAAACTCTTCTTCTTTAACTTTCTGAATAATGTCATAAACTAAACTGTAATCTTCTGCTGTAATGCTTGAGAAATTGATATGATGTGGGATTATATCCTGGCTCAGATTGCCTATTTTCAAAAGTTTTAAAATCTTCTCTGAATTTCTGAAAACACAATAAAACAGAAAAATCAAACTCAATAATCTGTGTTAATTCATTAATGAAATATACCATAAAAATAATTTAAAAAATAAATGGATATTCATACTGGATAACACATTTTTCATTTATGATATTGGCTTTGAAGCCCAGAACTGCAAACACCACCAAAGTTGCCAGCACAGAAGTGAAAAAATTGATGAAGGACACCAGTACAGCATCAAAATGGCAGTTGTTGTCTCTCTTGTTGTAGCTTGAAAAGGCAATCACTCCACCAAATCCAAGCCCTAAGGCAAAGAACACCTGAGTAGCAGCTTCTCTCCAGACCTTGGGCTCCAGCATTATTTCAAGCTGTTTGAAATTAGATATAATACATGTCAGCTACAAAATGCATTTCTACTATACGAAAAGATAACAGAAGAAAAAAACAGGAAGACAAGCTACATCATAAAATGCTAATACTCCATTATGAATATATTTTCATTGTGATAAAATGAAAGCTGAATGTTACACCTAAAGTTGAGTGAACTTAGGGCCACAAGTTCTATTTACTTCATATGATACAACAATCCTTAAAGAGAAACATGCTATACAGTGTGTCCCCAACAATGAGGCACTACTGGAGCTATATTTTAATTGAAATAGCAGCTAGTTATACCGATAAATACCCATCTCTTTTTCTTTTTTTTTTTTTTTACAAGATATATATTGAAGCTCTTACAATTAAGATGTATTTTGAGATGATCAACCCTCTTATAAATGCAATAACTATGTTGAAAGGTGCTTTGTTGTTACTTAAAAAAAAAAAATTAAAAAGTGACCATGAGGTACACATGCTTATATGGGATTCTATTACATGCAAATATGTAATGCAAAATGCAACATATAAAACAAACACTGTCCAACACAATCTGTATAGTCCATCAGTCAAGTCTCCCTTAAGCCAGATGCCTTGAACTTATCCTAAGTTAAATGGATCTTGTATTCGAGGGACAACTAAGTCTTTTATAAGAAAATTGAACTGTATTGCTCAGCTGACCATACTTCAAGAAATACCTTTGTTACAAAGTTATGAGTCATCATCTGTCTATCTCAGATTCTTCTAGATACTGAATCATAAAAAAGAAGCACATGTGAACTTTAAACATTATATTTTCTCAAGTTGATTCAGGGCCTCCATTCATTTAACAGTGAAAGACCTCTCATCTGTGCATGTGATTTTTAACATTTTTTTTAAAACCCTAGGCTTGTCAGAAACAGTAACATTAAAAAGCCTCAGCATAGATGCCAGCATTATTAGAATTACTGTCTTACTCTGTGGAAAAATAAGTTCTGCTATTATTATGATAACATTTTGAAAAATTTTCTCGTTTCTCATAAAGCTGTAATATTTACTACAGATAGGTAGCAGATATCTTCTTTACTCATTTATATATAGCTAAAATAAAATATATTTTTTTAAAAAGGTGTTTATGACAATAAATTTGTTCCTGACTTACAATTTTTGTTACAATTACAATGCACAAGTAGCTATTGCAGATAGTTCAATCTGCCTGTATCACACAGTCCTGCCACAGCTTTTCCACTGGAGGGAGCTCGAGGAATAGTCTTAATTTCACCAAATCTGTAAATGGCTTACGTACTGAAAGACTTGTCGCTTTCTGCAGTATATCATTTGAAGCAGAGCATGACTGTATCACAATGTAAGAAATAACAATGTGAGAGCTATCAAAGGTCATTTTTATAGAATGACAGTTCTCCACAGCCTCTAAACACCTAGAATCAGAACAACTGACAACATCTTGTCACCTGGCATTAGACACTATGTGCATTGATTTTAATAATCTTATGATTCGTCTTTCATTTTTGAAACATCAGTCCTGTTCTGCTCAACTGTGTTACGAAATGGACTTGTTAGAAAGTCCATTTCATGATATGAAGCCCAGCATTACACATTTCTGAGTACGGCTCTGACTGCTCAAACATGTTTTTCCTGTAGTACAGTTACGAGCATTTGAGATGGGTGTGGGCAGAATTTAGATCTTTATGCTAAACAAGGATTCGTAAAATCCCTTCCCACCTTCTCTAGTTGTAAAATCTAAAGTTCTGAGTACTTAAACTACTTTAGTATTAAAGACAAGTATCCTGTACTTCGGGCTACTATGCAAACAGGATTAATTTATTTCTAAAAAGGAATAAATTTGCCCTCTTTCAAAAGGGACAGGTTAATTATGTAAAGCCATGAGAGTGTTCAAGGTAAATCGTGACACTGTGTCACGGTGACATCCCAGAACTAGGCATTTTAATCCTAGAAAATAGCAAGATATAAGATTCACTTCTCTTTCCAGAATTCGGAGCTTTCTGAACATCCTGAATCCCATAAACAGCATTTTTAGTTGCTTAGCTTTGTAAAGGCATCTAACTGTGAACTCTTCACCTAAGGGAGGTAACTCTACACAGACCCTCGGAACACCTAGAGCTTTTGGACCTTAGAGCTTGATATTACGCCACTGAGGTCCACAACAATTCCGCGATTTAACCAGACAGAAATATGACCAAATGCTCTATGAAGACAATCAGCTTAAACGAGAGCATTCATAAATGGTCAAATTGCCACTGAAAATTTCCTACACTGCCAAAGAAATTAAGCACATACCTTAGGTGTGAACATGTGACGAATTCCATCCACTGCCCCATTAAGGAGCAGTCCTCTGATCAGAAAGCATAAAAGTACCACATAAGGAAAAAGGGAACTAAAATACATGATCTGAAAAACATAAAGAAGAAATTTGACATGACATCCATGGACTTTCTTTTCAATAGCTTCATTCACTACTCAGTATCTTTTGGATATATGACTGAATTGATAACCATATGCTCTAAGAAATTTGCAGAACACTTCCCATTCCCCTTGTCTCTGCAGAAGAAAGTAAAATCACATGACTCAAAAAAACCCATGTACTGTATTAAAACAATACAGTTGCCATTGTATTGACTAACTGATAACAAACTGCTGGGCTTCCACAGAAATTCAGTGTGAATTCAGTGAGATGACGATTAGAAGGACAGAAATGCTTCACTTTACAAATGCACGTTGATTTAAGTATATAGTATGGTAAAGATTATGCAGCATGAATAGAAACTCATTCTGTCTTCAGAGAAGACAAGACTCAATGGAAAGTACATAACCAATGCATTCATATAACTAGGTAATGCTTACTGCCAGAATAAAAAAAAAAAATTAGTAATCAAATACGATCTTTCATTCTCCATCATTGAAAAGCAAATCAATTCTGTACTTTAAAGTTTAGTAAAATGATTCTTTCGCTCAACTTGCTAGTTATTTCTTTAACTGAAATACTCTAAAGAGATCACAGAACTTTCCACCTCAGTGACAAATTTTTTAATAACGCAGAATTTTGCTATTAGAACAGATTATTTTTCATCTGAAAATCCCACTGAGAAAATAGAGGTACCAAATCATTCACTAGCCAATCCAGCTAGCTGCATGGAAAGGAAAGATGACCTTTGAAGGTCCCTTCCAACCCTAACCATTCTATGATTCTATAAGACAAGGTGATATACTTCAATGCAAAGGGATGGTAAGTCATTAGTCAAAAGAAACAATACAGAATCCTAAAAAGCAGCCGTGTTAATGACAGATGCATGGATACTAATGACAGTAATAAAAAGAGAAACGGCAAGGCATTTTGAGAACCTGGGTGCACTGCAATCATACTGTGAATATACACGGAAACCCAATTTCTTAGACATTCAGAAACACACAGACTTATGCTGCACAATAAAGCTGAGGTACAGTTACTTGCAACAGCTACATTGATGAGAACAGAAATGACTCTTCTTCAGATCTCAAATCCCAATAAATTACTACAATTCCCACTAAAATGACTACAATTTTAATGCTTAAGTACTAACATTCTTTTACTTGAGATTATACAAATACTGGGATGAGTCATAGCTTCTAACCTGCTCCTACAGATTTCATGAGAGAGTAAACAGAGGGTGTGGTGAACAAAAAAGTCATGAAATGTTTCAAAGTAAACCACTGTCATTTAGGTAAACAGTATACTCACTTTGCCTGAAGACTGAATGCCTTTGATCATGGCTAAGCCTACCATGACCCAGGCAGCCAGCAAGCAGATAGTCATCTTCCAATTTAAACCCCCACTCTCTGACAGAGAGTTGGAAATATTCAGCGCTTCTCTGTACCAGTAATAAGTGGTTGCAGAACTTTTTTCACACTCTGGCTCCACAACTGTCAAGAGATGTTAACAAGTAAAGAATGGGTTTGGGACAGAAGTATTTTCCAAACATTTCACAACAATATTCTATCAATTCCCAAAATCTGCAATTGTGCCATCATCATTTACTGAGAAACTAAGCTCACAGGGAGTCTTAAGTCATTCTCTAAACCAGAAAGTGACTGCTATCAGTGAAAGGTTCTTAGAATATCTTTTTTAAAACATCCTTTTGTGATAATGTATTCCTCTGCATACAGTCAATCCAAGTCCTAAGCATAATTAAATTTTCACTTAAGTGCTAAATAGCAGGCAGGCTTAGATGAAGACATATATTCCATTTATCACACATAATTGATCACCTACCCAGGATATTGTACCTTATATACTATGAAAAGTATCTCTCTGAAATGGAACACTGAATTACATTAATTTTGAAAATACATGGAAAATATTCCCAATTGTATCTGCTTTGATATGACAGTCAAATCAACAGGCACTTAATTACTACTACAAACGATCAAATAATAACATAATGATACCAAAGTGATGCAAAACTGAAAAAATGGTTTCTACACAGCTATGTTAAATGAAACCCGCTATGGGTATTCCAGAAGTTATTTTTTTATGATAGTGCAATTCTACTTTATTCACATTACCAAATAGTTTAAGAAATTGTGCATATCTAGACATATAACACATATAAATAGAAAGAATTCTTCAAACAAAATATTAACTTAACTGTTTAATAGATTATTTGTATCTGACAATCAATCATATCTCTAAGCTAGATCCTGAGTCAAGGTCAATTAATGAAAAAAAAAAAATACACTAATTTTAAGAAACCTAACACAGGTGTCAATCTTCACTGAAATAAAACTGCCAAAAATGACAGGATGTTACCAAATACAATACTTTTCTGTACTTAAGCTTAATTCAGATGACCTCTGCTTAGGTTAGGCTGACACACTAGATCTTCACATTTAGGCAGGATAAGAGTATATAAACAGATAGACACTGTGGCTCGATTAATGGACAATAGCTTGTGAAATACAGTCAATTTGACTGTGTGCCAACATTCACGTATGCTGATTATTTCGAACAACTGAAGCAAGCAGCTCTGGCAAAGATACTATAAAAATGTTGTACTGCTTTTCAAATGTTTCTGGTTATTTTCTTTATTAAAGGAGTTTAAAAAAGTCAAAAAGTTATTAAAGAAAATTTAAGATATGCAATAAAAAAAAATGAAAAAAAATCATATTTCAAGAGCAAGTATAATGCAAACTGTTATGAGATAAGCAAAACCAAGGAATAAGGAACTTCTAATGCTATTGTACAACGTGTCCATTTGAGACCATCCCATTACAGCAACAAACCAATGACCAATTATCGCATTTCTATTGGCTTACAAAGCAAACAATGCTTTTACCACATGCATTTCACGGACGTTTACAATCTTCCATTTTCTGCTTTGTTAATATTGCAACACTTTTTGCTTTGTCGCCAGGAAGTACCCTACCAATTGAAGTGTAGAAATATTCTTCTTCCACCTTTGTTTTTCACCAAGAAAGCATAAAAAGCAGTATCAAAATCGGAAAAAAGTAATCAGAATTTTTTTTTCTGCAACACACTAAATAGCACTTCCTAATTTCATTACTCTTTAAAATGCTGTTGACAGCGACATTGCTTTCGAAATACAGTACATTTGTCTTAGATAGGTTTTTTTGTTGTATTTTTCCAAGTATTATAACATGACATCTTATTAAGATGCAAAACCAGCTTTGCATACAACACTTTTTCCCACAAATCTCTCTTTGAATTGCAGTTTTTCTCCTTTTTGTTTGCAAATCACTAATCTTATATATTTTATATGATTTTTAATAGCACTAATATAGACTTACAGGTATGAGATGTATTTTTAACTAAAGGACATTGGTCCCATGGTAATGGATGCTGAAAAGACTGGGAAAAGTAAAACAGGCTCCATCCAATAATAACATTGTAGTACAGGGCCACAAAGAAACACACCTAGAAAAAAAGAGACATATCAAAAAAGTTACACTCATTAACTACATTTGTTAATTTTAAAAAAAAGCAAAATCCCTACCGAACTTCTGCATGTTTCTGCACATCAGCCACTGAACCTAATTTTAACTAAAATAAGTCAGATTAAGAACTCAAAGGTTTGCCCCATTAAAGTATCTGACATTTTCTAAATTTTCACTTTTCTCTGTATTTACTGTATAACACACGTATTTTCACTGGCTTTTTTTGTCCAGAAGACTACTCTGTTGCCTAGTTCCTAATTTCAAAAGGATCACAAAATACAAGTTGACTGGTTTTACGAACACATCTGTATTAAAAGTTTTTAATGTACTAACGTAACTTTTAAGATCCTCCAAAACATTGTCAACTGACCTTGAAGCTCAGCTACAAATCAGTGGCCTTTTCCTACAGCAAAACAGTAAGTAAGACAAAATCATACAGACTGAAAGCAAACCACACTATTACTTACCACACAGCTTGCAAATCCAATTCCTCCAAGTTTGGGGCTGATATAATTCCACACACCAATACTTCCTCGGCGGATCCTCTGCCCCACAGCAAGCTCCAAGAAAAAGAGTGGAATTCCTATTATGAGTAGCAAGATTAAGTATGGCACAAGATAGGCACCTAGGAAAGGAGCAAAGTATAAATTAGAGCAAGAGGAAGAAGAGTCAGAACTTAACACAACAAATGTGAAACCTAATAGCTTCGAGTTTGAATTAAAGTCATTCACTATAAAGCTTTTTTGATCACCTACAAAGACTAAATCTACCTGAATCTTGGCCATACATCTTGTAAGATATGAAAAGCCCTGAGACATCGAATTTCTAAAGTGCTGTAACATTTTGAAGCAAATCTTACTGAAAGTGAGTTATTAACTAATCTAGTTGTTTGCTTGTGTGAAATTTTGGGCATTTGATCAAACTTTTTAGAGACATAGTGACACAGTCAGGAGCGAATCAACATTTCTTAAAAAATCCTACACCTTGACTCGTAAGAGTAGCAAGACTGAATTTACAAAGACAGAACATGTGCATATAACATTCTGAATTTCATCCGATTTCAGCAGTTTCAGAAAATGGTCCTGTTGACTTCTCCATGTGCACCTCAGATGCTCAGAAAGGAAATTTCACAATGTACAGAATAATGATTATATCCAGCTAAGCAAGAAAACTGTATCAGCCCATTTCTACCAGGCTCCAGACAAAGACTAGAGACATGAGATGGAAATGGAGTATTGTACATTCAGATCTTACAGTATACATAAACTCTCCTTAAAGACATATTTGAAAATGTAACTGTTTCTTCACTGTTTGACATGTACATGTAAAACAATTCTTTTTTTCCAGGTCTTATTCCCAGGAAGCAGTCATATACAACTCTAACTTCACGATGTATTTCCATTTATTTCAGTAAAACTAATTACAAGTAAATATATCCATACACTAAGTCCACCGACAAGTTCAGAGCCTAACTTCCTTCTTGCTGTTGCAGAGTATTTAGGACTAGAGCTAACAAAACATTCAGGCATCAGCAATTAGCAGCATGGCACCTAATTTTCAAATGCATGGCTCTTATGCTGCAATGCAGAGTACTGTGCTGGCCACCTAACTCAAAGGGCTTAGGACTTTTGCTTGGAATCACTGTAAGGCTACAGAAAAGTACTTGTGAGATGCAGACTGTGGGATGTTGGAGCAAGCTACAAAGCAAAGATCTAAAGACCTCTGGAGCTTAGACTCAGAGCTATTAAGTTGTATAATCAGTCTATTCATCTCTGTGATGAGAGCGAAGCCGAGCAAAGTTCAGGAACCAATTTGAGATTTATCCTCAGCTCCAGCTAGGTCCTACTTTAAGTCTCTTCATCCAGCATCAACTTCCTAAGGCTTTTTTTACGAGTATATCAAAATACACTGTCATTTGCTTAACCTTAGTAGCTAGCTTATCTCATGGAATACAAAGTTTATTTTAGAAAAGTTAAAACTTTCCAAAGTTGTGCAGGAGACCTCAGATTTTCTAGTACCATCCACTCCTGTCTGAGTCCACTTGCTATTGTGCTCTTCATGAAATACTCACAAATTAGACATCACCTTCCAGAAAAAAGATCTTACAAAGATACTAAGCATGGAGTAACTACAGTCTTGAGTCTAAGAAAAGCAGGAAAAAAAGACAGAGGAAAGTAAATCTGAGAAAAACTACTGGTGGGACAAACAAAGAATACTGATCTTATTTACCTTACAGTCTACGGGCTATTTTTAGCAACAAAATAGCTCCTTGTGTTTTATTTTCATGACATGATAGTATGATATGCAGTGATACTGCATGAGCAGAACTTAGTCAAAACCTATGCCAGCCTCTGAACAATGTCCTTGGTTTTGAGGTTACAATACTCCCTCATAGAGTCAAACACCGTGGTCTATCTACCCATTTCAGCACGATAGACTGTCTATTTAAGCATTATTGCTACAGAGGTAGCAGCCACATTCCCATTCAGTAAAGAACGCAAAGGACTTACTTTCTACTATGAAAAGAGAGACAACAGAGACAGAAGCAAATAAATGTGAGGAAAACTGAGGAGTAGAGTAACAACCACATTCTAAAATGAGGAGGACTGTCTTAAGAAAACATAAGACAAATAATACCATTAAATACCCTTGATTTATCATCAGCATTCTCTCAAAAATTCCGTGAGACAGAAATTCACATTGCAAATAAGAAGCTTTGGCATCCTATCTTTAAAAATTTGGTCATACAATGAAGTGAAAGCCAACAGTACATAGTTTTTTAAATAGCATAAGACTACTGTAAATGATACCTGAGGTCTTCATTACATAGGTGTTACATAGCTGAGCAGAGAGAAGCCTAAACAGCTCAAAAAATGGGGGCCTAGTGACTTACCCTGTATCCCACTGGATGACTGTACTAGAGCAGGAACTGAACCCAGCTCTTCAGTGTCCCAGTCCACAACCTTAATCACAAGGCTGCAAAGTTAAGCACATGTTTAAAGACTGGGCTGATGTGGGTGTTTTATGGCGCAGTATCAATGTAAGTTGCAAGATTTATCAGTTAGATTCAACTAAATGAGTCAAATACTTGTGGTGTTAAATCCACCTCACATCATACATGACACAACCCTCCAATTCAGTGTGGGTAGCCAGCTGAGTTCACCTCTATACTGCAGGGCTTGTGCAGAGCACCTGAAGTGCTGGTCTTGTGATCATTCAAACCTGCTGAGCTCCCTTCTAATCTTGTGCCCCTCCCCAAAAGAAGGACATGATGGAAAACAGTGCACTTATGAGTTTCAGTGCAATATAGTTTGGATACAGCTGGATTATACAACTGTGTATCACAGCTGCAAAGGGCTTCTGTCCTCTATAGTCAACATAAAACCATAGCAGCTCTGGAAAAGTATTTTGTTTCCGACTTCCCTTGAAGCTAGACATACTTCAAAGAACTGTAAGACATCTTCACTTCATTATAAAACAGAATCACTATGGAAACAGCTCAGCATGTCTCTTAGTTGCCAGTGCATGAAAAAAAAAAGGGTCATTGGAGTCACAATATTGAATAATGATAATTTTATTTGAATTAGAACAATAAACTACACATGCTGGACTTGAACAGCACCCTACAATTATACTGTCTGCTACATCTGCCAGCTAAGCAGCCTTCTGAATATCACAGTTCCGTGTGGTTCAGGATCCCCAGGTCTCCTTCCTACATTTGAAAAATTATACTCCTGTAAGGTCATTTTTTTTTCATATTTTGGCCTTAAATATTGGCTTTCATATTTTAAAAAACTCATCTCAACTTCATAAGGAAAAATTAAAAAACTAAAAAATATACCTCGTCCTTCTTCACTAGAATGAATAGCAAAAAATACAGCAGGATTTCAGGAGCTGGTGAACGTTAATACTCTGCACAGCACTGCTTTGATTTCTTTTTTTTTTTTGTTTAACCAAGCACCGCAATGGGATAACTGGTAAATTGTCTCTCTTGATATTACAATATGAATCGCATCTAGCAACATTATAGATCGAAATGGAATATTAACACTGGTTTTAAGTTCTTATAAATGCTCAGGGGAAAAAATAACATAAAATGACATGACTCATAGTGATTAAAGAGTTAGAAAATTATTTCAGAAGCAATAAAGCAAGATGACACAACTATTACCATCTTGATACTAGAGAAGAACTTTTCTTCTTCTAGCCATTCTTGATGTAATCTGAAAAATGTAATAACTCCTCAGATTTGTCTCAACTGCTGCTGTGCTAGTTTTTAATTAAGTATCTAATGTCTGATTTAATTCTTATTCAATGAAGGTGAGCTTTACCGCTGTCTTAAGGAGATATTCCGCCTCTTACAGCTTACTGCACACTTGCTAATAGAAAGCTAGTGAGAAGCTAATATTGAGATGAAGATCAACTAATTCCAAATGTCAAATGTTAAAATTTTCAAAGTTATGATAAGTAGGCAACAAAATGCTATAGGTTTACAATCTACTAAGCTCTTATAAGTGAATTTATTTACCATTACAAAATACAAGGTGCTTTTATCAGGAAAACTCTGATAAAAGGTTTTAGATTTTACCTGCAGGTTTGTAGTCCTCCTATCATTAGTCTTTCACAGTTTAAATATGTTCAAGTGTGACTATTTACAAAACTGTGCCTAAAGGATGAAATTCCCTTAGCCAGTCAACTTTAATGAAGAATTACACATGAAAAATAAAAATAAGACCTTTTCAGCACACTGAAGTACAACTAATTTAATGAGTCTGATAATACAGTTTAAAACAGAACTCACAAAATAATATCAAAGACATAAATGAATTGAAGCCACTGATTTGATCAAAAGCTAAATAATAACACCACTGAATCCATACTCAGTGTTGGAATACAAAAGAATACTTGCTTTGCTCCCATTCCACTCAAACTAGACAATTAGGCTGTAGCTTTTAATGACTATTCAGCCTTTAACAGTTTACATGTTATTTCCTGAGCAGTTCTCAACAATTGCTGCTTTGCTTTTTGTAAGACCACAGAACCTAACTGATCAGTCTGCTGGTATTTCAGTATAAAATCCAGACTACTTAACTGCAGAATGTCATTATGTGATTCTACCCATGTCAATCTCTGCGAAACATAACGGCAAGATAATCTGCTCAGATTTCCCTATGCTACTTACAGCTTTTATCTGTTTATCATTGTTTACTAGCTCTTTCGACATTTTACGTCATAAAGATATTAAAAAGACCGACCTTAAAAAAATGATGAAAATTAAGTTAATGCTCATGAAAATGCAACAAAAAAATCTTTGAGTATACAGTACTTCATAGACTCCAAATAACACTTGCAACACTAAAAGCACCTCTTAGAGAACTATCTTCTGTTGTCTTCATAACAAAACCTACTCAAATATCACTTATTGTAGCAGAACAGCTAATTTAGTTTGCTTTTGTTACTTCTAATTTGCGAATGTACCATTTTACTTCTACTAATCCTAAGGGAAAATGACAGCCAAACAGAATAAACTTTAAATATTTCGTTTTTCTAAAAAAGGTGAAAGGTGTGCAAGCTACTCACCAGATGACAGCAATGTGCAGCAAGAAAACATACGTCTTGTTTGTCACTATTTATTAGCTTCATGGCAAGACTGGGCAGATCTGAGTTGTGTATTTTAAGGCTCACTATCAATCATAGGAAGCTGAGGCAGCTCTGAACCTACTGCAAGCTAACATAGGTTATGAAATTGTTATATAGGAACTGTGCCTCTCTGAACAAACACACATATTTGTCTTCATATAGTAAAGGAGCAATAAGTAAACTTTAGAGTGTAAAAATGATAAATATAAAATTAAAAAACAAAGACTAGAGTATACACAGCTCCAATGCAAATCACCTTTGCAAGGCATTAAGGAAGAAACACCCTTTTAGGCTGCAAAGGGTGGAAGAGGTGCCTTAAGTGCCACATGGAAACTGGACATTGCCTACCAGGGAGAAGGGGGAACTGTGGTGAGGACAGGGATGAAGAAGGCAGAGAGATCTATAGTCAGTTCCTCAAAGCTTTATGGACCACCTTCAGCCTCTCATTTGCAGAGCCTAAACCTCCTTTGGGCCCTCCCTCTCACACCAAGTCAAGAAAATGAGCACCTTAGAGTGCTCTCAGTCTCCTCCTAGCCTGTCTCTTTCTCTTGATACTTCCATTACAGTTACATCCCAAATGTGGACTGCAGTTCGTCCTAGCTGTGTACTAGCCTCTTCTCTCACCTCTCACAACAAACTGTTTCCTGGGAAAGAGCCAACTGGGAAAGCCAGCAAAGAGCTACCCAGTCTAGCTGTAACTTAGTTGAGCTTAAAAAAAAATACCAGATATTACCCTAAATACTTATGAGTTTATAAGAATTTTAAAAACTGTTAAAGCATCACAAGAAATAAAGTGAAGGAAGTTGTTTTGGTGGTACAGAGCAGACCCAGAGAAAGAGACTGGAAAGATACTTATGGTTGTCCAAGTATCAGTGCGGTGTAGTGATGCTCTAAAGATGGTGCTGCAGATACCTCACTGAGGCAGTACAGAGCTCTGAAGTCAGGACGATCGGCATACCACAAGCCCTAGCCATAAACAAACCCAGTCTCTCTAGTAAACAGGGCAGTAGAGATCTAAGGTCTTCCTCACAAAATCCTCAAATAATAGACATCTATTTGGGATAATTTGTCTGTGTCTTTTCTATGTTTATGTTGTTGGTTTTGTTGTTCATCACAGAAGTTTAAAAAAAAAGACTAAATTGAAGATTGGTACATGGTTAGCATTTGCCTTCTCTTTTACTGGTGGCTTTGGAACACAGTGTTGGAAGAAAATTGTGAAGGAAACTAATGAGTAACTACCATGCTTTTTACTTCTTTTTGGTTTAAATTTGAAGTATATTTATTGGTTTACCGCTTTTCAATACCCTCCCCTCGCCTGATGGTATTTGTAGACATGGCACTTCGCTTAAGGACATACATGGTTTGATGGTAAACTTGGTAGTGTTAGGTTAGTGATTGGACTTGATGATCTTAAGGGTCTTTTCCAAACTAAATGGTTCAACAACAATTCTATTTGCCGATATAAGTTGCTTGAACATAGCGAAGAAAATGAAAAATGTTTGGACAAGACTGAATGTGGAGATCTAGCCATGCGCTTCACTGAAACAGTTCTAACAAAAATCCACGGAAAGATTATTTACCCTATCCTCAAGAGACTTCAATAGGTATTTATAGTACAACTTTCTCAGTTAAAGACTACAGAACAGTTCTGTCCCTGATCTTTAGCACAAGTTGCATAAAAACACTCTAATTTTACCTAGAAATAAATATATATGAAATAACACATGTGGCAGAAAACTGGAACTTCACATAAAATGTATGTAGTGTTTTTTTACCATGCGTTTGAGTTTCTCCCTCCTTCCTTCTGTTCTTTTACATACTTGTGAGAATTATCTGTCCATCTGCACATGCATATACAGGCACCAATGTCCTTTACATGTTTCAGTGTTTTGTGTCACCTTCTCCATCTTGCATTATGGTTAACTTGAAATCCAAGAAAGCTTTAGCTCTAATGATCACTTGCATTTCTCTATTGTTCTGAAGGTTGCAATTTGCTAAAATGGTGCAAAATTATTGTTAAAAGGCAAATATATCCTTGTCTCAGCCACATGCAGAAAACACTACGCCTCCACAAACTACATTATACATCCAAATTCCTGCAATCATAGCATAGGGGAAAGCATTTAATTTCAACCTGAAATGACTCCATATTTATTTTTTCAAGTTTGATTAATGAAGTGCCATAATCCCCAAAGACTGGAGGGTTTTATTTGTAAAATGTGAAAAAAATAATTACTTTAATACATTTACATTTGATCTGAATTAAATTTACTGACTGGCAGAGTAATTTTAAAAGTGCCTGATGGTATGAATCCATCCGTCTAAGGAACATGCCAACAGATCTTTCCTGTTGGTTTGAAGGGGAATCCAACGGGCTTGCAAAATAAGTAACTAACTACATTACAGACAGACATTCGAAAGGGACACAACTACACAAAATGAACTGCTGTAATGCATTATCCTTGAGATTGCATCTTGACACGATACTTAGGATGAAATAATACTAAACATTTTAATAGCTGCATCTTTAAAAACTTTTTAAAAACTATTCATTAACAAACATATTAACTTTTTCAACTAGTAGTGATCCATGATCAGTTCTATACCGCATCTAGTAGACTAAGTAAGATTGCTATCCACTGAAAAACTACGTTTTTTTGAGAAACTACATTCAATATGTTTTCTCAGTTAATATAAGTTATAGGTGAAGAAAACTTTAGATTCCATATAAATCATTAAATCAGCCATTTAATAACCTTCTCATCAGAATAAAGGAGGAAAAAAGGAAGCTAAACAAGAGTGAAAAAAAATAATCTTATAACTAGATACAAAAGAATTTAGACCTTATCCTGGACAGGGAATATTTGAAAGTATAAATTTCATTCTTGCTGCTTGAACTGAATGAGGGAAAACAACTTAAGTACAAAATTATACTCTAATTGTATTCTAGGCTTATTTCTATACTCCTCAATTACATCAGTTTTACTATTCAACTTTTAAAATCTGGCATGAATAAAGTGTTGTCCTTTTTTCTGTTCTGTAGTACATATTCCCTTTTTGTATCACAAACATTTATAGGTTTGTTTTGAATTCAGCTAAGTAATTAGCTACAATATGATGTGCCTTAATGTAGTATAGTAGGGCACATGATAGCATAGGATAAAACAGTAATCCTGCATTCATAAAGGAAGGTCTCCAGCCTCATACTTCATACTACTTTCAAGACCTTAGATGGACAGCTAACAAATAAACAGCTTGATGTTATTGTTCTAAGTGAAAGGTAACTTGTTATTCAGGAAAATAGTTAAATATAACAGCACAAAACAGATGTATTCCCTTAATATAAATGTTATGATTTAAATTATTCATTATCAGTTAAATTTTTTTTTCATTCCTACAGTATTTTTGTTGTGCTTGCAGAAAGTTAGTAATGATCAAACAGCTTATGAGCTAAAGGCAATTAAAAGGTAAAGGTGTGAAGCTTAGTACCGCTAAACACTGAAGATCGAAATACTGCTTTGGTCTTTAAAATGGATGCGGATTTAGTGCCTTGATTTATTGCCCAAGTACTGCAAAGAACACTTTAGCAAAACAATAATCAGGTCCTAAAAAATACAACCCCTCCATAAATATGTGTTTTGCTTAACCACTAGTTTGACCACTAGTTAAGGTCATATCAAGAACTTTCTACCCTAAAATGAGGAAATGAAATCTTAAAAGATTCTGTAGCTTACTTTAGCAGATGTATCACTCTAAATAAAGATAATTTTTTTTTTTCCTCAGAGACTCTGGCAGAAATTAAAAGAAAAACCTGACATGCTGAAGCAGGTTTTACTGTGGATATCTCTGCTAACCTTGAAATCTGAAAGGTTAGCTTCATCATTTAGCTACGAGTAGCTATCACAAGACTTACCTCCACCATTTTTCTGACACAGATATGGAAATCGCCACACATTCCCCAATCCCACAGAAAATCCAACTTGTGCCAGAATATATTGAAGTTTGCTGTTCCAAGCAGGTCTTTCATCTTCTACATCTGAGCCTTCTTCAACATCTACATCTTTTTCTTCTTGATCATCAACCATAAGTTCACTTTTCTTAAAGGCATCATCTGAAGAGTCTTCATTAGAGAGAAGGTCCTTAACTGACTCAATGACCTCATCGTCTAGTTCTCTTTTCACTACCTTGCTGTTCTTAGGCATTTGTAATACGAGAAAAACAGTAGGGAAGTCAAGTTCAGTTGAGACAGCTGGAGAAGTGCTGAAGAAAGCTCTCCTTCTGCTTGGCCAAAAATATTGAAGAAATAGACTGCAGATAGTGCCTGATGAGTCCTTGATACCAGGGAATCAAGAGTAAGGACCTCTGTTTCTGAACGTTTGTCCTACTGAAAGTATCTGTGGGGGGAAAAAAAAAAAAAGGATATTATACTATTATGCAGAAGAAACTTAATTTAGAAATCATATGCTTTGGTTTACTCATTTGTGCTTATCTCAGTGATTTGACAAGAGGAGAAAAAGAGAAGAAAAAGATGTTAAGCCACTTCCAAATTCTAGGAATTATGTCCATTTGTGGTCTTAAATATTTATGTAGAATATATTTCATTCAATTGCTGAGGGGTTTTTTTTGTTGTTGTTTTATTTCCTAAAGACTGATAGGGTAATTGCTCATATTTTGACAGCATAACAAGATTCCTCCAAGCAGGCATAATGGGGTATGCACTTGACATAAAATTTAGAAGCCCAATTCCATTACTTCCTGACTTAACAGCTGTACTTGAATTTATGAAAAATATATTTTAAACAAAGTAAATTAAGCTTTTCAGACCATTTCTGAAAGTCATGCAGGAATTGAGATTTTTATATATAGGATGCATCTAGTGCTTCAAAAGCAAGGGTGACTTATTTTCCTGTGTTCTTCATCAAGGAATATAAAATTACAACCATTTTTTCAAAGGAGAGATGCTCATCTCTTATGAGCTTTGATGCTTTAGATAGTTTCTTGGAAACAGGAAATAACTAAACATGCCTGAAACATCTGAAGAGTTGTAACCAAACCCATTTTAAAAGCCTGCTGTTTCAAACATGTATGTACAGACACAAAAATGCCTCCATTTGAATATGTGTTTTTCTTTTAAGACAATGAATCATTTTAAAAGAGATCAACTTCTTTGCAGCTGCCATACTGAAGTTAACCATAAGATTTTGGGGAGGAATGTTTTTTGAGAAATTCTTCATTAATCACGTGGGACAAAACTAGTATGTGAAAAGCCATCTGCACAATTAAGAGTCTTAAAAGGGATTTTAGATTATGTGTTAAGCTTCATGAAAACCCTAAAGAGGGAATACACAAGGAGTCTAATCAAGAACTGCTGAACTGATGAGAATCGGAAATTATTCTGGGATAGATGAGACCTTTCAGTTTTTGCTTACAGACCTGCTGCAACATCTGGTCCACAGACTGTTCTGATGAACCTGCATGTAGCCGAGAACTGTAAGGCATTACTGGACTGTTAGCACAATAATTGAGAGATCAAGCACCTCACGGCTGCTTCAGTGACAGACCAGAGGGAAAGACGTTAAGCCACTGGAACCCAGCCCACAGTCTATCAAGAGGAGACTTCACAACAACAGAACTAAAACCTCTGTCACCACAAGTACTATCACGAGCCTTCTGGCAAACAGGACCATTACCTTTTCCAATAGTTTCCAAGGATTTTAAAGTTGAACTTCACTCCAGTTGCCTACTAAACTCCCTTCTACTTTTCATCCATTCCCTACGCTCCCATCACTGCTTTCTCACTTTCCCTCTTCCTCCTGTTACTGTCTCGTCTCAGCAACTCCTGGCAGTCAGCTCTCTTTTTTTTAAGCACAGTAGAACCTTCTGGCTTGTGATCTGCTTTGTGCTCACCACTGACATTGGAAGGGTTCAGGGTCCTATAAACTCTCCTTCTAGAGAGGGTTCAGGGTCCTAAAAACTCTCTTTCTAGTTCCACTGTGGTGGAACTAGTATCAGGCTTTGTTTTGTCTGATACCAGTTTTTATTATAAAAATTGAGTATATGAGCTATTCATAGAACAGTATAATAGGGAGAATTGTTAAGATGACAAAGAAATCCTAATACTGTATCCTATATATCTATCCGGGCGAAATGAATGTCTGCTCAGGTCTCTTTTTATCTCTTTTGTCTTTTAGGTTGTAAACTCTTCAAAGGACTACAGCCTTTCCTACTCTTAGTTAGCTCTTAGTTATGACTGAGGTATCTAGGTAGATCCAGAGTGCAAACACCAATAATACATTATACATAATACATTAAGTTGAAGCATTTAAGCAGTCCTGATGGAGCTTTGGGACTACAAGCTGCAGCATCTGGAACTTCAACCACTACTTTTAGTCACATTTCAAACTTTTCTTTTCCTTTTGTTCTGTTACTGATGTAAATTAGAGCAGCTTCTCAGTTCCAGTAATTAGTACTAAGTTCAGGGAGTACGTTAAAATGAAACAATTTTCTCTCTGTGTTTAATATAACAGCTGCACAAGTGAAACTACATCAGTATTTATCTGTGGGTCTGAAATCCTTCTGTAACTGTAATAAGCAAAAGATATTTTCACTCAAAAAGGCACAAGCCATCCATTACTATTTATTGAAATGTTTAAAAAGGTCATATCTATATTAATTATTTTAGATATAGTAACTTGCAGGGCAGCAATATGATTTATCCAGAGCTCTCACAGATGAGTCAATTCCAACAGAAATTGCATCATTTTGTCCTGTCATGCATTAAACACTGCATTACTACACTTCAGAATAACCTGGACCTGATATTTTTATTCCTAGCACAGCATCATATTCATTTCCCTTCCATTAAGCAGGATGTTATCCACAGCACTACCACTGTATAGACCTGCCGTACTTGCAGGGCTTGACAAAATGTGGGAAGCACGGTGGTCTCCCACTGCCACATTTCACAACTTGTCCTCTGTACTAAAGGGGTCACTACTAAACCAAATGAGCAGTCCTACCTCACCAGACACCACTATCAGGTCCAAAAGTTGAAAGCGCGGTCCCAGTTGGTTTGTGCAAGGAGCCCGACATTCTGGGCTCAGCACTCCCCAAACACGCTCTAAGACACACACAGAAGCGTCTCTCTGATCCAAATCACACTTACACAGAAGGCGGACACTAAACTACTCAGCCCGAGCCAGGTCTAGATATGAAGGCTACAAGACTGAATAGGGAGATACCTAAAGTTACTCACCAGCACAGTTCAGCTAAACGTGAATCACTGAACAAGCTCTTTTTTTTTTATATTACAGTATTGAATTTTAGCACTTCTACCTATAAAATGCTATTTTAGGTTCCTACACCACTTGGATCTAGTCCAGTATGGAACTGAAGTTCTTCAGTAGCATCAAAGAGTAATTAGGAAATACCATGCCAAAGTCTGTTAAACTGCTCTATAAGTTAGTTCCATTACTAGCTACCTTCCTCACAGCCTTGTGCAGTAATAGAGCATTGTGTGATAGGACTGTTTCTCCTAAGTATCATTTAAAAATCTACATAACAAGCCACCATATTTACTAAAGAATTACAGAGTTCAGTATCATCAACTCAGCCATTATTGCAATCATTTCAAACTCCAAGTCTTAAATCTTGTCGTGTAATTTAAAATATTATTATACTACACTATTAGCAGAAAAATGTCTAAAATATAACTTAGCTTTATTAAAGCTGCTTGGGGTTGGGTTTTTTCGTATATTAGATCTAGATCATGGAATTTTATTAACTGATTTAATTCTGTTTTCCAGGCAGTTTCACTCATCATTTTCATAATTCAAATGATGTCATGTCTCAGATGAAAACACTGAAGGGAAATTTTTATTATCACATTTACCAGAGGATACAATTTTTCTTTGGGCTTTTCCACAACTGAAATGAATAAATAAAGATGGTACTCCTTTTATGTAAAATTCCCTTTAAAAAAAAAAAAAAAAACAAACTAAAATTAATCTTAAACTGACCTGACAAGTGTTTCTATTGTTTGAGGGAATTTACCAGAACGGAAATTGCCAAACGGTACAGCATTTAGAAAATTATTCCATCACTGAATTAACAGAAATCAATAATCTGGGTTAGCATAAACAAACTTTTGGAAACAATTTACGAAACCAAACAAATCAGCTAGATTTTTATGTCTTACTAGCATTATCCTTGATATGTTAAAATCTCCATTTCCTTCTCATACTGAAAGATAAAACAGTGAGTCTTTTTTTGACACATCAAGCAAACTGCAGATCCAAACTTTCTTTCTCAAAACACAGTGGGAATTTTGTTATTTTCCTCTAGAGAAGAAGAATCAAGCCTTAACACATCAGCAGGCAGAAGTAAAGTAACCTGATTAGACTGCCACATTATTAGCAGATTAAGCAATAATAATCCCTTGCAACAGGGAATTCAGATCTAAATTAGCTCCCTGGGAGATCTGGGCTTGCTATAGGACTTTTACTTCAGCTTCAGGCCCGTATCCAGAAGTGCTGGCACAGGGAGATAAGACCTGTAAAGCCTCTGCCGACCAAACTGCATGCGTTTGCAATAAGACTCACAGGAACTTCATTAGTCAAAGCACCAAAAGAGACATTGAAAAATTTTGCTGCATGCCTAGTAAGGGAGTTGTACTATTTCTGTCTAACACTGCCTGCTCCTCTTCACCGTTACACTTGTAACAAATCTTACCTCGGTCTCCCTTTCAACACATCTCTATTAGACAGATCTGCAGGTCCCTATAGACACCCCTAGACCAACACCGTACTTCTAGTTCTTTCAACTCTGTAGTACCAGTAAACAGTTAAAAGTTGTGAGGCTGGAGATTTCGACAATTTTCACAAAATGTTCAGAAAAATAGGTACCAAAAGATCTCACTTGCTTACAGATTTGAAAGTATAATGAGTACAACTGCCCCAAGTTCTTGCAATTACAGCACAAGTCTCTCTAAAAAGCCATTTGCAAAGCAATTTCGTGTTCAAAATATCCCACAATACTATTGCAACAACTGATACAACTAAATATTCAAGAACTTTTAGCAATGCTTTTCTGACATAAATTAAAACATTATTATTTTTACATTGCATTCCTTTTTAAAACCAGCACTCTTATCTGAGAAGGAAAGCCCAATAAATCCTCCGTTCTTTTCTAACACAGTGTACTTTATTTCTTTCATTATTTTATTTTTACATCTGATGGAAACACAGCAATTTGGCAAAAATTATCTACATTCAAATTTTAAAGCATTACAAATAATCCTCAAATCTCCTTTGATCAAAAATTGTCTTAATCTTCAATGTGAGTTGGAAAGAGAGGAAAGAAGGGGAACAAAATTAAAATAGTGTGTTCACACTTTCATAAGAGGCTATAAAGAAAGTCCAGACAGAAAATAACTTTCTAGAAGGCTACTGTAACATCACAAAAAATAGAAAAATGAAAGAATGGATAGCTTTTTAAGTCCAATGTTTGCCATTAAAGGCAGAAAATTATTAATGTTCTGTTCTTCAGTGCTCCGCGTCCTTCTCAGATAAAGCAGTCAACATAACAACACGCTGCTGTGGGGGTAGCAAAATGCAATATAAAGGTGCAGCCAGTTCACACTACTGTAATCTCTGCTTTGAAGATAGACTGTGATAGCACAGTGTACCAGTCCAGTTCCACAAGCTTCCTTCCACCTTATGCTTCCATTCTCAAAATCTCCATTTCTACTCCTAGTGAAGAAACCAGTACAATTCAGCAGAGGACACAGAACTAAAAGTCAGGATTCTCACCATGGTAGATGTTCATAAAAGACCTTGACCTATACTCATGCCAAAGGTTTCAGACGGCATGAAATCACTGGATGAGAATTCTATGCAAAAGTGAAAAAGAGGAGCTTTTGCACCTTGAAGGAAACCTTCTATAAGCTAGGCAGAAGAAAGTATGATGGGAAGAACCAATACAGAAAAAGAAAAACCAGAGTTTTAGGAGCAAAGGACTGCTGTGAGTCTGCAAAAAAAGGAATCAGGCCATTGGTGCAGCCAGGATCTGGGGAATACTTAAGGACCATCATATATGAGTGACAGAGAGAAAGAAGACTGCAGGAGCACTGGGGGGAGCACTGTGAAGAATGGCTATCACTGGGGGAATCTGTGTACATATAATTATTTCAGCAAGAGTTACACTGTGTTACAGCACAGACTGAATTACTGCTGCAATGCAGCATTGTGTTTTTTGGCGGAAATAAGAATATGCACCATAGCCTTTTTGCCTAGTCAAGCCCATTCTTATCTCTCTACTGAAGCAGCTACGCTGCTCTTCAGCATGAACCACATGATCTAGCATTTTGCCCTAGCTGGTTCAATACAGCCTGTCAGTAACAGATATAGATACAATAGGTACTTAACTCAATCATAATGAAAGATAATTATATTCCATACAATGAAACTTACATTTCTCTGCATACCTCAGCGATGTTATCCGAGACATGCTAACGCATGTTACAAATACTACATTACATTGCAAAAAAATAAGAGCTGTGGGAGGCTTGAAAGCATTAGAAAATGTGAATGCTTTTGATTCTGCCATTTCTATACAAAAACATTTAGACTATAGCAAAACTATTTAAAGATGTAAGACTAAACTCACACCTGCTGTAAACATGGGTAGTTATAGAGACTTCAGTGACACTGCATGTGTTTAATATTGCGAGGAAATTTGTTCTCAGTTCCTACAAAATGTTCTACAAACATAAAGATTTGACAACAATAGTAAGATTTCTTTCTCAAAACGGACTTGATCCAAAAAGCTTCTATGACTTCTTCAAAATCACTGCCCAAACAGAAATATCTAAGAGCTCTTGAATGTAATTTTTTTTTCTTTTCATTGCACGTAATCTGTAAAGACTTCATTGGCCTTCCTGTAGTTTCTCACCTGCTTTCACAGATGTCTCAGTATTTTCTTCTCACAAATCAACTCCACTGAAATACCTCACAGACTACATGATGTGCTCACCGTAATTTCCTATTCAGATGGAGAAAATATTATCACTCATTCTGCATTTTTTTCTTATATGTACTTTACTGAAGGAACAAATTCAGTAGTTACCTCTCCTCCAGCTGAAGCTGCGTGAAGCAGTCATCTCAGCAATTCTGACAACACTCCACCCTGGATTGGTCAAGCTCAAAAGGCGTAACCGCTGGCAACTTGAAACAAAATCTCCATTTTCTAAGTTCACTATATAAGCTACAACAGGACAGTGACTTTATTACAAAATCTTATCACACTTCTGAGAAGGGAGAGGATATAAAAGTATATTAATATTTCATCAAGTGCTAAAGTTATTTATGTTGCAAAATCAAGTACTGAAAGTTACACATTACCAGATATATAGTTGCCCTGAGACCTTAATTCTCTGTCCTCTGTGCTTTTGAATGAATCAATAAGTAAATCAAGCTGTCCTCTGGAAGAATGTATGTAATTACTTCTTTGTCTGTTTTTTATATATAAGCAAAGAAGCTGAACCATTCATGAATAGGTTAGCAGAAATCTTGCTTCTCCTCAAATCTGATTTAATTTAATGATATAAATAATACTTTCAAGTTATGTTACAGTAAATGTCTTTAAGAAGAATATTATTAATACCAATTCCACTATAGAAAAATCCACCGCTGTAAATTTCCTATTTGATTTCCCATCCCTTCTCCATTTTGGCTTAAGAAGAGCGTGCTGAATCATTAGCACTGCAGTACACATCTCTGACACTTGAAATGCAAAACCAACATCATTTGCCAGCAGCAAAAAAAACTATTTTCCCAAAGTGGGAAACAAGACTACTGGCACCACGTGTTAGATTCAAGGCGTTGTTGTATACACCATTACACAACCTTTTTCTTTTCTTTCTCCCATACAGAAAATAATGAACTCCTAGACTTAAGAGTGAAGGATAAGAATGAAGGGCTCTATTTCATTGTAGACTTCTAGGAAGCTCAGCCCAGTTACTGTCATTGCCTAAAGCAACCGTTCTGGCAGTTACCATTACTCTTTCACACTGCTTTGTATGGGTTTGTCAGGTTTTGTGCATCCAGCTCTGCAGAAAAATAGTGCTCAGATATAATTTGACGACAATATTTTTTCCTAAATTATTCAAGAACAGTTCCTGAATAATGGCAAGGTTATGTTGAATTAAATTTCAAGGAAGAAGGGAGTCGCTTAAGTTTTGAGATGCCATCTGCTGATGTGTCAAAGTTATTCTGCAGTCAACTAAGAATTCAGAGATCTTTAAAGTCACGTGGAAAAGCTGTTACTGGTATTATCATTCTTTATAATCCATTGCTATGCCGATCTATAAACTTTATGAGTAAAGGACCCAAATCTGTTCTTCCAAAATCAACAGATATTTTGTCTTTTGGAGGAAGAACATTATTCCTTGTCACAAGTGAAACAGCCAGTGCAACAGAAAGTAGCTGGGGATACAGGTCAACATGGCCTTCATGTTTTGAACACTTTTGGTTGTACACTAGAGAATTTCAGAAAAAAAAGAAAAAAAAAATCTACCTTCCCAAAAAGATTCCTACTACAAATACTTCCCAAGTGATGTAATTCCATACCACTTGAGCGGCAACTACTCCAATATATGTCAACAACGCCCTTTATACCAAAAGGAATAGCTGTAATTAGTAAATTATGTTTTTGAATAACCTGTTTTCTTCTGATAAATTCAACATTTTAAAAGTTTTATGCATGCAGGCTTTTGTAATATATAGCAGAGAAAAAGAGAGTTGACAGAGTTGTTCAATCTATATGGTTCTCATCTGCTCTACTACTTTTTTCACTTGCTTGCCTGTAGAAAAAAGAAAGCTGTAAGAATGACAAGACACTAAAGGTCAACAGGAATCAGCTTATGCTGCACCACTAGTTCCAAGACGCCTTAGTAGTTTCACATACTCAGTTTCACTATTGGTGGCACATCTGAACAGCTATGAAAAGGCTTGGTTTTCTACCCACAGATCAAAACCAACGGGATTTTTTTTTCTTGAGTCTCAATGGCGGAACTGACCTCAAAGGGAGTGTTTGATATGCACCAAACTCAGGCTGTAATTCTAATGTTATCTTAATATGGTCTATGCGTACATCAAAATCTTGTATATTAGCCAAGACAAAATTAAGCAATCTTTCCTAAGTATTTTTTAAAGCTTCCTTTTTAATGAGATCTTGATAATGGGAAACACCCTACTAAATAGAAAAAGACTGAGTATGTTGTCATCATTTTTTAATCAAATGGAATAAGCTGTCTGCATAATACATACAGTGCACGTGAACATGACATGAGACAACAAAATCTTTACTTCCTTCATTTATACTTTTCTTTGGAAGGAGAAACAGAGATTTAGATCTTTGTCCTACAGTATGTCACAGTGACTTATTGATGGTGACAGCCTATTTAAAAATAATTACGCTTCTCTTAAAAAATCAATACTACAGCAGCAAGCTTGTTACGTAGCAATATCACATGGAAAATAAAATGGCTGATGAGGATGGGGTCTTGACTACATCTTTTATAAATAAAATGAAGTGCACTTTGCTTAAATGGAACAAATACTACTGCAACCTCTTGTGTGGCAGGTCGGTGTGACTGTGCAGACAGATTTCAATAATCTCATCTACTTCCAAAGCAAAGCCTTGCAAAGAAATTCCAGTTTGCTGTAATACTGGGAAAATCGGAACCAAAGCAGCCAATACGGGCATGGGAAATAGGAAGAATGAATAAGAAAACGGAAGAGAAAAAAAAAAAAAATCACTGGGAGAAAGCTGTAAGTATGGATCTACCCTGGGGATACGCCGTAGTACACAGGACTGCAACCATTAAAATCCTTAACGGGAAATAAACCCCAGACGCCTACGGGTTGAGAAGAGGTCCTCATTAACATACCCACCCAAACATGGCTGACACCGGGGCGCACCAGCCCCCAGCCCGCCGGGAGGTGCGGGGGGGCGGCGGCGGGAGGACCCCGTGCCCGTCCCCGCCGGGCGACGCCCACGCTCCGCCGCAACAATGCAGCGCGCGGGCGTGCCCCTCCGCTCCCCCCACTCAAAACGCGGGTCCTCCCCACCCACCTCCCGCGCCTCCGCCCAGCTCCTCAACCCCGGCGGGGGCCGCAGCCTGGGTCCCGCCGCGGCGCTACCCTCCCGGCGTGGCTGCCCACCCTCCCGCTCTCTCGCTGGCCCGGCCCGGCCCGGCCC
>WHYT01016415.1:32797-97292 GCA_009806455.1 Tetrax tetrax
GCGGGAGGATGACGGGGAGGCCCATCGGCCCCGCCGCCACGCCGAAAGCCCTGCGGCCCCGCTCCGCCACCGCCGGGGCCCCGTCCCCCGCCGCCTCCCGCCGGGGTGCGTGGCGAGTCACTGTGGGTGCCGGTGCCGCACACGGGGGACGGGGGCTGCGACGGGGAGGTGGCCTGCGGGGTGGCCTGGAGGCGGGGAGCGGGCTCACGGGTGTGAGCTGCCCTGGAGGTTTTCTAAAAGAGGGGAGTGAGGGGTGAGGAAAGAAGCGGGGCGGGAGAGGGGGGGAGCGGGTCTGTGAGGGGCAGAGAGTGGCGGAGGGGCGGCCCCGGTGGGTACAGCTGCGTGCTGGAGGCCGGGAGGCAGCCGGGGGGGACCAGGGATGGAGACCTGGCTGGGGCGAGCCTGGAGGCTGAGAGGGTGGAGGGGGACGGTGAGAAGGATGCAGGGCGCCAACCGGTACCCGTGGTGATGGTGCACAAGTCGTGCAGCCCAGACTTGCTGCTGCTGCCACCGCATGATGATGTTTCACTTTACTCCCCTTCCAGCTTTCTGTCACGAAGTCTGTCCACTGCCCTTCTACCAGGTTATTTTTCGTTGTTTTTTTTTTTTTTTCTTTGCTTGCATTTTTCTTCTAACAACAAGCAGATCGATTCTGGCTAGAAAGGAAGGCTTGTAGTAAAGACTAGAAAGTAAGCTGTTCAAAGGTGCGGCAGTTGGACAAGAGAGGCACGTTGACTTTGGTGAAGAAAGGCATGATGGAAAGGAGAGTGAACTGTTCCAATGTTCGGTCTGTGAATAATTATTGCAACAACTTCGATCTTAATGTGGTGAATAAAAATACATAACTTTCTTACACTGCATGAATCAAGGAGAGATTCTTCACAGAGTGGCGAAGTTGCATCAGCCTAGCTGATTTGCATTTCTTTCCTACTCTACTGAGAAAGCAGTGATGCAAACTTATTTTCATATTTCTATTTCGTTATCCAAAGCAATTTGTCATAGTATTGTGCGTTTGTCGTTATTGTTGCTCGTACTGTTAACTGATAATTTCCACAAGCTGTATTTCAGTTATGTGTAAACAGTCCTGTAAACAATAGATTTTGCACAGTGATGGAATATTATTTGGAACTCAGTAAAAATGAACTTACCTTGAGTAAGTTTCTAATTGTCAACTAAACTTCTTTTAGACTAGGTGCTAATTAGAAGAAGAATTGATACTTTCTATTGCCGTATCATGAGTGATACTTTTATTTAGTAAATTAGCTAATAAAGATAATGTTATCACATGACTGCCTAGTGAGTTGACACAGGAAAAGATCATCCCTGGATCCCTTTGAATGCTGTGTACAGTTAATGATGAGCTTAGACCTATAATCATGTTCTCAATCATTTGATGCTTCTAATTTTACTATGGGAAAGGTATCATTCAACTTTTTAAGTCCAACAGACTTATCGTCAGATATTTACAACTTTTTGCAATCCCTTGAGGAACTGAGGAATTTGCAGTTCCTCAAATACTATTATGATAAAAGAAGTAGATGTAAAACATCACATTGGCTTTCTGCAAACTACATTCAGAACAGATGGACTAGGGTGTTTTTACTGCAGCTCTTATAAAAAGGGTAATTTTTACACCAGTACATCTTTTTAATTAGGTTTATTGGAACTTAAAACAATGGTCTTTAAATTCCACATTGGTTTAATCTTCAAAGGGCAAGTATTTCTGGCTTCAAAACTGTAGAAGCAGTTCCACTTTCAGGGTAGAAGGATTTCGACTTTTGCTTCTGGGTGCAAATGACAAAAAAATATGAGACAAAAAGCTTACTAATGTTTTGCTATTTTGTTTTAAACACAAGAAACCACTGATGGATATGAAGTTTGTAATTAGCTGTTACAAGCTTGAGCTACGTTGGAAAGGAGCTTATCATCCTCTAAGCTGAGTTGCGGGCCTACACACACAGAGTAAGCCTCATTTGCTGGTCAGACTCTCAGCGTATCTGTGCTTGTGGCACAGGAGGTTCGAGCACAGAGGGAAACAATGTAAGCAGAAATCAAGAAATGCCAGCATGAGAAAAAACATTATCCTAAAACAAAGCTGAGATGCTGATGTACAAAACCTCTAACTTGTCAAAACTTTAGAAGAAAAAATGCACAAGCAGAGAAAATGAGTGTACGCTACTTGGAATAAAATGTTTTAGGTAGCAGTTATGCCAATTTTATGCTCTACTTTTCTACTAGGTTTTACTATCTTGTCAAGTATAACACATTATTTTATAGTTTTGTTGGAAGCAAGCATGTATGCAATAAGCGACTCAATTAAAAAAAATATTCTTATACATCTTCTAATTATTGAATAACTACAATCTTAATAATGTGTTGAGTTCTTTAAAGATCTCCTCTGCCCTGAACTATTTGTATTCATTAGATTAATGGTCTGCCATCAGGTAATAGGTGAAAATTAGGAATAACATTCTTGTAACTAGAATGAAGTAGACAAGGATATACCAAATAGGAATAAATATGAATTAGTGTACACCAGTAAATTCGAGTGGAAACAATGGTAAGTGATTGTCATTATTACTGGTTAAAAAATCATACCTCAAGTTCATAGTCCAGTTCTTGAACTTTCAGGACAGGACCATTTAGGGTTTCAGACTTTTCCATTAAATCTGTTGCACAGTGCCTCAATTAAAAAAATGATGGTTTTTTGTTACCCAGGCCTTTTGTATACAACTATCATAAATATTCTCAGTATATATAAATTACATTTTTTCACATGCTGGCTAAATGTGAAATTAGATAATACTGCATCTTGCACCTTTTAAATCTGTCGCCATTGTTAATATTCTCTCCTTATCTCAGTTTAAGATCGGCACTGAGTTTTAGCTCAAGCTATTGCAGTGCAGAATATTGTGGATTGTAAGCTCAGTTATGTCAGTAATTATCAACCGTACTGGCTATTTGACCAGTCTGCTACAGCTGTACCATGATGAACTAGGTCTCTAGAAGACTTACCAATACTTTATTTTTATGGATTTCAACCTATGATTTGAGGCACAGTGAGCATGCAGATACTACAGACAAAACCACTCAGAAATTCAGGTATGTTATCAATAGCAAGTCCAGAGTTTTGTGCTTTCACAGCAAGTTGATTGTTCTAAGGATCACGTTCAGCCTGAATTTCAATCCTGTGTTACTTTCAAACTCTGTTAGAAGTTGAACAAGAAAATATGTTTGGCGTTGTTAATGTAATTTTTCAATGCCAACCTCAGTTTTAGATAGCATCATTTGATAATGTGCTGTCAAAGTAGAAAATTTTTCAATTTTCCAGCTTGAGTTGCCACTTATATTTTTTCAGTTCAGCATTTAACTTAGTGCAAAATAACCACCAACCTAAGTTTTTATCACCTCTCCACTCACGCTTCAAACCTGCTTATAGTTTTGTCTGTCTATATGTGCACTTCAGGTTTGCAGTTATCATCAGACAGAAACTCTCAACTAGTTTTGAACCTCCAGTTCTGGACATCCAAATCGCTTTTTAGCTTACTAAAACATGTCCAAATGATTGCAATCACATTTCTGGGTGCCTTAAAGGGAACTACTGCACAGAAGAGAGAGAACAATCTTGGATTTTTACCTAACTTAAATTGCCCTTCAAAAATGAGAAAAATTTTTATGTCTGATCCTACAATGCTTCTCACTGCAGAACAACCTGATGGCACAAGCAGCTTCCTTGGACAAGCAAACAAGCATAGTAGTTGTGTGTCAAAGTGTTTTTACCAAATCCACAAAAAATATTGCAGACTTCGAAACGGTTCTTTCTTGAATGATGAGCTACAAACAACATGTCAGTGTATCCTGGATCAGGAGAGAAGCCACATGATTTAAGAAATACTAGGTAATGATTATGTATCAAGTGATATGTTGAGATATTGCCAACTACTGTGAGCAGTTGTAAGCCACAGTAGTTGCTCTTACGTGTTGCAGTAATGATGGAGTCCTTGAAGTCTGGCTATACTTCAGTTTTTTACATTTTAATCTCTCAATGTTTTCTAAAATATTAACAGATATAAGAGATTTGCTACATTTTGCTGTCTTCATCAAAGGACACATCTATTTGCATATTGTCAAAAATCTGGGTTGTCTGTTACTCTGTGTATACCCTTTATTGCAATACTTGTCTATTGAGAAGATGACTGAAACGTTTTAACGATTGCATCCAGAAAATACTAACAACTAGGCAACAAAAGATGAAAAATGCTGAGTGTACCAGTGGCACATTCAACTGTAGAGAGAGGGCAAGGGGGTGTCCAGGATTAGCTAATAAACTTGTTATCTTACCCTCACTTTCACTGGTTTTGGATGGAAGGTGCACGAGGATTTCAGTGCATAGGACTTCAGTAACTCTACAAGGGCACTGTAGGAAGAAGCAGTCGTAGCAGTTGCCTGTTGCTTAGGATGACTCTATGTTAAAAATCTCTCAGCCTTGGTCTTGCGTGGCCTTGCCACATGGCTATAAGAGTAAGAGAGTGGCCAATGTAATTCATGCCATCATTGCTGCCTGTGTCAAGCTGAGAGAGGAACATCCTAGAGTTTAAATCTTGCCTGCAGATTTTGTCTCTTAAATGCGTATATTTAGGCAACTCTGGCAGCTGAGTTTGATGGTAATTTCAATGTCTGAGCAACCCAGTTTAGGAAGTTGCTGCCTACCTCATTCTAGTAGGGAATAACATGAGAAATAAAGTCCTGGAAGTTGTGAGCTATTGTAGAAATCTGACCAGAAGAAATGTGCCCTTCTCTCACCTATTGAAGAAAAAAAAACCAAACTGTCATAGATTCTTCCAAATGTGAAAGACTGGCATGGTATTGAATGATAAACCAGAATATTGGAAGGGTATGCGGATCACACATGCTCAAAGCACCACACGGTTTATTACAGGTAAAACATACATTAAGTTAGCATCCAAACCAAGCAGAAAACTCATACATAAAGTCGTATTTTAGCAGTTAATATCTGACATAGATGATTATGCTACTTATGAAAATGAACATATAATTCTGATAATGGAGCCATTCTCTGTACCTTTGGCAATTTAGAAGTCACCAAAATTAGGTTGATGACAGCAATGTAGAAAGCTAGCAGCCGCCCAGCTACATGTAAAACAACAGATATAACAACTACAAGAATGTATATCTATACAAATCAAATTTCAAGACATCAAACTTCTTAAAATAATATGATTGAGTGGGTTGAGAATTAAGGCTAAGGAGCTAAGAAATCCCCCAGCAAATGCACAGCAACTAGCAAAAGTAAAATGGGCTATGCAAACATTAGCCACAGCTGCAAAACACTGAAAGAGATCCTGGACAAAGCTAAAATGTGAACTCTTTAGCATATTATACATTGGAGTCTTAACTAGAGTTTTCAAGAGGCTATCATTCCTATTTTTTTCACATTTTTCACAAAGCCTCATGACCCAGTAATTCTAAAATATTTATGACCATTTTCAACTTAAAATTTGTATTTTAAATGTAGCATGTTTGGTTAACAACTTTAGTGATCTGTTCATGGAAGTAAAAATATGCTTTGTCTCCAACAATAGCAGAAGGATTACAAAAAACAAAGAGTAAAAATGGTTTATGTAAGTTGCCTGTTTTCACTGAGTTTGTGATAATGAACTTGTTGAGGAACCTTGGTGCAGAACCACTGATGAGTCACTATGACTTCTTATTGCAGCATTGTGCTGGCTGCTCTTAGTTTTCCAGGAGATGGCATCTGGTCGGGATTCTGAAGGAGATTTTTCCTTATCCCTTGGGACATGAATTATCTCTTTGGACATAGTGAGCACGAATCTGCTGACTGCACACCTGTTTCTGTGTTCTGGAGATATTTAGGAAGGCACCTTATTCTTTGGGGCAAATCAAAGTGCATTGCAAGACCTGAGCATGTATAGAGATGGACATACTCAGTTCCAGGAATGCTATGAGTTTAGAGTTTGGCTAGTTAGGTGTTAGAATGTAAATTTTCACTAAATTGAAGGTTTAGGTATGGTTAATGGAATGGTACATTGACCATTGTTTCTTCCACAGAATAAATTAAATAAGTACCTTATTTTAATCAGAGAAGAAAGAAATAGCATTGGAAATATTGTGCAGATAGATATGGAGTGTAATGTAAAGTGTAACTGTAGCCATAAACATGCGAATTTTGGGTTTGAAAATAATACAGAATGTACTGCTTACTAAGGAATGATTCCATGTGTTATGTTCATCTATATAAGTAATTATGAGAATCTCAGAAATTATATTCTCCTTTTGAATCCAGAAGACCAATATATTTACCATAAAATCATACCAATAAAACTATGCCCAGGGGAAGTACTTTCTGATTCCCAAAACTCACTGAGACAGGAAGAAAAGGATTGTAGCAGCTGAAAACTGTGCATGAGTGAAAAATAGTTTTCTGCAAGATGACACATTTTCCAGAAAATTGTTGGGAATGTATTTTTTAAATAAATTGATACTTTGATGATAGAATGCAACGAGTAAAGACTATTATATAAAGTACTACAATTCAGAGTGCTATGTAAGTAATCCTCAGGTAAAATAAGGGTTTATTTTCAGAAATTCCCAAAAGACTCTTTTACAGATTGAATCAATGATAAATTAATTTTTGTGACAGCAAGGAATAAATAGCATAGGATGTTCAATTGCAAGCCATCCACAAGAGATTTTTTTAATGCATTTAGGCAAGCAAAACCACATTGGTACAGAGTGTTCTACATGGTCATCCAGGACATGAGGAAGAGAACAAATCCTCTGCTCCAGAAAACAGAAAAAGAAAAATGTCACAGTCATGGGTGTAATTGCTAGGGCTGGGCTAAGACAATAATTACTTTGAAAATGAAGCAGCCAGCAGTTCATTGAATTGGTTTCCTTGCACCAGCATTCTGTGTAGATTTGTGTTGCAACAGAACATTCACACAATTAAATGTTTAAATAAAAGTCTAATGTTTCCACCTTGTCATATACTCAGCTTTACCACATTTAAAATGAAGTTAATATAAACCATTATCATTATCTTTTACGCCACACACACACAAGCATCACATAATAATCTGCTATACAGCTGAGTATAATGATTTGTTCATGGATGTGCTATAAGTCTTGAATGAAGTAACAAAATGGCAGGAAGTTTGTTGGTTTTTTTAAAGATTACAAATAACCCACTAAAGAAAATTATTTTTGCTTCCTTACGTTCCGTATGTTTGGGCTAGGTAGACTATTTTATACATATACTTTTACTGTGCTTTGGTGGTTTTTAATCATCTCATAATGAGATGAGCTGGAATGAAATCCTGGCCTCACCAAAATGTATTCTAAAATTCATGGATCTAAGATAACATGGGCTAAATCTATGTTAATCTGTACATTGCATGAAGCAAACTGTGGTTTAAATAAAAGTTGCAAAACGTCTGTGGCTATATATTCCTTGTCTCAGTGAGATTTCAAAGCAAACCGGTTTGACAATGTATTTTAACATATGACCTCAGATCACAGGCTTCTGGGCTGAGAAAATTGAAACACATTTCTTAATCTCAGGACCGGCAAGGACAAACGTAAGGCTTCACTTATGTGTGTAATCCTATCGATCATTGCTGCCTGCAGAAGCTATCATTCTCTACTTGTAGAGAATTATTTCATAATAATATGAAATGCATGTTAGATTTTAACTGGGTCTAACACATGCCATTTCATACTTAGCTATTGATGGGCAAGGATGGAAACTGCTTTTTTACTCCTGCATGGATTTTTCTTTAAAATCTGTGGTGTAAGGGGCTGGTGTATTCCATAGGCCTCAAGCTGAGTACCTTAAGGATCAACCACCACTTGATCCTCCTGTCAAAATACACAAGCAATTAATGTGATATAATTTCATTTCAATACATTGAAATCATAAAGCAAATCTGAGGAAAAGTAATCTTATAGGATATTCACAGAATTAGAATTTAGTTATTGGTCCAGTCAGTTAAGGTCAGAGAATGAGGACCGAGATGTGTGTCTCATTCATGGGAGTAAGTGACTGGAGGGGACAACTTGCATTAGCAAATCCAGTTCTGTGATATTCTAATCAACCTACCTGTATAAACTCATCCCTAAATTTATCATGTTTGGTCTTAAAACTACTTAGATTTCACCACTGCAACTTGTGGAAAAATTTATCCAGAACTTCTCTGCTGAAATGGTTAGGGATCATCTTGAAACATCCAGTCACAGCCTACTCATTGTAATCTGCTCTCAAGCCAAAAAGTTCTTAAACTCTCTTCTGTCTTTGTAGTTTGTGTATCATCATGTATTGATAGAAAATAATGCTATCCCTTTCCTCTTTGTTTTAGCAGAGTGTATAAAGCTGAGGTCTTTTAGAGTAATGAAAGATAATATAAAACTATCCTCATATCCTCATAGTCATGTATATCATAAAAAGATATTTTCTTGGATCTTAAAGAGAGCAGGCATGTGATAGTTCACTACAATACTGTAATACTGAAGTATTATCCCTGAAGTAATTTATTACATCTCTGTGAAAGACGAAGTAGCTCATGCACGGTACAATGCCGATGTAGCACATGTAGTTTCCAGTTATACATAGGACCAGAACAAAGGTCCACCTGAGCAGTATCTGTCTCCTGCACTGGTAAATGGTAGGTGTTTACAGAAGAGCATTAAGAACAGTGCAGGCATGATTTCCCATTTTATATCAAATGCTGAATACATTTCAGACAAAATTTTCTACAGTTAGTTTATCAAAGAAAAATATGAAGCTAATATGCATGAGTTAATCTTAGTAAACTCATATGGAACTTACTGATTTTTATTTCTTTCTTTGACTATATTTTCTTTCAAATTTAATTGAAAAATGTGTATGTAATTGAAGTCAAATGAGTAGTTTCACTGTTTATCTTTAAATCTATTTATTTCCAGACATATTTGCAATCCTTTAATTTATTAACTTTCAAAAATTACTAAGAAAATTCTTAAAAATATGTCTTAAAGCATATCTTGCATAGTACTTTTGGTATTCTGGGATGGAAATGATGTGGCTTTTCCCTCTCTCAGCTGTTTCCAACTACTCAAAAATTGAGGTTTTGTTGTTGAGGTTTGCTGCATTTTAATCATTCTCATTAGCAAAGCTCCCTTTGCCACCAACAGTTACGCCACAGATTTTTTTTAAGAGATTTGTTGAGAAGAGATTTTGTTGAGATTCTATATTTCCTCACTGTGTACATCTGCAAACTTCTCTAATAAGTTTGCTAACTTCTTACTATTGGCTCCTCTAAAACCGAAAATGTTAGTCACAGAATTATTTAACCATTCTGTTTATTTGGTTGGACTAGTTAGTGATTGTTCTTCTCTTCAACTGATTTTTTTTCCCTTACAACTTCACTGTTTCCCAAAACAACTTAATATAACATCACCTATTTTTGCTTCATTAATTATTTGTAAAAAAATTAAATCTATCATATGTCTTGCTCAGGAATAGTTACTGTTGATAGAAATACTTTCTCTTCAAGCTGTCTATATTTTCTGTCAGTATGGCACAGGCTTCAGTAGTATTTATCTTGCCAGAAATATTATTTTCTTCATATCAGTGTCTTGTTCTGAGGGTTTATAGCAGACCTATGCCATTATTACAAAACTAAAAAAAATCTCCACCACCATCCCCCCAAAAAAATTATTTAAACCTAAATGTATTTTGTGCATGGTCAGTTCTGATTTAATTAAAGCTTTCAGCAGCATCTTCCAGAATGCTACACACCATCTTTAACTTTCTCTCTTTTCTATATCTTACACCAGCAGTTCTAAGTCTTTCTTTGTACTTTCAGGGATCTTTGCATTAATGTAAAGATAAATTGGTTGTTTTCTCTCGAGTTCATCCAATTTCCTAACTGAGTTAGGCAATCTTCCTCTGTCTCATATCCCTGACTTCTGCTCTTGTCACTCTTATCACTATTCATATTTTCTTTATCCTGGAATACTGTTCTTCATTTTCTGTACCTTTTACTACTCCATTTATCAATTCTTCTGTTCTTCTTTACTAAATGTAAGTAAACTGATTATTTGAGACTCTCAGATTTAAAAAAAACCCAACAAAATCAAACAAAATCCCAAGGGACCAACTTTGATCTTAGATATCTGGGCTTATGTGCATGCTTAGAATCAACTCCATCTGTTGAGAAGAGTCCTTTTCCTGTAAATACTTCCCAGAAGCTGGACATCCTCCTTAAATCTCTGTTCAGCCTTGTTAACTAGATCTGGATTTCAAAAAAAACTGCTGCCTGTAGGCTCCGCTTCTGAAGGGTTTATAATCCCAAATACCAATTTAAATAATCAAAGAGAGTCTTTGCTGCCTCACTCAAAAGTCCTAAAACTCCATTTGTGGTCAGATTCTTGCTATAAGAACTGCTGGACTAGCAGTACTCTTGTGTTCACTGGCTTCCCACTTTTAAGAATTTTGCCTGTATCTGCTATTTGTTAATGGTTTTCAGTGGAAATCAGGAAGTTGTTTGGCTGGACATGAAGAGCAGTCAATGGTTTTTCTGCATTTGAGTCCTTCTAAGTCTCACAGTCAGTATCTTAAATCTGTATTGTGTCTGAGTCTGCTCAATGGGCAGGCCTCTTCATTCCTAATTTCTAACCACAAAGACCCGACTCTTTTGATGTTGTTATGAATATCAGACTCTCTCCCATCTGTTCTGTTCCTGTCTAAGGATCATTCTGCCTTGTAGACATTCTCATGTTTCCTATGTATCATCCTGTCTTTGCTTTCCATGTCGTTCCAGTTGTCTCTCCTCTTCCTTAAATTTTACTACTAAGATGAACTTCTCTCCTCCTATCTATGCCACTCTCTCTTATTTTGGTAGAAAAGAGGGTATGTTACTGCTAATGATCTACAAAATTACTTTGCAGTTTACAGCAAATTCCCAATACTTCTAACCTCCTAAATGGTGCTACTAAAAAAATTAATCTTCTACCGTTTCTGTATTACTATTGGCTTTGTCACTCTTCTGTCTTTTGAACAAGCATTTTCACATTTTTGTCTTTCAGTTTCCTTGTTTCACATAATGTTAATCACACTGGCTGTTGCAAAACCACAACAAATAAAGTACTGATTTGCATTGTACAAATTAATCAAAGTTTTGGGGGTAAATAATGTCAAAATCAGTTTATTTATCCTGAAGTTAGTTTTGATCATTTTACTTTTATTTCATTGTTTTCATTGGCCTAAAAGAACAATATTGAAAATAAAGTTTTGATTCAGACAACACTTTTTTTTTATCTCTAAACTGCTGGAAAACTTCAAGTAGAGTTACATATACACATAAAAGATCTGCATTTTGCATTTTATCTTTGTTTTAACTGTTTTGTTACTCTTTAAACTTGCCTTAAAGTAAGCTTGCTCTTTAAAGAGCAAGTTACTCTTTAAAGACTATCAAGTGGTAACACTGATTAATTTAAAAGTGTTTTTTAATGGGGGAAACCATAAAACTACTCAGTCACTCAGTTTTCCATGAAGAAAGGTTGTTGCTACAGCTACACACAAGCTAATGCTACTTGCATGTAGATTTAAAGACCTAATTTATGCTTTAGTACTTTGTTCCTTAATGAGACAGTATTTTATTTCTTTAACAGAAAGGTTAACTTCATGCCATTGCAAGGGAAAACAGAATTGGTAACATACTGGAAAATTATTCTTCATAGTAAATAGATGCTTTTGTTTTACCTCCTAGCATGTGAATACAAATTATAACATTGGCAAACAGGTTATATTTTTAAAAAATGCTGATGTTAGTAGTTAGTTTCAGTTTTGTGAATTACAATGAATCATATCTAGTATTATTTTAAAATCATATATCTTGCTAGGGTTCATTATAAATAGTGAATTTTAAACCAAATTCTAGTTCACAATGCTGCCTTTAAGATCTACTTTGGACTGGAAAAATCAGTAATTCCTTCAAACATCAAACATTAGTTAACTCTTGAAAATCAGATGTTTTCTTCAGGGTTGGATTTTTTTTGTTTGTTATATGAAATGCATCATATATGGGTGTATAACAATTACTTCAAAAGCAGGATTTTGCTAACACAGTGTCAGCCATCCCAACATTATTGTTACTTACATTCCTCTGGTGGGATCGGTAAATTGCCCTGTGGATACTTGTTTTGTCCAGCAGCTGAAAAGAAGACAAAAGCTTAACTTAATCCAGACACTTTACTTTCAAGCAGCTGAAAAAATTCCATCCCTCACCCACACACCTTACATGGGTACAGCTTTGAGTTCCCAAGTCCTTAAATTAGTCTTATTATGATAGAAACATTTTGACAAAAGTTTGAGATTCAAACTAACTAATTGTACACTTTGGCTAAATTCATTTAATGAGAATTGATGAAGACTAAGGATTAAAAAAAAAGGTGAGGTTAGAATGGCATCGTTTTCTGCTAGACTACATAAAAAAGCTGGTTTGAAAATAAAAGGCTGTAGAAAAACTGGCTGTGTAGACTACTTTGGATTTTACGTATTATTTTGAGTTCTGTGTATTATATTAATATTAACATTATATAAATGCCACTATGATTCACTTTGGTCATAAAACTTCCTCAAATTACATTTTTCTGAAAGTACGTTTACAAATGCTGGAAATCATTAACTAGTCTTTGCTTGAAAATACAGTAGACACTATTTTCTGTATATAGAAATCAAAATATGCAATATTTACACTAATAATCTTGTAGGATGATTTCTTTATAGAGCACTCTAATTTAGATCTCCTTTACTGCTAGACGAATGATATATCAAGGAATTTATATCACTTTGGTGAGACTTTTCTATAAAATTATACCTAGCCTTTGAAGAGTCATTCTAACAACGCCGTTTAAAGTTTCCAAATGAGAGACATTCAGCTATAGAGGGCTTGTGACTCACAAGCAAACTTTAAAAGCAATTTACAGTGGTGTTACTCCAATTTCTAGGTGCTGCTATGCAAGATCAAGGTTTGGAGTTTGGGGAGGTCTTGTGTGGTTGGTTCTGTTTCCTAGAGCTACTGATTTAGCCTGGACGCTACTGTATACCTGAGAGCAGTATGGGATGATGTACTGTGGAACTGAAATCACTAACTAATGAGGAGACCTTGAGTTTAATACTCTGTAAATGTGCTTTTCTTATGAACTTGCGTATCTTACAAGGTTCAGGGTTACAACAGCAGGGATTGATCCTGTGCTTAGCGAAGTCAATAGCAAAATTTCTACGGTGAGTAACAATTAGAGTCTTCCCATCCTTGGCAATGTGTACATCCATGCAAACAAAAGCTCTAATTTGCTGCAGGTATGAACTAGCACGAAATCACTCCCCAGAGTAAGAGGAGTAGGCAGGAATGTGCACCACAGCGATGTGTGCCTCGGGGCAGACAGTCATGGTGGCTGTGAGCGCTGTGGCTTGGTGCATCAGACTCGCTTTGAATGAAAATCTCTAAGGAAGTCAGTACACCAAACCAACGTTTCAAGCTGCAGGTTCGAGCAACTCAGTTACAGGTTGAGAAAGTTTGGCAAGCTTGATGTCTTTGTTCAGGTGAAGTATACAATTAAACAAACAGAAAGCTTCTTTAGAAATACACATTTTGTTCACAAAAATAGTATGTCTGAAGTAATTAATCTAGTGTGAATATGTACAAAGAGACAATTAATGCTGGATTCACATGAAAGCACCAGTTAGAAAGCTGATTTTCCTGGACTCTTATCTTTAAAATGCAATGGTTTTACATGGACATGACAAATGGGGACCACAAGACCCTGAAAAACAAGCCTTGTCTATTTCATAGTGCTGATACCATTGTTTAATTAATGAAAAGGATGGAGTTCTTTTAAAAAATGAAAATATATTATTGATTTCCTAAGGGATACCAGTGAAAATGTATGCAAATATTTTTCTGTTTTACCTGTAAAAGTAAACAGATCACATACAATGAAATTTTAATCTTTAATTACGGGAAATGTTTAGATAGGTTTGGGGTAGACAATTACAGCCATGTTTATCCAACAGAATTGATAAACGCTACTGAATTAAACTGAGTATTTTTGCAGCTGTTTTACAGAGGATTTAATATTTCCAAAAGCTTTTCATGAAATTGTCAAAAGCTGGAAAAAAAGTGAATAGAGAATAGACCTTCTTGCTAAACAAATAAGCCCATTTATATGCCAGGGGTGGAAGAATGCAGCTTGCTACCTACATTACAATGGCAACTTCAGTGTTGTGTCATTTTAGCAGCCAGACACAAATATGTTTTACAAGTCTAGCACTCACTGGAAGATCAGCACAAATGATGGGTACATAGAAGCAGCAGCACTTAGGGCTCAGTCAGAGTTTAGTGGAAGAGCCAAGAGTGGACTATGCTGAAGAAAGTGATTTAGTTTAGCAAGTCTAGTTCTTCAAATATACATGTACATCTATTCGCAGTCTTGTGTAAGTGTAATGTGCCATGTTTCAGGTTTTATTCATCAACAGAAATTATGTAATCATCTGGGGACTTTCACAAGCTGAGAGAATCTTCCAGTCATTGGAATTTCTCTAATTATTTTCCTTATCTCAACCTATTTTAATAATGATAACACTGCCTTAAGTAACAGACATTTAATACATAAAAAAGACAATTGTTGAAAACAAAAATTTAAAGACAAAGCTTTAAAAATCTTAGATAATTTGAATCTCTTTCATTATTTTAGCCTAATTATTTCCTGTACCAGTAGAATAATATGTCTTTAAGAATTTACCCTTGTATTTTAAAAAGTAAATTATCTGTTGTAGAAATTCACTAGGCCAGCTCCTTCGTTCATGCAATTTGAATGTGGTTAGAGTTACAGTACAGTACATACTTGAGGGCTTGGCCTTTTCAGTTAAAAACTAAAATGGGATTAGAGGAGGGAAAGGTGGTTTCAGCCATTTTAGCTTTCCTTATTTAGAAAGTTTATGAAAAAAAAAATCCCACTCAGATGTTCTTATTTTCTCTCTACAGTGGTTTTGTAGATTTTATGCTAGGTTTCTTCTTTGGAATTTTCTCACTTATATCTGAGGTAAAACGCTGTAATATTTTTGATGTCATTTCCTTTGATGTGCGAAATAGAAGGATTATAAATCAGAGAATTCCTGCAAATAGAATCTATTAAGTCCCTTGGAAAAATTGTGTAAGGGAGTTTGGATGCACCACTGTGAAACCTGAACTCAACAGCTTGTGTTCTAGGAAGAAAAAAGAGCACCCTTGCTACCTCACACCAGCCAAGGGATGATTGCTATTACATGCAGAATGCCTGATGTGAAAGAGTTGGCTATAGTTTTTACGCAGATTAGCAGATAAAGAGAAAATAAAAGGAAACTGAATAAATGTGAATTCATAATGTGAGAGGCTGGTAAAAAAAATCTGAAAGTACATAAAAAAGAAAAATTATTGTTCTATAAATGTATTTAGTAATGTAATATCTTTCAAAATTGTGAACTGTATGTGATGAAATTAAGTCTTTGAATAAATAAATACTGTTATGAAATGCTTCTGTATAAAATAAAACACATGTGGCTCAAATTCAAATTCATTGAAAACAAATGTATTAGTAACCTGGCATGTAATGTTTTCATTTAGCAAATGGACTTTGTTTGTTTTATGATGGGTAAGTGAAAGAGTATGACTGTATATTTGGAATACTTAAATGGATAGTGATTATGTTACTCATCATGATACTACTTGTTTCTTATTCTTAATTACAAGTCTGGCAGTGATCAGATCAATCATCATACAAACGATGGCCTAACATGAAAACAGCTTCAAAAGTTAACTCTTGTTGGCTGGTCCATGTTCTTACCAGATAATACTTACAAAATTATATATATTTTTACTGGAGCTCACATATATTCTCTATATATATAAACAAATACATGAACTGTTCATATATATGTACACCTGTGTATATACATTTGCATATAAATATGTGGATATTTATATGACCTGTAAATAAATTGTATATCACAGACAGAGAGAGGGAGAGACTGGTGTGTATCCATCTGTCAGGTCCACTAACACTCACAACTCTCTGCATTGCTTGTCTATGAAGACTTGGGCTTACAAGGAGCTGTCGCTAAGAACAACATGGATTTGCTGCAGCAATTGTGGGGTCACATTCAATGGTCAGATCAGTGGGGGTTCACAGCCAGGTCAGTGGAGAGAGTTAGTCCGAGGGTAGCATCGAATTTGGAACTCTGTTTTCCTCTGGACAAGCATTTTTCTACCTGTAACTACAGGGATCCTGGAGAGACTGTGTCTCCTGCTAAGAGCACTAGAATAAAATAGCACCTCGCTCATTCTGCATGTTAAAAGTGCTATACACTTTCAATGTCTGCGTGTGTGCATTCTTGTACAACTTAAAAACAGGCCAAAGTAGAGTGAGAGTAAAATAGCATAAGGAAAAGCTACTTAATTGATATATTTTCTTGTTTTTATTTGCCTGGCTTAATTGAGCAGCTAATGTCAATTTCTAGGGAATCTATTGGACAACATTATATGTATTGTATATAATCAGGAGAATTATATTGTGCCAGCTTCCCAGTTGTGATCCATAAATGTAGCTCTGGCTACACAAAACTAAAATTTAAAATGTTGTCATAACTTGCAAATAGCAGAAATTATTTACTTATCGCATTTTATTAATTAAGTATAAACTTTACCACTTATTGTTTTATTATTCACTTATTTCTTTTCCTGTGGAGCCGAAGAAAGTCTTCCTGAAAGTTACTGGGATTGAAGATCAGTGCCAAATGAAATCTGAAATAAAATTGTCTTAAATAAGCTACAAAGTTGTACATTCCTCTGGCATGTTTTGGTATATAATCATTTCCCTTAGGATATAATCCTATTTTCCTGACAATAGATATTTGCTTCTGGCTATGATTTTCAAAAGTATATAAGTTACTTCAAAGCACTATTTTTATCAGTTTGAAATGGAGTCATGCCTCTGAATTACAGAGATACTTTAAAATTACCTTTCACTTTAGTAGAAGTACAGTCAGATTCTCTAATATATGAACACAGACCACTTTTTATCTTTGAACCCGTTCTACATATGAGAAAATACATCCCCTTTTTATACTACACATTCCTTGCTTTATTATCTGAAAACAAATTTTTTGGCTGATGTATCATTTTAGGATGATAGCATAGGGAGTACTCCCACTCTTATTCCATAGGGGATAATATACTTTTTGTGACATCTCAGACAAAAGACTGACAACAGTAAAATGAAAATATTACTCAGCCACATGTTGAAATGATGGAATTGTCCAATAAGCTAAAAGCAGATGCATTTATTATTTGAAACAAGCACAGGTTTCTGACCACAGAAACTTCTGAACTTGCTTTTATTACGAAGATTAATTTCAATGAAATATTCACCATTGAGGGTGTGTGGAATAAGACACATTTTATATGTCAACTTAAATATACTGTATTTTCCTAATACATAATTCAGTCGTTTTTTTCTTCTCTCTTATTTTTAAGTTGAGTATTGAGTTATGAAGTAGAAAAACCTACTGCCACTACTGTCTATGCTGAAAAATGCAACGTGAGGGACTGTCTCAGGGCTCTGTGGGATGGAGCAAGGCAATCTGCAGCAGTATGAGCAGACCTTGAAAGCATGGACACTAGGCAAAGGAGGTTATCTTCCTCATGATTCCACATTTACTCTCCAGTGAACCACAACTCAGAGCCCAGTCTTATTCTCTGTTTTGCAGGAGTGAAAAAGCACCAACAAATTGGATACATCATCCTTCAGATGTAAGATAAACAGAAGAGAGGTCCAGAGTCTGATTTTCAGCTGCCGAGTTCAAAGATCCTGGACAAGGGCTCTGGAAGGGTACGCCCCTTCTTTAGTGCCTAGTGACTAGTACAACTGTTACTGGTACCAAAGAAGGCAATAATCTTCCTCATCTAAGCCTGCTCACCACTGGCTTATAATAATTGTTCAGTGATCAGTTTAGGTGGCAAATTCATAGTCTAGATAAGTAAGCAATTCCTGTGTTTCCATAAAGCTCCCAAAGTCATTACCAGACCGACAACTATTCAGGATCTTTCTTTCTTTTTCCTCCTTCTCCAAAAGTAGTTTGGTGCTTCTGCTCGAGATATGACTATGAGCCCAAGCAAAAGAAGTAAAATGGTATGACAAAAAAGAAGATAAAACATAGTCTTTAACAAACTTTTGAATTCTGCAATTCTTTTTATTGCTGTAAATCATAAGCCAATATGTATGTGTGAATGTTATAATATATTTGAGTCTAAAACTCAGTCTGTCATCCCTCACTCAATTTTTTTGGATTGCAAATCATTTGGAACAAGGGCACCAGGGTGGGGTACAAAGAGACCTTGACAGGCTGGAGAGGTGAACCCATGCAAACCTCATTGACGTTCAACAAGGCCAAGTGCAAGGTCTTGCATATGGGTCACGGCAATCCCAGGCACAAATATAGGCTGGGCAGAGAATGGATTGAGAGCAGCCCTGAGGAAAGGGACTTGGGAGTGCTGGCTGATGAGAAGCTCAACATGAGCGAATAACACACGCTTGCAGAACAGGAAGCCAGCTGCATCCTGGGCTGCATCAACAGAAGCATGGCCAGCAGGTCGAGGGAGGTGATTCTCCCCCTCTACTCTGCTCTGACAAGACCCCACCCACAGTACTGTGTCCAGTTCTGGAGCTCCAACATAAGAAGGACATGGACCTGTTGGAGTGAGTCCAGAGGAGGGCCACAAAGATGATCAGAGGGCTGGAACAATTCTTCTATGAGGATAGGCTGAGAGAGTAGGGGCTTTTCAGTCTGGAGAAGAGAAGGCTCCAGGGAGATCTTATAGCAGCCTTCCAGTACCTAAAGGGGGCCTATAAGAAAGCTGGAGAGGGACTTTTGACGAGGGCATGTAGTGACAGGATGTCGTAGTTTAGCCCTCCCAGAGAATAGGGAGAGATAACATAAGGAAAAAGGCTCGAGGTTTGAGTTAAGGACAGGGGAAAATCCTTAAAGTTACTGTTACAGGCAAAACAGTCTCAACTTGCGGAAAACTATTCATTTATTTCTAAAAACAAAGCAGGATAATGAGACAGAGAACAAGATAACCTCCCCCACCCCTCCCTCTTCCCGGGCTTAACATTATCTCTACCACTGCCCCTCTCGAGCGGCATAGGGGGGAAGAGGGAATGGGGGTTACAGTCAGTCCATCACACGTTTTTTTTACACGGCTGCTTTGACATCGGAGGAAAAACTCTTCACATTCCTCCTCTGCTCCTTCGTGAGGTCCCTCCCACGGGCCACAGTCCTTTGTGAAACTGCTCCGGTGTGGATCATCTCTTCAATGGGGTGCAGTCCCTCCAGAAGGGCTGCCCCAGTGGGCCCTCCATGGGCCACAGCCTCCTTCAGGCATCCGCCTTCCCCAATGTAGGGTCCTCCACAGGCTGCAGGTGGATCTCTGCTCCACCGTGGACCTCCACAGGCTGCAGGAGGACAACCTGCTCCACCATGGTCATCACCACAGGCTGCAGGGGAATCTTGGCCAGGAGCAGCATTACTCCTCCCCCTCCTTCTTCATTGACCTTGGCGTCTGCAGCCATTCCTTTCACAAGAAAAATTCTTCACAACAGGCTGGCAGATGCCTCTCAGCTTCTCTTTGCATCTCATCTCCTCTCCACTTCTTGCAGCCAGGCCGGGCTGAGTTGGGCCCAGTCGGCTGCCCAGCAGGAGGCCAGAGCAGGAGGCCTGTAAGGCCCACAAGGTTCGTGCCTCCCCCTCTCTGCTCCTGCTCAGCTCCTTCACATCATGTCTTTTGGTTTTTTTCCTGTTTTCCCCATCTTAAGTACGTTGTCTCAGAGGTGTTATCATGGAACATTCTGCTACCAATTGACTTGGACTTGGCCAGCAGTGGGTCTGCCCTAGGCCCGGCTGAGTCCACTGAACAAAGGGGAACAACTTCTAGCAGCTTCTTACAGAAGCTACCACTGTAGCCCCCCCTCACTAAATAAAACCAGAACATAGGACAAGTGGCAACGGCTTTAAACTGAAACAAAGTAGGTTTAGATTAGACATAAGGAAGAAACTCTTTGCTATGCAAGTGGTGAAACAATGGAACAGGTTTCCCAGAGAAATTGTGGATGCCCCATCCCTGGAAGTGCTCAAGGCCATTCTGGATGGAGTTTTGAGTGACCTGTTCTAGTGGAAGATGTCCCTGCTCGTGGCAGGGGAGTTGCAACTAGATGATCTTTTAGATCTCTTCCAACCCAAACCATTCTTTGATTCTATGATTACGACAAGAACACCTGCAGGCAAAAGATATGCACTAAAAAATTGGTCTGAAAATTCTAGCTACTCAAAAATTTTCACAAAATAATATTTCTTAAATAATATCAGTCCACAAGCAGAAAAGTGAAATCCATAAATTTCAAAGTGCACTATAGGATCAGAGAAGCTCACACTTGATTAGCAATTACAAATTGTTTGTATTAGGCCTAATTAAGCCTGAAAACAAAATAAAAAGCATTTAGCAGAAAGTGGGTTTTGGCTAAAAGGTAGTCAAAATTTAAGTCAGAGTATGTATATTCTTTCACTACAAAAACCACTGATACCCAAACACATGCAGAAGCAGAGAAAAGCTACTATGGCTGTGCATGCAGATAACAACAATGAGAAGTGGCATTAATTGAATCCATTACCAGACAATCACTGCTATAAAGGAGGTGGCAAAATACAAGACATTTCCAAATATTAATGAGCATGGAGAGAAAAGGTGTCTTCTAAAGAGGGAGGAGAAGAAGAACCATCAGCGAAAGATAAAAGCAGTAACGTGGATCGAATGTTCTTTCACTGAAATTTGTCAGATAATACGTTTTTCGTTAAAGCTATAATTTACTGAAATACTTCACATCAAGTCCAGGAATTTTTAACTTTTTTGAAAAGTCTCAGAGTGAGTCTGAATGAATATTTCATTTAGCTTTGTAATTTTTTTCTGCTTTAACATCTTGTTAGGAATATTTCATTATGTTCAAGGTTCAGGGCAACATCACATGTTGCTCTGCATGTCTTAGTCTGACTGAAAGAGCTTTTTGTCTTTACATATTCTTTCCCTCCCAACTGATTAATTCAGTTGAGCCATTTGCTCCTCCTTTCTGTAACTGAAGGTTTGTTTATGTTTGGCTGATGCTGTGCATTTTGGGAGCAACAGTAAGTGAGTTTCTAATACAGCTCCATTAGCACCAGCAGAAAACCACATGGGTCCCTATTCCTCCTATCTCATCCTCTGTTTCACTCTGTTTTCTCTACGTATTACACAATTTGTTTTTCAAAGACTTATCCTGATGTTCAGCTGCTTCTCTAACTTGGTCTATGACATTTAGTAGAAGTTCAAATCAAAATGGTTACTTACAGTATTTTCTGCTAACTGCAGGATACTAAATATGCGTTGAGAAATGATGCCCAAAATGCTACAAGAATTATGTTTGTAGGTTTAAAGGGGTTAAAGAGAGGGAGAGATCTGAGTTGTAGAAAAAAAAAAGATACCCATGTCATCTTGAAGTTTTGACACTGTTTTAAAAGTATTAAAAAATCTGCTTTTTAGCTTTCCCTTTTGAGAATCATATTAAGATACTAAAGACACTAACCAGCTATACAGTTACTATGTACACACAGGTACAGGGTACTACAAAGTTTTCTATTAGTAACAGAATTTTGGGATTAAGAAATACATTCTTTAGACATCTATTTCAAACTATCTCAAGCACTGAAAAGCAAATTGTGAATATGCTGTCCTCCTCCTTGTTATTACTGCTGGTACCTAACAGAATTTAATGAATTGTAAAGGTCTTCATTGGAGGGAGAAGGATATATCATGTAAAAATACAGATAAAGTAAATCTTGGAGTAGAGAACTTAAAACCTAAACACGTACCTTTTAAACATACAAAGCATGCATCCTTGGATTGGAGAAGTGGCACACTTTTTTTCCTCATGACTTTACACAGCTTTGCATATTGTTCCATGATTCACAGCGGTGCAGTGGTCTGTGTGAACATCAGCATGCCCACAGTTACCCACGGCATGATACCTGCAAGCAATCATACTGAGAACGAGGGGAGCAATTGTGACTCACCTCCCTCAAGCAGTGAGTCTGCTGTTGTGGTCTGTTCCTCTCTTTATACACGTATACACACACACACATGCATGCACCCCTTTTCTTATTTGGAGAGATTTCCTTACCAAGATGATGATAGTAAGTATAAAACCCAAACATTAATATATTATCTGATGTGTGTCACTTCTAGCCCATTTACAACATACCAGTACTCACTCTGAGTAGTTTTGCTTACCAGTGAAGGGAAAAAATTGAAGAGAAAGCTCAAAGGACAGTTAAGAAATAACATAGGCTTTTTCTTTAGTTTTCTTTGACATACTTTCTTTACAAGTCTCCATTCAATTTTAATTGAATTTTGCTTTGAGCTCCTGAACCTGGACAGTGGATTATATTTTTTCTCATGACACAAACTTTGCCTTGCAGATAAAGAAAAAGAAATCACAGAGTTATAAACTGGGATATGTAAAAAAAAAAATATTTGAATTAATTATCTTTTTAGGAGTTTCACGTACATGTGAAATATCAAATTAATAGAGCCTTATTCCATTCGTATTTGCTGTTAGAGGAGTCTTAAGCGGGCAAATGTAAATTATGCTCAATTTAAGAGCTCTTCAAACTAGCAAGATGTTACAAAATTATTAAGAACTAGTTCCAGAAAGCTTCATTAGCTTTGATAGTTAAATTAATTAAATTAATATAAGCCATAGGTTTTGGAGGTTTAGCATATAACTGAATAAGATGAATAAAACTCCACATCAAATAAAACACCCTTTTGCACTGAAATATGTGATCTTCAAATTCATTTATACACCTCTGATACGAGCACTATCATTTCCAGTCTTTCAATGTAGGATTACAAAGCCTCACACTTCTGTGTGAGAGATGCAGTAGAAACAAGTCAAGTAATCAGTCAAAGGTACAAGCAGTTATGGCTCTGAAAGATCAAGGAGGAAGTTAAAGAAGTAATAAGGGACACACTTTCTTGTGTATTAAACAGACAGATCATTCTCATTTATGCTTTATATATATATGCCTGTTAAGCATTTTAAAGAAATTTTAGATAATCATTAAATATATTGTTAAGCATTTCTACAGGGTGTTATGTTTTTCAGTCACAAAAGAATTCAGAGCTTCTTATTTCATTATTCCCAGAAAGCAAGTGTGAGTTGCTAACAATCACAGAGCAATTCAGTGTATGTATGAGAATCAGATCCAAAGGTTTCATTGTCCAAAGCATGATCTATTCTATATACCTCTGCTGAAAATGTGAATAAGGGGATATTTCACTGTACGTTGTCAGAAACTCAAACTGATTTTATAGTTTCTGTATCCAGGTATTACAGATGTCTTTTTCATGTAATTTCTAAAACATTTAATATCCCAGTAGCATCCTATTAGTAAAACAAATAAACATGGCAGATACTGAGCATGCCAAAGAATATAAAATCAAACTCCTAAATAGTTACTTGAAGGGGTGAAGAAATACATAAGTCAACACTGATTGCAGAAGATAGCCTGACACATTCCAAAGAATCTACTTTTGATTTCTGAAGCTGAGGCTTATACTATATGCCCTAATAACTACAGTAAGAAAGGCAGAGGGAAGTACTAATTTGAGACCAACTCATTTTTGGAACTGCCCTCTGAAAGGTAAAAATTGATAAGAGAAAGGAATGAACACAACTCAAACTTATGTGTATAGACTGTATTACCACTTCAATATAATTTTGATTTCATGTTGAAAAAACCTAGATCTGAGGTAGCAATTTTGTCAGAAAGAATGACACTAACGTAACTTCATGCCCTTGTGGTTTGTTGCTTGTGAACTTTGCTTCCTCCCCTACCATGCAAATTTCTCTTTCAGTGCAGCAGCTTCCTACGGCTTCCTGTTTAAGAGGAAGATGTTGCCACAATATCTTAAAATAGCTTTTTGATTTAGACCAGGGCTTGTGGAACAACATAAGTGGTTGGGAAAAAAATGGCAAGTTCACAGGAACTGAGGAATCCTTCAGTAAAGTAGTGTTTTATTTGATCAACTCAACAGAGATTTCAGAATCTTGCTGACAGGTTAGAGAGGCCTATGTTAATAGGCATATTGACTACAGGGTATTTTTTTAACTGCGAAAACTATTTTATAGTTGAATTCAGCTGAACATTCACTATCACTATTTAATATTTTTTCCCCTATGAAGTTCAATAATTATACTGGTGCTGCCTCTAACATTTAAAGTCATCCTCCTCTTCATTCACTCCTCCCATCTCATTCACCTTTCTTATGTGACTGTCAAGCCTTACTCTGACCTGGACATTAGAATAAGCCTAGGGTAAGCCACATAGTGAGTCAGGGAGGAGTATTTTTTTTTTCATCAGTACAACAAAATGAGACTTTTATTTACTTTTCCTCAATTTGTATTTTGTTATTTGAGTATTTTCATTTTCCATGAAAATTTAGAATTTACATTTTTCAGGCTTTGTTTGAAGACATTTGCCTTCTACTCGAAGTCTGCAGACACAGTAGACTGAGGGAAAAATAATCCACTGCCAATCTCCATCAATATGACTAAAACCTTGATTAGCACATCTCTTTTTACAAGGTAATTTCCATTCCAAGTAACGAAAGCCAGCAAAATCTCTTGCCACATTATGTCAACATGTAGATCACAAACAAACATCAGAATGTAGTAAATCAGTACTTTTTAATGCAGTAGCCCATACACCTTAACTTTCCTCTTTACTAAATCATGAGACACTATACAGTCTGCTATGTTTTGTTTCACTTTGTGAGGGGATCATGTGTATGTGGGAAGCCACCAGCATATCTCCAAACATCTTGCCCTCCTTCAGGATGCTACTGATCAGGTCCATCTGGCTAGTGGATCACAGGACTGCAAAACCCAATTGTATTTGGAGCCAGAAAAGGCTGCATATGAAGAGGGAATAAATTTGTTTGACTATAGAGCTTGACACTTCAAAGGCCTGAAGTTTGGCCCAGAAAACCTTCTCTCACAGGGGAGTAGTTGAATCCTTTATTAGAACCTGACTCTAACTAAGCTTAGCTGTAGCTAAAGGAAACATCCCCATTTGGAGATTTGGGAAGTCGTGGTGGGAAACAGACCTATAAATATCATCAGGAGGTCTTTTCTCAGGTTAGATGTAGCATAATTTTGAGATTTCCTTGCAGTGCTGTTGCTAGTATTTCACAGAGTTCACTTTCTTTTCTATTAGGTGTATTTACTAATATTTCCCATGATTCACTTGATATCATGGCCGTTTCTGGAAGATTTGAAATAAGGAAATGCTAAGCCATTTCTGAGTCACAGAAATTTAAAAGGAACTATAAATAATGTCATTTTAATGTAATTCTTATTACATACCATCTTGTAGAAAATGCTGTGAGATTCTATTGAATAGAAATAATGGAGTTTTTAAAACTGATGGAGTCTATGGAATAATTAACAACACAGATATGTATTTGAAAATTGCCTGATATACAACAGATTCCTTTTAGTTTTGTCTACATCATAATTGCAAATGCTGGAAGAAAATATGTGTAGCTAAGAACAGAACTTAATTTTTCTACCGTTCAAAGCAGTTTATGTAAGTAATCTGTAAGTAATCTTAGAGATATCTAATTTTTAAAAGACCCCAGAAAAATTGCCAGTTTGCCTATTGTTGCAAATCAATTTTCCAGCACTAGGTGTTGATTAGCAATGAGGAGGAAAAAATGAGATATATGAGGAAGAGTGGAAAACAAAACAGGACTCATGGTGCTCGTATATTTAATAAAGAGCAAGGTGTAAGACCCTAGACTTGGATAAAAAGAAACTTTAAAATCACTCACTATATACTAAGAGGAAGTCTGATTTCCTGTAAGAGAGCACTAGACTTAAAGAGATCTGTCCTACTGTGTGGGCTTCAGCAAAATGTCCCATTTTTTCACTTACGCTCTTGTCATCATTTGCAAGTTCTGATTATTTAAATTGCAAGACCTTCAGGAAAAAAAAAACCCAACAGTTTCTATTGTTATAATCACTATATTCTAAACCAAATTTGTAGCAGCTACAATAATGCAGAGAATAATAACAATATACTTCAATTTATGTTGAATATGTGACAGAAGCATGGAGTACATGCGTATGGAGGAACTCAGCTATCACTGTCTGAGAAACAAACTATGTAGATGAAGGAAGAGCAAAAAGAGACGTGCTAGAGGTATAGAGACTCTGGAAGCTTCTACGTTGATCCTTTTTTTCATGTTTTCCATTCAACAGACATACCAGCGTTGCAGGGGCTTGGTTCATTTTCGTGCTACACTGTCACAGAGGTTTTCCACGTTGCACAGATGTAGGCGGTCTTGGCTTCGTATTAAGAGCAAAAAGAAATAGATTTGTACTGCACTTCTTATGCAAGAATATTGCCTTCTGACCCTTCAAAATCACTCTTAGATTTTAGTTCATGGAAATCCAGTAGGAATTCATTAGCTCTGTAATTTTCAATTCTCAATTCAGAGTTTCCTGATATATAGAATATCCCTCTGGTTTTAACAGTAATTTGCAAATACTGCTCACAGTACCACACAGGCAGCCTGGGAAGTACATTTTTAGCCCACTTAGTTTTTCTCCTTCTCATCTACAGGAATGGTACATGCCTGTGTCATATATATGAAATGATACATGCCTGGTGCCTGTATCAGATAAGTATGTTTAGTTCATGTTGAAATTCTGAGAACACCTTGATTTCTCAACTTTTATATCTGAGAAAGAAAAGGCATAGACTGAAACTTGTGTTGCTAAAGCTGCATTGTAAGAAAAGAGAGAATGGCTACATTTATTTCATGTGTATAATCTATTTACCCATCCTTACCACTTAGCTCAGTGTGTTTTTCCAGCTCATCCCTCTCTGTCTGTCTCTGTTTTCACCTCATGAGTGCCTGGGTCAAAAGCACTGAATATTGCAAATTCCAGACCAATATCCATATTGGCATCTGTGGAAGGCCGAGCTCTATTTCCCTTCTTCATTCAAAGTCATGGCTCCAAAGGACAACCGACACAGTCCACACATAACCCTGCTATCCCGTTGTTATAGTGCTTTTCAGTTCACAGTTTCCTCTCAAGCATGCTGCAAAGGTGGTTAGTGAGTAAAGTGAGAATGGAAAATGGAAGACGCGAGGTGATGAAAGGACTGGTAAAGCAATGTGCTCTTCCATAAAACAGCACGAGCACAAACTGTAGGATGTTTGATAAAATGACAGCAGATGATTATCTTGACTACACAGACATAAGGGTGGTTTTTTTTCCTCTAGCCGTATAAAATTACTATTAATCATCAGAATATTACCCCAAACAATAAAAATTAATAGGACTTTCTACACAGAGATGAAGAAAAGGCACTGTCTTTTAAAATGTGCATTCAAGCAAAGAGAAGAAGGGTTATTTTACTAACAGTCTCATGAAGGTTCTTGTCCTTTAAAAACATTTTTATTATTACTAATTACTTATGTTCTAAGTAAAGGGAAAAACAATGGTTTCTCTGTTCATTCTTAGACTGTTCCACACTGCCAGAGTGCCCGTTAGTGAGCTTGTATTTCTTCAGCCAAGCAAGTGCAAGCCACAGTCTTGACAATGCTTAAGGTGCAAGTCGGAGTGCAGATTTGACCAGTTCTATGTGGTTTTGAAGGTTCTGGCTTTCTCTGTTAGGAATTTGTCCTTCAGCATTTGACCTCTTGTTACTTATACATTTCACATAGTCCTAGTAACAGATTCATATTATTTTATGTATTTTTCAACAGGCTAACAAAGCTTGATTTAGAGGTGCTTAAATTTCTCTACAAGGACCTAACAACTTTTTAAATAAAAATTTTATTTGCCTAAAGTCAGAATGGAAATTCCATTCTGAAACTACACATGCAGCTTTAAAATAGAGAAAATTGAAATTAGGGAAGAAATCAAAAGCTACAAGGTTTGAACATCCCTCTCCTTCTGCCAGCTGTGCTCTTGGAGGTCGGTCCTTGCCCTCAGTCACTCAGTGACTTTCTGAGGAACGCAATCTCTGCTGTGGTCCCTAGGAAGGACTTTCTGGCGGGGCTGAGGTCTGTCTGCTCCTTGCTGCGCACTGCAGCCTTTTAGTCTCTATATGGAACTAAGCAGCTCTTGCTGCTGCCTTTTCCCCTCTACAGTTCCTGTAGGAAAGATGCAACCTCCCTTCAGACAGCTCACCTTGTCTCATCTTGTCAAGCACAAGTAAGCCCGCTCAAAAGCAAGAAAAAGCAAATACTTAGTCTCAAAGCATATCAAGAATTTCCCTCACTTCTTTTGGAGGCAGATGGCGGTGATCACCATCCAGACGGGCAGGTTGTGAGCCACATCCCCAGCTATGTGGCTTCCGTGTTAGTGCAGGCTTGCACCTGACTTGCTCGGAGTCAGGCAATGCTCATTCATGTCGGTTTGCAAAAGATCATGGAGATATATTAAAAAATAAACACCAGGCATGTCAGCAGACATATAAAAAAAATGAACACAGGGCTAATTTAGAGCTCAGCCAAGTTTACCTTGTATACGTGCATGCATGTTAGGACAGCCTGTAGTCACTACTGCTAAATTATTGTTATCTGTATTTACCACTCATTTTTATGTTGTTACCACTTAAAAACAAATCTGAGTCTTATTGAGCTAGACACTACCTGAACATAATTGATGAGAAAGTCTATGTCCCTAAAAGCTTTTAGTGTGAAGGATAAGACATAAATTCTAGATGAAACAATTAAATCAAGTGGATGAACTTGGGAGAAAACATGCTCAAAAAAATAAATCCACAGTTTAATATGTTCTGCATCACAGTCACAATTTTTCCATCTGTTTCTGGCTGATAACAGCCTGAGAGCTACCACTTTCCCTGTTACTGCTTTATTTAGTAAAATGTTATGTTAAAAAAATGTTGCCACTCTGTGAGGCATTAGTGGAATCGGTACGAGTGAATACAATTCTTTAGAGATTTTGGCCTTCTAATTGCTTCCAAAGGAAGATAAATGCACTAAGCATCAAAGTGATTGTTCGCTGTCCTATATTGTCAAAAAAACCTGGTAGATCTAATAACAGGCAAGTTAAAGAAACCAATTACATCTCAGTCCTTTAACCTTTCTGTGTGTAATCCCACCAAAGTCAAGAGTTGTACAGGACTGGATTCAGCCATAAGATGTTCCATATTAAAGTTTCATTTCAGGAAATGAATGTAAATAAACCAAACCAAAGTACAGAGAAGAGAGAAGTTTCCCTTTCATTCAACTTTGCAGAGGGAAGGAAAAAAATCTCCTGTTAAAAGGTACTACCCCGCAAAAGTAAATCTAAGAAATTTTGCTTAAAATAGCTAAATACATATTATATTCACAACCCTTTAATCAATCTCTTAATGGACTACCATAGTATTTTCATTGACTGAAGGCAGAGACTTATGTCCATATTAATTATGATTCACAAAGACTGTGTTATCTTAAAGAATTTTGTCAACATTTTCAAAGGATACCAAGCTAATAGAAAAATTAAAAGCATCATTTCTGTATTTATTTACCCTAGAAAAAACTTGAATTTTAATATAGTCACTCATAAATCATTATTAACATATATTGAAACACCCTTTAATATATAATGTACACAAAAGTATTGTTCTAAAATATTTGTTTTTCTGGACATAGTTCCCCTTGGTTCAAGGTGTAGACAAAGCATATTACATCTAATATTTGTCCAGATTCATTTTGCCTTACCATCTGTCCACCTAGCATCATTTTAATTAATACATTTTAAGTAAGGATAAAATTTGGTAGTCTAGACAATTTTCTATCTAAGATAAATCTTAAACTTTAGGCTTACATCACAGTATAAAGGATGGGATATGTGGACTTTTTTTGTATCTTGTTTAGCTTCCTAAGCAATATTTAAAGGGTCAGCTGTTTTTATGAAATTGATTTTTGCTTCTGCCATGGGGCTTATTGATTTATTTATTCTACTGAAAATTGTCTGTCTGTTTAATTTGACCAGGTAAATTTTCAAAAACTTTATTCTGGGTTATGGATGTGAGAACTTATGGCAGAGGCAGAGTAACACACATCTGGGGGAACTGCTGTCTGCTAGGTAAGCCTGTGTCCATGGCCAGTTGCCCTGTGCCCCAGGTTGCTGCAGCTGAATTTCTTCCCTTCCCTCAACCAGATCATGTAAAGGTAGCATGACCTCCTCCATGTTACATTGTGATCCATAACATAATAGTTATTGTGTATTGCACTATGTTTAGGTAAACTGATTTATCCACATCTCAGAGGACTAGGTTGCATTTGTTGTCCTTTCATAGGTAACAGGAAAAATGTAATCCCCTCTAGTAATTAATTTAAAAGCTAGCATAAACTTTCTGGCTGCATTTTGCAGTGTCTTCACTTTTTCTTTTCTTTCTTTTCTCTGATATGATCAATAGTCGTCTATTTGGCAGTCAGGCTATATCCTACTTGGCTGTTAATTTAGAAACTTCCTGAAATAGAATTTTTCACCTTCAGTTTTCTATTTAACACATTCCAAGCATGACTTCTCAGGTAATATGAAAGATAGCTTCTTTCTCATCACAAGAAAAAAAAAAATTTCTAGCTATTTTCAAAATTATTTTCAAAGCATAGAAATGAGCTCTAGTATTTCGACTGGCTTTCTTTCTTTTTGTTGATTGGTTTGAGGGTTTTTATTTTTTTTCTGGAAGACCCATAACCGATTAAGACTCAAGCTATTGAGACAAAGCCATTTGGAAATATTTCTTTGAAGTCTTGTATTTTTGTAGTATTCTTTAACCTAAAGGCTTAGCTTACCCAACAACATACTGAATAGCTAAGCTACACTGACAGGAGATGTATGAAGAAATTATACTCTTCACTTCATCTACTTTATTTTTGCTTTTTAATATAGGCATAGAGAAGGCACAAAGATTTGTGATATTACATGTACTTCATAAATAATCACAATCTTTGGGACGAATTTTTTTTCAAGTTTTGCTCCAAATACCAGAAAAACTAAGCACAAATTATAAGGTAAATAAATATCATAAAATCTGGTGCCTATATTATCATAGTACAACATTGTACCTCATACATGTATTCGTTCAATATTTATGCTATACTATACATTGTATTTTAAACTAGTACTTCTTTTTTCAGTTGTACTCAAGTGTCACAAGACCATTCTTAGACTCAAAATCTATAGAAATTCAAGACAAAAACTTTCTGTTTTCAACTAAAGTACAGCTAAAACAAGAAATGTTTCTTAGCTAAGACATAATAATAGATGTAAAAGGAATATAAGGAAGGGAAAAATAGGAACTATAAAAGTGAACTAAAACAGTAAGAGAAGAAAATAATGATACAAGAATAAACTTGCCTGTAATTTCTTCTCTTTTTTGGCTTACATTTTTTCTCAAAAGAAAATAACATTGTCATATACTATTTCCAATTCAATATCGACCTTAAAGATTTGAGTGGTTCGGTAATCTTAAAAGATCTTAAGTAGAGTTCACATTTAAGTATACAATTAAATTCTGGTTCCTGTTTTGTTTTACATATGCTACCACTCTGTCCTTATTTTTCAGTAGACTTCATTGTCTTACTAAATATCTCTTATTTCATTAGTAAAACATAATAAAAAGTATATAAAACATACTATAAAGTACTCATGTATTAGTTTTACACATGTACATTTTAAAGATGAATAAAGGAAACTCATTTTAATCAACAATTAGTTGAGAAATGGTCGACATTTGTATATAGACTTCTGTTGTATCTTTTTGTGCTATATGCTTATATGGAACTTGTTTACTGTTATAGTTCAGAAGTCATTTATGTCTATAAAACACATCATACTTTAGAGACACCAAAAGGAGAAAAGGAAGTTACACAGTTTATCCAAACTGTAAGTAAATGGAAGTCTAATGGATTGTTTAAAATATTTTACCTTTTCTTTCAAGGCAAAAGAATGTGGAATTTTATTTAATATTAAATTCTTTTATAAAACCTTAATGGACTCTTTATTCCTGCTAGTAATCATAATCCTTTTTAAATTATATGGCACCATTGCATACAGTAAATAATGTCCCTTTCACTGCAGTGTGTACTTAAGCCAATAACAACAATACCTTCTTGTGAAGCAAAGCTCATAGCTGTAACTGGCAGCAATATCCCAGCCAGCTTATAGCTGATAAAATATTAATTCTTCTGTCTGTCACAGAGAATTGCAATTGCTGAGATTACTTACCACACCAGGCATTACAACTACTAAATATTTCATCAAAAATGATGTGGCAAATCAGTGCTATTATGTGTTGTTGTGGGGGTTTTTCTGATCATCACATATCTACATGTCAATACTGCTCTTGGCTAGCAGCATACTTGCTTCTTCTAAAGAAGCCAAGAAGTTCCACACTAGGACATGTGCAATCCACAGCATGTTGCCAGTAAACCCTAAACCATGGGTATGGGTGCATTGCAGGATTCAGTGGGGCAGAGTCCATTAAGCTGCTCAGGCAGCTGCTTTTGAATTGCCACAAAAGACAACCTAACATATTGCAGAAAACTGAAATTGATGGTGATCTTAATATGACAGGCCCTAAACTGCTGTGGTTCATTATTTCAGAAGCAGCTGAGCAGCCCCGGCATCTGGTTGGAAACCAACAGGAGCAAGGGAGTGGCAGGTCAAGCCCAAAGCCTTTGATTCAGCACACCAGAAGCTGGAACTGCCACACTCTTCTGGGGAAGTATATGTTTCATGAGTCCTTTCACCTTTCACTAGATACTCATTTTTGGCTACTATTGGAGGGAGGGTACTGAAAGAGGTGGCCTTTTAGTCCATGTGGCTTTTCTTAAGTTTCTGTTACCTATTTTTTCAAATACGACAGGTGATCACAGTTCAAGAATGTCCAAAGTATTTTGAAAAGATTAGGAGCACAGTGTGATTACCCATACTGAAAGTCTGGGTTTGTTAGCATCATCAGACTGACACAATGAAACAACCTGCAGATTCTCAGAAGGTCTCAGCTATTCTGAACTGCTTTGCACCCTGACTTTTTATGTGGTATAGAAATATCTTTTTTTTTTTTTTTTTTTTTTTTTTTTTTTTTCAGAACACTTTCCTACATAATTATAGAATCACAGAATCACAGAATAGTTAAGGTTGGAAGGGACCTGTAAAGGTCATCTAGTCCAACCCTTCTGCAAGGAGCAGGGACATCTCTAACCAGATCAGGTTGCTCGGAGGCCCATCCAACCTGGCCTTGAATGTTTCCAGGGATGGGGCATTTACCACCTCCAGTGTTTATTCTGCTTCTTTTGTTTTTCACTTGTTTGTTTTTATTATCATTATTTTAGGAGTGTCTTTGCATTTGATACCTTGGGATTGTCTTTCTCTGTAACTGAATTCAAATGCAGCCGCAAGGCTTGGACACTGTAACAATACATCTATTCCCACTAAGTACTGCAGACGTAGGGTTAAGGCTAAGCTTCAGTTCTTACAAACTGAAAAATGAGGGAAGGGAGTGTTTCTATGATCTGGAGATCTTGATGTTTTAATTACAGTACCTGTAATTATTGCTGTTATTCTGACCGTAATGTGGATCACATGCCTCCCTGATCAGTCACTGTTTCTTTAAGATTTGATATTCAGCCTCTGCTAGCTCTGTTCTGCTTCTCTGCATGTGCTCATTTCTGCATGCTAATTATGTGGTGCCAATGATTTTTATAGATTGATTAACTGAATTAGTTATTGAATGGAGACATCATTTTGTCCTGTCACCTTTCACTTTACTCAAGCCTGCAACCTGTCCAAGACAAAGAAAGGCTGCTGTGTTCAGCGAACCACCCAGATGGTGCACATGATAGTCTCTGAAAATATATTCAATTGAATCTTTGAAGAATCTTTAACCTTCTTCTCAATCATGAAGTATCTCTCAGATTAAGGTAGTATGTTGCTGGGGTTTTTGAATGATTCTTGCGACAGCTTCATTTTCTAGAAGTGACCAGCCTTCTGCAATTCTAGTATTTTCAGTAGTTTATATTACAGGATTCTGATTACTTATAAGTGATGAGCAATTATGCTGTGAGAATCAGGTCCCTTTGAAAATTTAAATCCATCTGTATTATTTTCTTTTAATAGCTTTGCATCTCGAGAAGTCATGGGAAAAATAAGCGTTCCCTGGCAAGCACTGTGTGAAGTAACCATCCTTTTGGCAAAGAGAAGCTTAGGCATGCATAATTTATCTACTTCCTATCTGTTGCATGTGCCTTTCTTCCACATTTAGTACCACAATAACTACAGAGATTACTATGTTGCAGAAAACTGGATAGATGCTTTTAAAAGCTGTACTTGTTTATTTTATAATATACAGCCTGACCTTATAGGGTTTTTTTGTAGAGATGTACCTGATATTTGATTATTGTAAAAGCACTAATTCTGGCCCAGCTACCTTTCTTTTCTAGTTCATTTCTCTGATTGATCATTAAGTATTCAGAAGAGGATATGTCCCTTGACAACCTACATATGATGCCAAGTGCATGTGACTTCTCTTAATTTGAACTAAGTAAATACAAAAATGTCCATGCCTGAAGATTTATATCAATTGGTACTGGCCCTTCTCCATAAAAAGCCAGCATTTCAGCCATACTGAATAGCTAGTATAGATATGATTTCATTTTGGAATATATCACTCACTTTATAATGAAAACTGAAGCTAAGGTATTTTAAAGCTATCCTCTTGTTTTATAAAACAAAACAAAGTAAAACTCTTTTATTGAATCAAAAGTGGTTCCTACCTGTAGAAAAATTTCTAATGCACAAATTCAAATTTTGATTTACTGTATCTATATTGACATGCTGCCATTTACTGAAGAAATGTTCTCAGCATTTTATTTCTGTTTTCTGTCAGTTTATGATCTGTCAGTCCTTTAAAAAGGAAATATTTTCTCTCTAAAATTCAGAACAATCGTCACATAAATATTAAACCTGGTTTCATGATGTTTTCTAATTGTGGTTGTTCATTATACTAAAATTTTGAAGTAAACATTACTTTTTCTGTATTACATAGGAGATGTATTTGTAATTTTAAATTATACAGAGAAAAGGATTTGCGGCCCAGATTAATCACAGTGCTCCAACTGCATCTTACTACAGGAAATTATATGAAGGAGGTGGCATGTAGTAGTGAATATGGCCTTTCATTCTCTTCTTGTAGTTATTAGATGAAGGTAAATCATATAAAGCATTTCAAGTATGAACTACTTTGATATAATAGAGATTTTTTTTCAATAAATGAAATGTCAGAAAAAATATTTAAATATTATTTTTGTTCAAGAGCTGTTATGCATGTGCACACATATAATTAATTGAGTGGTCCAGAAAATATTTTCTTTGCATATTTTTTAAGAATTTAGATTATATTTTAAATATTAAAAATACTCTAATTTTGTATTTACATTATAAACATTCCTAACAATTGCAGCTGAAATCCAAGGTCTCTGGGCATTGTCAATATGTATGCCATATGAAGTGACAGTCCCAGGCATAAATAGCATATATTCTAACTAGATAAATGATAAACAAATAACATCTTTATCCCAGTTTTGCATATAAAGGACTAGAGTTTATAGAAAATTTAAGTCTTACCCAAAATCTCATATAATTTTTTTTAAGTTTCACTGCTACAGAAAAGCTTGAAAAGATTTGTCCATAGGAGGGCCATGAAGATGATCAGAGGGCTGGAGCACCTCTCCTGTGAGGACAGGCTGAGAGAGTTGGGGCTGTTCAGCCTGGAGAAGAGAGGGCTCCTTGAAGACCTTAGAGCAGCTTTCCAGTACCTAAAGGGGGCTTATAGAAAAGATGGGGAGAAACTCTTTAGCACGACCTGTTGCGATAGGACGAGGGGTAATGGTTTTAACGTAGAGGGAGGTAGATTTAGACTGGACATATGGAGAAATTTTTTGCAGTGAGGGTGGTGGAACACTGGAACAGGTTGCCCAGAGTGGTGGTAGATGTCCCATCCCTGGAAACATTCAAGGCCAGGTTGGATGAGGCTCTGAGCAAACTTATCTAGTCAAAGATGTCCCTGCTTCTTGCAGGGGGGTTGGACTAGAAGACCTTTGAAAGTCCCTTCCAACTCTAACCGTTCTACGATTCTATGATTATGTGACCTGTGTGTGCTGGAAGCTAAAAAAGCTGAAACACAGTTATTAAAGTACAAAATGGAAAACATTTTATTTTTTTTTTTTTTTACTGGGTATTTGTTCATGATTTTCAAACATTTGTGGGTTTTATTGTTTTTGTAATGAAAATAATTTTGTATATGGGAGTATAAACAGTCCTGGTGCCTAACTGTTTAGATTGATATACAGAAAAACTGTGTATATACACAGTGTATGTTATGGCTGCATATGTTTTTAACATATTTAACTTAACATAAATACTATGCTCTCTTTAATTTGAAATTTTAGTTTCCACACAAGCACATTTCAAGAAGTGACTTGTTTCCACCATCTTCCTGTCATAAAAATACTGACCCTAACAGAGCTTTCAGAGCATGTTCCTCCACTGTAAAACTAAGCAGCTACTTTTGTGCATCCTTCTGCTAAAATACTGTATGAACTCAAAATAAAGATTTTATGCCTGAAAATGGGTGATGATGGAGCTTGGTGACAGCCACAAACCCAAAAGGCAAACACCACTGATGGGATGCTTCACAGCTAAATTTATCTGTCCTCAGCATAGACACTGACAGCTGATTTGTTCCTTTGCAACCAAATGAGAGAAACCGTCAATTTTGCAGTACAAGTCCCTTGACTTCAGGAGAAGGTGAACTGTTCCTGAGGTGCCTCAGTTTCCCTCTATTGATTATAAGGGGGAGTATGGATGACTAGAGAACATGTATTGTGTACATCTGGTGAGATGATTCCCGCCCTTAGTATCTTATCTATTCATTCAGCTACTCGTTGATTAGAGTTATTACAATACACTCTTTTTCAGTCACTGCTCAACGAGTAATGGTCACTGCATGGGTCACTCAAACAACTGCCGGCACAAGTGGTGGTACATCAACAGGTGCCATTACCTCATCCTAATTCCTCCAAGAAACTGGAAGTCAATTTGTCCCCACAAGGTGGGCCTGTTACCACAGGATCACCTTAGGATTGCTGAGCTACAGATGCAGCTCTACTACAGCACTGGTAATAGCTCACAAGGATCTGTGTATCAATTGGAGACTTCTTCAGACATTTAGCTCAGGCACCACCACTCTATGGTACACTGACATATAGGTGACGGAAAATTGCATATATCCATTATATTTCAACTCAGTTTTCATTATTTTGCCTCCAACATCCAAATTTCAACTTCCTGTACAAGATAGCTTTAGGGCACTTTCTATCACCAAAAGGAGACCAAGAATGATGTTCACTGAACCCCATATAAACATAAAACATGAAATACTTAAAGCAATTATATTGAAAATATTGAGGAAAAAAAAGCCACATAAAAGTGGCTGAAGAAATGAAATTAGTATCTTCAGGGAAAAAAAAAATGCTGTAATTTCATCTTTACAGATTTATATTAGAATGTTTATTTTCAAGGAATGAAATAAACTCAATGATCACTGTACAAAGGCTAAACAGGGACATGATTAGGATCTTTACCTGATTGGTTTAGCTGTTTCGGCACAATCATTTGAACTTCTAACTTCTCCTTTGTCTGTTACAAAAATGACTTCTCTATTCCTCACCCTACTCCGCTAGTTGCACTCTACTGGTATATAAGTTCATGCAAATAGTTTGCTTATTGTCTGTGTATCACACATTTGCTAAAGTTCTGAGACAGAGGTGCTTATGTACCAAGACAACATTTGTTTCTAATTTAACAGTGCCTTAGCCTGACTAGGACACATGAAATCATAATCCCAAACAGTTTTACCCATAAGATTTTAATTACCTTACACTCTTATATATATGCTAACTAGTGTCAATATTCATATGTAGATGCCATTTTAAATTTCTTCTTACATAAAATAAAAGTGCATATGAGTATTTTGAATTAGAACAGAATAAACATTGTCATCATTCATCCGTGAAATGTTTATTTCTTCATGACTCATGCTGAATTGTACATTACTCCTCAATGAGTTCTACTGCAGTCCCTCTGGCAACTTGTAGAAAGAAACAATTTAAAGCTATATAAAATGTTTTGAAATATCTGCAGGTCTGATTTTCTTAAAGTTTGTACCAAAATGGACATTGATTATAAGCTATGAAGTGGAGTGGCTTGGCAAGGAATTGGCCAGAATCCTCTCTTAATTAGCTCTATTAATAGGTCTTCTAGTGTTTCCAAGGTTTCACTCATGCATGTATGTATGCAAGTAGGTACATATAATTTTTAAAACTGCCAGGCTGTTCTGTTTTCCCTTTATATTTTTAAGGATCAGCTGGGTTTTTCACTACACAGTGAGCTGGAATTAATTCACGTGCACTTCAGTTTGATTTGCATAGAAGAATCCAGAAAACCTAATTAGTTTTTCAAGTGATTCTTTAAATAGAGACTCATGAGACCTCATCCAGATATTTCTTGCAGGAAACTTCCACCAGGAAACTTTTCTTGTAGGTGGACCAAGATTTGGAATGAAAGCTTGACACATGCGAGCCTACTCGGTAAACCTGTCATTACAGAGAACACCATTGAGTCGCTACAGGCGTTTTGTTCCGTTTTAGTGAAAGTTTGGACAAGGTATGCTGATAGCTTAGATAAATAGGTTTAGTGTTTTCGGTTTTGTTTTCATTTTCCATCACTGGTTTGTAGTCCTTTTCAATATTGCTGGGGCAGTATTTATATCATGAAGTAATTCTTGGAGCAAACTATTTTCATATCTACAAGAAAACTGCATATGCAGGCACAGTTGGCTAAGTTGTACAGCAGAGGTATCTGTTTTACCTCAAGATAAATATCTATTGTATTTCACTTTGCCTTTTTTCTTTTTTTCTCAGAGCCAGCTTTTCAAAGGTTTTCAGTTCTTACTTGGATTTGTCTTTTGATGCAAGAGTACGAACCAAGAAAACAGGAATTAGGTTTTTCTAGCCCACTCACGTATGGAAACTAAAAAGTCCATGCCAGGGCAACGCTGTCCTGGGATGGAGCAGTACTCCACAAAGTCCATGTTCCAGAGTAGTGGGGAACAGCAACACAAAGTGTAGCGTGCTAGGGCAGGCTGCAACAGGTAGTTCGGTGATTTCAGAATCTGGTTTAACTTAACCTGTCTGAATTCTTCCTCTTAATCTTGGACTTGTTGAATTTTTTAATTATTGACTCTACAGTGAGAACAGTTGTTCAGCGCCAGCGTATGTCACTGTGGTTGTATTTTCTCTGACTTTGTTACTCTTTCCTTTCAGGAAATGTCCTAAATACAATGTAATATTTATGTGTCACTCACTTTCCATAGCAAAAGTCTAGTAAGTGACTTCTCCAAATCATTTACGCAGATCTGCCACGTAATGTGTGGCTTAAAGGTACAAAAGATAATTGAGATTAATTACAATACATTATTTTTACGTGAAGCTACATGTTCAGGAAACTTTGCCTGCCAAAGTAGTTAAATGCTTCTACAGTTATGCATTCTAATTGAATATAATTTTTAGCATCTTAACGTGTCTACGGCTCTTGACAAGTTGCAGCTGTACTTCTACTTATAACACAGAAAAATCTAATTCTTTAGAACTAGCTCAGCATTATGGCAGAATTTTATTCCATTGCTTTATTCCTTGAGGACAAAATGGCAAGAAGTTGCGCTTTTTTTCATTCCCAAATACTCTGAGCACCTTTAAAAAAAGTCTTACTGATAAACCTCTCTCATCGTGCTTCCTCTTAAAAAAAAATTAAATCCACCCAAACGCTAAAAGTAAGTGTGGGAGAAAACCTAATCCTCTCATTGCAAACTTAAAAATAATCTTCATTTTGTTGAGCTTGCTAAGAAGAATACTCAACTTCCAAGGATAGAAAAATTCTCTCTTACACTGACAATCCATCAGCAATGCCCATTCTATCACACTTTCTTTCTTCCTCTGCTCAGAAACATGATACAAATGGCTTGTATTCTCTCAAGCTATGTTTATGACACAAGCTGTGGCAGAAAAGAAAAGTTAGTTGTTATAACTTTTCATTTTGTGCCTTTTACAAAGATCTTAGAATAGATCCACCAGCAGTCATAGTTTAAATAGATTGTCAATGGCACAACTTGTTTCATTTGGGGAACTGTCATAACAATAGAAGAAAAAGCATGGTTGCTTTTTTTCTGTAGTGTATGCAGATCTTTGCTGTTATGGTGTAGCTCTCATGTCTATTCCATACATCACTGTATTCTAATGCATTATTCACATATAGAATGATACATTTGAGAATATACCTAGAGTGCTCTCCCAGTTAGGTTGCTTCAGTGGAGCGCTTTTCTCTCACAGTTTCGGTGGCTGGCCTACTATTGAACTGGTAGCCTGAACAACTTATATACACTACATGAGGAAGTATAAATCCTATAAAGTTCAGTGGAGGCAAAAGTCTTGCTAAGCTGGACACTCCTTTTTTTCCTTGAAGAAACCACTGTTGGTGGTAGGAACCTTTAGCTACTTGGGATCTCATCTGCCAGGAGAGAAGCATGATGGAAGGCATACGGTAACTATATCTACCTTGTAGCTCAACAGTCAAGAAGTTAGACCACTTTCTTGGGAAGTGAGAGACTTGGCTTGTAGGCCTCACACAACCTAAAAGTAAGTCAAGATACATCTTCCACATGGCAGATAATTCTTCTCATCAGTAGCCCATGGGATATCTTTGGTATCCAAGGCACTCATCCTGAACTTGATGCACTGTGCAGCTGGGTAGTCAAGAGTGATGGTCCCAAACTGAGCAATAAGAGCAAGTTTCTCAGTACTGAACTCCCATCCTATTTCCCAGCTCTTTCAGTCATTGTCTGTACAATAAAAACAAATGGCAAGATATATCTAGATATGTCTAATTATTCTCTCTTGGCATTCCAAGTTGTTCAGTCAGTACTGAATGGCTAGCTAACTGGGGAAATAATAACCTAGGACATACTGAAAATCTCCCAAGAAGCAGAATGAATATACAGCCCATGCTACGCTCAGCTGCAGCATGGGTGCGCTGTCAGCAGTGCCTCAGCCAGCTAGTTTCCACCCAAGACAAGCCACACTTAGAGCGGTCCTCTATGTTGTTTTGTTCAAGGCTGGATTTAAGTACCTCAGCTGAAGTTGCAGTCATGTAAAACCAGGCCTGCCTAGCACTTTGCAGCAGAAATAGTAGAACTTTTACTTTAGAGATGGCTTCTCACAAATTTGGTGGCTCTGCCTATGGTTTTGATTCAGTAAGTACTCATAATGTCATTTAGAAGACTCCTATTTTTAAGTATTAATAGTGTAATTTAATGCCAAACATGTGTGCATCTTTAAATAATATGATGAACTGAGCACGTATTTAATGCACATGCTGTAAATTATGCTACCAAGTAAGTTTAGGGTAGCTATCTCTTTTAATGAGACGTCTGCAATTCAAAGGTGCCCATCACGTCTTTCCATCATTTGAGATCATAAGATGAACTTAAAATATTTGTTCCCTTCTGAGTATTTTGAGCTCAGTATTTCTGTCTGTGCTGGTTTTGACTGGGATGGACTTACTTTTCTTCATAGTAGCTAGTAAGGGGCTATGCTTTGGATTTGTGCTGAAAGGAGTGTTGATAACACTGTGATATTTTAGCTATTGCTGAACAGTGCTCATACAGTGTCAAGACCTTTTCTGCTTCTCACACTGCCCTGCCAGTGAGTAGGCTGTGGGTGCACAAGAAGTTGAGAGAAGACACAGACAGGACAACTGATCCCAACTGACCAAAGGGATATTGCTCACCATACAACGTCATGCTCAGCATTAAAAGTAAGGGGGAGGTTGACTGGGGGGCTGCTTCTAAGGGACTCGTTGGACATTGGTCAGTTCGTGCTGAGCAACTCTTTTCCTTTGCATCATCTGTCTGTCTTGGGTTTTATTTCTCTCACTTTATTATTTTTATTTTCCTTACTTTTTATTTTTTAAATTATTTTATTTTGTTTTGCTTTATTTTCAATTATTAAACTGTTTTTATCTCAACCCAGAAGTTTTCTCACTTTTACGGTTATGATTGTCTCTCCCCTCTCACTGGAGGTGGAAGCTGGGGGAGTGAGTGAGTGACTGTGTGGTGCTTAGTTGCCAGCTAGAGTTAAACCACAACACTGTCATACTTGTCTCTCTTCATATTTTTTCTTTCATTTCCCCTGCAACATAATGAGTTAATCATTCTTAGACAGTATGTTCACAGAAAAATATAATCCTTTAGCAGATTTTTTTAAGTGTTCTCCTAAGGTCATCTTAATAATTCTTCATCTGCAATGTGGACATTCACATGATGTTCAACATTCCTCTGAGAGACCACAGCTTAAGCTCTCTTATTTGTTCCTCTGTGCCCTTTTGGAGTATTTATCTTGTACAGTCATACGGGAAGGTTGAACCTAAGTGGTATTTTACTATTCTCAAAAGAATGAATAACAAAAAATTAATAGGCTACAGAATCCACTGTAAAATACAGCACTAAAACTTTTTAATCAATATCTTACTGTTTAATATTTGGTGATGCAACTATTTTTATTTAAAGTAAATGTGAAACTGTTTTAATATTCCTATTAATCTTCATAGCTGAACATTATCGTTCTATCTAAGTTCTGCTGATGCACTCGTTATCCAGTGACAAGGCCTAGGGAGGGGCATCCAACAGCAGAATGTAATTGCTTAGCCTAGGAAAAGTCATGGGGCTTGTATCCTGGAGGCTTCATAGTATACATGGAGATAGCCTGCTTCTGTTACTGGTGACCAATTGCTGTATGAAAAAAAGATAACAAAGACATACCCTAAACAGTAAAATAGAATCATATAGAACTCATGATAAATAGATGCAGACAGCCTTTTTTATTGTGATAAAAATTCACACCTTCTAGTATATTTTGAAGTGCCTCTTCTAAGTGATTTTCAGTTAGTGAAAATAAAATCCAGTTGTATCACAAGATTTATTCCTAATACTTAGCTAATATAAACTACTTCTGTCAGGTCTCCTTGTACAGCCTGAGCAGCTCAGACATAACCACAAAAAATCCCTTTTGGAGACTAATTTATAATCTGGTCTGGTGTGTGCATATGCATCTGTCAAAGGATATTTGTCACCTGATTACCAGGTTTCAACTACAGATTAAGAACCAGGTTTTCAGTTCTGTCTTGAAAGCTCCAGATATATTTATATATCAATATTATTTTGCTAGAAACTTTGTAATTATGAAGCCAAAAAAAACCCAGGGAGGTATTTAAAACAACATTTAAAGGGAAGGTTATGAAAAATCGAGTGATTATGACCTCATAACTTTGTCAGCAGTAACAGATCCTTTAACAAAACAATCACATAACAGTTTATGAAACAGTTGTCTCAAGACTTCTCAACAGAAAATAGAAATTCAAGATAGAATTTCACCACTTCAAAAATGAGGGACCAGGATGGGGATGCTTACGCCATTGTAAGGAGAGGTAAAGGAAACATGGAAGGGCAGGAATAAGAGCAGGGATGAATATATTGCCCTTGGAAGCATGGGAAAGTTGGACTGGATGACTACAGGCAATCCTCCTTCTCAGCTCCAGTGGGTTTCCTCAGCAATTTCCCTTCCCACCTCCTCCTTTGGTAGCTGAGAGAACCAGTAAAGTAAAAGTAAAGATGGGTTTCTGCCAATTACAGTAAATGCTGGCCATGTGAAAAAAACAGGCAAATACCAAATGTTATATAAGAAAATAAGTTAGCAACTCTACATTTGGAAGTATTCCCAGGGAAATAGAATACCTTTTGGTCCTGTCCCCCTTCCATTGAACTCAAGTGACAAAATTCCCACTGGCTTCGTGGAAAACAGAACCAGAGTCTGTTATATGAGTCTAATAACTGTAGTATTGAAATTTAATTATTAATTTTGAAATGTAATTTCAAAAATTAGTTCTACTATTTCAGATTTTGAAGTTATATAAACATTCAGAAAATTGATAATAAGGGATTATTGAACATATTTGGATATGGAGAATAAGATAATTTAATGTCCATATAATTTTACTCATATGCTCAGGAGAAAACAAATGCACCAGTGTTGTAATTATTAAGACAAAAGAAGTATCAGATATATCTTGCTAGCATATCTAGCGTACAATAAAATGTTACTCTCTTCTCTCAGTAACGTGATTAGTTAATATCTGAAACAAAGAATGCCTTCAGAGAACTTTCTAGCAATAGTGAAAGATCATTTGGACTTTATACAATATGGAGAGATTAGAATCTCACCGATTTTTTTTTTTTTTCTCCACAGAACCTGTTGAAAAAATCAACTTCATGTATGCAGGCTCTCTATTAAACTATTTTCTGACAAAACAACTGCCTTTGCTGTTTTGGAGAGGAGAGCAGAGGAAAGCAGAGGAGAGGAAGAGCGTAAAGGGCTCTTTTTCTTCCCCCTTTTTTGAAGCGAACAGTTCTTTTGTCTTACCTAAAGAAATGCAGGCCTTCTAATAAAGTGCACTGGCTTACACAAAAATAGCTCAGCAGAGTCATACCTATTGGTTGCTGCTAGTTTATGCTGAAACATACAATTGAAGGAAACACCTATTTTTCTATCCCAAAATTCAACTATCAAGTGAATCCACTTAAGTCAACAAGAAATTTTTTCATTTGAGCCATTAGGACTTGGAACAAATAAGAGAAATCTGATGGAATCTTATGTTCACAAGGGACTTAAGTTTTACTCTAAATTTTAACCTGTCAAATGAGTTAGAATTCAGGGGAAAAGTGTTCTTTCATCCCCTGGCTATAGGATTTTCTTGAGCATTTCTGTCTCTCCTGTTAAAACATTCATAGGCAAGTCTCATTTTTCTTCTAAAAGTAGAAATACCAAAAGTAATATTGAATAATAATCTGATCAGGGTCTGCCACAAGCCTGGATGGCATGAGCCTTTCATACAGAGATCAGGAGTTTTGACTCTTTCCTTTGATCTCTAGTCTTGCCCTTGGCAGTTGAAACATTGCCAAACAGACCTTGACAACACTTTGTGTCCACTCTGTGCTCATATGCTCAGGCTTCTGTGAAACTGTGCCGTCATTAAATCTGTCTATCAACAATCCTAAGAGATTTTCTTAGGCTGCGAGGCAGGATGAAATATTTCTGGCTTCTGGTCCACTTATATAGTGACCACAGGTTGAAATTAGAATTCTCAAGTCTTTACCTTTCTCTAGAGTCACTATAAAATGAAACAGAATATAGCAGATACTAATCAAAATTAATCAACAGCAACAAATAAAATGAATATAGAAAATTAGGGTCACTGCTAGAGTAAAAAGCAAAACATCTAGATATTTCACAATTTAGCTCATTTTGATTAAAATAGTATGAGTTAAAATACATTTTGTAAATCTAGACCTTGGTAAATTATCTTTTTATTTCATTGCAGATGTTTGAGATAATTTTTCTTGGAATGAACAGCTGAACAAAAGGAAAAACTCAATTAATTCCAATAGGTAACTATAACCTGAGCAATCAGTTGCTATTTTCTTCTATAACTTTTGATCCTTGAAGTAACCATCTCAAGTAGCAGGGTTTGTCATATATACCCATTTTCGTTTTCATTAAAGGCTCCAGTTTTCTCAGCCTTTTTTTCTCTCTCTCTTTTTTTTTATTTTTCCTTTGTGTACAACTTTCTACAAGCTTGCAAGAACAGAAAGTTTTTTTGAAAGAAACAATAAATATTTGTAGTACTGATAGGGTAGAGTATTAGGTTTAATTTAATTATCAGTAATATTTTGTCTGTGTTTAGTCTCCCTGAGTGCCATCAGTCTTCCACTTAGTAGTTTATTTTCTTGAACCTGATTTTGCAAAAGAAGTTCTTTGATACTTTTACTTTATCCTTATACTGTAAGCTGGTAGGTATGTTTACTGACTGAACTTTGAACATAAAAGCTTTTATAGCTAAAGTGAACTCTTATTACTCTGGAATAGAGCAAGTGTCCAATACAGATCTCAAAATTAGGATTTTATGTAATCTAAGTACAAAATTCTCAATTGGCTTTTCCCATGGACTTTTATTAAGGAGAGAACATATTAATTTGAAAATCTTCATCAATCCTACATGCTTGTCATCTCCAGGCTGTGTTATTATAAGCCATTATACCTCTGGTTCTAGCTGGGAGCAGGACAGAGCTCCAGCTGGGTGGAAAGGGACAGACAGCTCCTCAGTTAGTGAGTCACTACCTTTTCCTTGCAGCTCTAATTCATCCATCAGCTCCTAATCACTTCCCATTCCCTGTTCAAGAAGTTCCATTGCTCAGCTTCCTAACAGATTCAGGAATGTATCAACACTTTGCCTCCAGCAATAGTATTTCCAGGTCTGCAGTACATTTCAGGATTCCAGAATGGAAAGAGACCTACTTTGGGGGGGGAATATTTTGCGGAGAGTGGGCATGGAGGATGGGGAGGGTGTGTGTGTTATAACGTATAAGAGAGTACTTTCCTTCCTCTCTATTTAATAAGCAATAGTTTTACAATTATCACACTTGTCTTGACTGTGGGGAACACAGCTTAAAGTTCTATTCTCTCTGATTCAGATTACAAAATTAGTTTCCCAGTTTCTCAGACTACATACCTAATTTGTTTTGAGAGGAATAGTGATCATAGGATCCTGAGATGTAAGAAATACAGGGTCATGTCGCTGTTTGAAATTATTAAACTAAGACTTGAACATGGGACTCCTATTTCATAGTTAAATGTCTTCACAACAAGACTGTGAGCTGTAGGTTATGAGCATTTAATCAGTATTTCTCAGTCAGATCTAGACAGCACCTAGGTACATCAGTGGCTGTACCTTCCCCTATGATCCATCAAGCAAGAAGGAAGTACAGTTAACTATAATAAACACAAAATATTTGTAACTTGGACAAATTCTTCTATGACTGCTCGTAAGATGTGGAACTTCTACAGCATATTCAAACAACTACATTCCTTAATAAGTCTTTTCTACCAAAATGCCAACTGCGTAGTCCAGCTTTTGCAATCTTGGGGAGTCAAAATCCAAGTTCCTTCAGGAAGTCCAGCTCCTAATATTTGCTAATAATTCTAATTGGATTTATCTGTGACTATATACATGCCATAGTGACAGAATCTACAGAAAACCCTACAAGGAAAAGATAAGTAAGTTCCATAAGCAAAAATCCTAGAGATTGGATTCTGTGAAGGACATTCAACAGTGTCAGAGGATAAGTCTTAGCTTCTGTAGTATTTTAGGCCTTTCACCATGCATCTTACTCTGAATTTTACGTCTCATTTCCCCACAATTGATATTGGCAATATAAGTAAAATTATGTAGAATGAGAAGTGAATATTCTAGTGAAATAAATACAATTTAGAACCTGCCATCTCTTCTCTGTCACCTGGAGTTTAAGTAATTTCTTTAACTGAGTGATAAAAGTTGCATTCCAAGGACTTTGGAAAACATTAAACTCAGTTCTTTATCAACAGAGCATCTTGATAAGGAAATGGAATAACTTCCATAAAATCAAACATGAAAGTACTCTAAAAAAAAAGTTGGACTTCTGATAATGCAAATTTTATTGTGGGTGGTTAATTACGGATAGTGGATTCTCTTTCTACATTGTGTTTTTTCTTATTGGAAGCTTGCTGAGTGAATTGTAAATAGAATAGAAATGGCTTTCATGTGCCCCAGCATGCAGCAGGAATGATTAAAAAGGCACAAATTTAACCCACAGACTTCCTGTGTTTTGGAGAGAGCAATGATTTCAATCAGTGTTTTTTGTTTGTTTGTTTTACAAATCTGGGGTTATGGTTTAATTCAGATCCTCTGCAACTGTTTAGCATTTTCCCACATTTGTCTTGAAGGGAAATAAAGACAAGTCCTCTTTCTACATTCCCCTTCCCCTCCCCAGATAAGTATTTGTGTCCTGTAGAGTTCAACTATAGAATGAATAGATGAGACACGTTTTTAAAATGTGTGAAATGAGATGACTGTAACATTTCAGTGTGGTTAATGAGTCCTTTAGTTTTCCTGCCATGGACATACCCATTTTACCTGTACCCACGTACAGACTCAATTCCATACTGATATTTCCACCCAGGCATTTTGAAAAGAGGGTGGTTAATAATCTAGAGAATAAGGGCCTATTTTATAATGATTACTAGATGTGATTAATTGTGATAAGCAGTTCAGCTGATTTGATAAGCACCATTTCTTGAAAAGTAGGATTTCACATTCCGAAGATGCTTACATTTCATGAAATCAGAGTAGAACTTAAAAAATATTCACTATTCACCTCTCCCAAAAGATGAAATACTGATGGTTCGTGCACTATTCTGCAGGATTCCAGCATCTATATTTAGTCTCCTAACGGAAACCCCACAAATCCAGTTACCAGTCTGGGGTACACCCAGTACTTTTTGCCCTAGGGAAGAAGAACCAGATGTCCTAAGATCCCCATACCAGAATTCACCTGCTGGAAACTCTGAGTGGCACTGGATTTGCTGAAATTTGGTGAACCTGAAGATATTTTGAATAAAATATGTCAAGTGATCTGGCATTAACAAATGAAATATGACTTTTTTTTAGAAAACCTTTAACCAACTTAAACAGTAAAAATGTATTTATTGATATATCTGGTTGCTGGTTTTTACTTACATACTTATGCCTTGGTGTGGAAAGTAAGAGTCTGAAAAACAGATGTTTTCCCAATGATACTTACTGTAAGTTTCATGGTAAGTGACAGAAGTTCATTTTAGAGCTGGGTCTTGTATTTCTGCCAATACATAGCATGCTTGACCTGCAGTGCCCTTGCTATTCCAGTCCTAAGCCTTCCCTGAGCAAACTCTGACAGTCATACAAACTATGGCAATGTGGATCTGTAGCCAGTTAATAGGAAAGTAACATTAAGAAATTAATTTCCACTTGTCACCTGAAGCAATTCTTGAGAAAAGATAGCTTAGAGACGTAACTCAGTGTTCCCTAACCTATAACACCTAATTGCCTAATAACTGGTGTTCAGTTGGCTGTAATTTTGAAGTGGATACTCCAAAAATATAATTTGCTGAGAAAACCAAATCTGAGGTACCTTCACAGCATGAAAGAACAGAGTCAAAGTAGGACAATAAATTTTTATTCGCTGGTTGCCCCTTTTAGTGGAAAAAGTCAGGCATGTGGTTTGATGCAGTTGCTACGCATGTCTATTACTGTAACAAAGAAAATATAATTTTATTTTTGACTGGCACACAGTTCTTGGAAGATCATGTGATCTTAACATCAGCTTAAGCAATTCAAGGAGAGGCCGTTAAATCCATGGTATGTTGGAGCTTGCCATGTGATGTAGAGGGACTGGCTCTCGCCTGCTGCACCGTTGCTCATAGCAACAGGGAGGCATGTGATGGCTCTGGTGTATTACAGCCACCCAGCAACAGTGAGGGCTTGGATTTAAATGAAAGGGGTGGAAATATTGATTCGGACAGTTGGAGTTTCTCAGTCCATTACAGTGATAATGCAGATTGATAATTCTGGTGGAAAATGGCACAGGTACAAAAAAAAAAAACAACACCTGTGGGCAGAAGTGCCAATTAATTTTCTAAGATATATTTCATAAGAATTATTTATACCAAAAAAAAAAAAAAAAAGCAAGCCTTAAAAACTGTCTTTTTTTTTTTTTTTTCATCTATACCTACTATATCATAATGTAAAAGAAAAGAATGACCAAGACATTACTGGAGGAACTATCAAATACTGAGTAATGAAAATAAAGAGTGAAGTAGTATGTATAAACCTTTACAAGGAAAAACTAAGATTTATTCATTTTTCAAAGTCCTTTTATTCCCAGGAATTGAAATAATGCTAAAACAAAGAAAAAAGCTGAGAAATGGTGCTAATAGGCTTCAAGTCAATATATCCAGATATTAAATTTGCATTAGCCTACAATGTATATGATGACATATTTCTGCAGCTTGACAAAATTACATATTCCTGGCATATCTCACAAACTCAAACCCATTAATTTCATGTTTCCTTCATCTTAATTCCAGTAGATATACAGAAGTATTTATGTGTACAGCAAGTTAAAAATCTTCAAGTCAAATATTGTTATACCAGAAAATGCTACATAATATATTTTTATGAGATATCACTTGCAATATAACAACTCAGGGTAGTCCCACAAGCTGGAAATTTTTCCGTATTGCATGTTTCAGTGTTTCAATTTTTTTTTCTCATATTTGATTTTTTTTTCATTTTTTAAAGTTGTATTTTGGATAATACATTATTTTCAGTGCTGGTTCAAATATCTTTTAGATGTCTGAGTAACTAAAAAATAATTTTTCATTTTCATTTCATATCAATACGTTTATTTCTATTTTTCTAAACAGAAAAAAAATTCCCAAAAGTCTGCAGAAGTTCATATCCTTTCCTCTCAAACTCTTATATTTGCATCAAAAATTTACTTGTTATGTTAGAAAACAGAATAATATGTTGTGTTTTTGCCTTATTCTTTCTTAAAAGTTATATATTTGACAGAGACACCTAAACCTTACACCTTTGCAGTTAAGTACATGCTAGTGAGTAAATACTATAATAATTAATCATAGGCTGTGTTCAAAAAGCAACAGCAGCAAAAATCACTCATATGTCTGATAAGATGCTTTAAGCAAAATTTTCCAAAGCATTGGATTGGACCAATTTTAGGGGTTGTTTTTTTTTTTTGGTATTCATCTGAGCCATATTTCTAATTGGAACAGCTTAATTGCTACTCTTTAATTATTTTACTTTAAAATAGAAATATTTTCTGAGGAAAAACATTTTTTTTTTGCAGAAATTTCTTTTTGCTAGAAACCTATGCTGTCTGGCCATCACATTGCACAAGTATTCAACAGCCTAATTCAGTCCACCACAGGATCTATCCATTAGATGCAGTAGAGGACCTAACCAGAACTTGGGCAGATCTGAGATGACTCAAACAAAAAAAAATCCTCTCATGCTCCCACTCAATGCTGTCTAAACCTGAAGGCTGTTAAGATCACTTGGTTCCTCCCTGTTTGATTTTAAAGTTCTCTAAACACATAAAATTTTGTTTTAATGCATGCCCAGGGCTTCCCCAGATCCAGGAGATGCTTATCTCCTGTCTAAGCCTGAAAAACATCCAGAAACGAGGCTTTTCTCTGCCAGGCTCCTTCAGGGTCTGACATGGGCTGACAGGACCTCACAAAAATGTTGCGGCTGCTTTTTTTTCCAATTGCAGCCGAGGCGGGAGAAAGTAGCCATAGAGATGCAAGCATCCAACTAGGAAACAGGCGATCTGGATTGAGTTCTCTCCTTTGCCTGAAGATCCAAACCCACATCATCTACCTCCCAGGAGTGTAATGTAAGAAAGAAGCTGTAGGTTATTTGAGGGAACAGAAGCAAAGCAAGTATGTGATGGGGTGCTCTTTACATATTCTGCATGCATTTTAGCTCTGTGGGTTAAAAAGAGAGGTCAGATGGGTTTACGAGTTCTTAGCTGGGCATCCATCTAAACATGGAGAGCCTATGTCATATTTGATTTAAAGTATAGAAACAGTCTTTGGAGAAGGGACCCAGAAAATCCTCCAGCACTGTTCAAGTCCTGGCCATCAGCTTATGGCACCAAGCCCCTCTTTCACTTCCCTCACGAATTTCAGTGCTGACACAGGAGAGGGACAGAAAAATGGGATCTAACCATGCATAATAATAATTGTTCAGCGAATATATGGCCTTGCTGTCATATAATGAAACTCTATGGCTTTGAACCTCTCTTACTAATGAGAACTTTGAACCCAAGTGGGGCACACATTCTAACAGAAGTGTAAAAGACAAGTAACTGCTCCATCACTCTTTTTTTTTTTTAAAGAGTAAACACCACACCCATTTAAAAGACTGGATGGAAGTGTTTGCCATAGTTTTTGCATGTACTCACCTGAACCTTTTGAAAATAAAGTGTCCTTCTGCAGGCCTTACTCTTCATTTGCAAACCACTATTTCAAATGCACTCTTCCTCGGTGTGCTGTCCAGACTGGCACTTTCCCAGTGTCTTCTCCTTTCTGGATCCCATTCTGAAACAGCTAATTCTTTTCTTCCTCTTCGCTGGTAGCTTAAGTGCCTCACTCAAGACTTCCTTTCCATCAGGAAAAAAAGGCCTAAAACATAATTAAACTTACATATTTTTATGTATTACACACAATTCTTCATTAAATGCAGAGATTCAAGGAATGGAAAGAACTTGGCTTAATGCTCAAAGCATGTAAAGCAAGTAATTAGGAACAAAACCAAACAAAATATTATTCTATATCTAAGCTAAATACTTGTGATGTGAAAAGCCTTACATTACTTTCTAAATTAGATAACTTCATCATTAGGCTTACTTTCTTAGTGCCATCAGTACTGGAAATCACTTGTAAGAGAAATTTGGCTGCTGCGCACCCAGCCAGTTACTCCCAAATGGTTGGTTAGAGTGAAAGTGAGATGCCAGTTTGAAATGTAATGACTATAGCTTTTTTCCTCCACATCCACTCAATTGCAGTGATATTATGCAGTTTGATTCTGTGAATCTTTGTATCTCTCATATCAAAATTACTCTCTTGATTGTTTGCAGATCAGAGATTTCAGAACAGCGAAGAGGGAGTCTGAAGGAGTGCTTTGATTTAAATATACCATCACCACTTTGTTAACGTTTTCCCTTATTCATGGCATCACATAATTGGGAAAGTCATCAAAGGAGGAGAAAAGCAAATGATTGTAGTAAGTCCAATAGTTATAAAAATTCTACATATTTTAGCACCAGGTGGCTGCACCACTTCAGTGGTACAGTATTGCAATGGACAACAACATGTGCACACAAGTATATGAGGTATATGAATGAATATATCTCTATATGAACATATAAGTACCTATTCCATATAGAGAAATACAATAAAAATGATGGTGACAAATACACTGGTATTTACATAACAGACAGTTTCCATTTTTTCCTTCATGCATTTCTTGTTTCTATATCTTCATATCCTTAAATAAAGTCTTAAGAATTAGTTTCATGTAGACAACATTTTAGTCAACCTCCAAATTTATATTGAATCTTGACTTTTTGTTTAGCTTGCGTAAGTGCCATTGTGTACCTTTGGATAGTTGTTTCACTGAAAAATAATATTTAAAATTAATGAACAATAACCAAACGTATTTGAAAAGTCTACTGCTAGGCAGAGTGATATCATTAAATAATCTATTGTTTGGTCTCTTTTATTGTAAAACTTACGGATGAAATAATTTACAAGGAAAGAACCTGAACAGTCCCTGACATGCATTCTGAATTTATTTCTCATAGCTTAGGAATTTTAAACTGTAGGGGATCCTGGCCAAACAATATAACATAATTGTGATTTGTATTTATATAGGCAAAGTCCAAGGTAGTAGAGTTGAAGACTATAATCATAAGAGTTGCTATTTAGGATAATCCCATGCCAAATGTTTGGAGGGATTTAAGAACTAGATTTACAGTAAAGTATGGGTTAATAAAAAAAAATTAAAAATGAGAAAGGAACATGACATCCAAAATCCCGATTTCAATTCAGTTTTTCTACATCTTCTTTAGATGCACAAGATTAGGTATCAAAAATCTTTATTCAGTTTCTAGTTCTGCAAATTATTCACAAGTGAGAGCAATGTTAGAAATTGCAAAGATGTAAAAAAATAATTATTTTCCTTAACTTGTTCTGTTAAAATTTCAGTGACCTCTAAAATTCTTTAAGGTTTGTTGGAGGTGCCGCAGAGTTCACAGGCTGAGCAGAGACAGTTAAAGCAGTTTCAAACACCTGGACTTCAGCAAAGCATTTGACACCATTTCTGTAGCAAAGCATTTGACACAGCCTCCTTCTAGACAAACTGGCAAAATACAGACTGGATTGTAGAGATAGGTAGGAAATTGGCTGGCAGATTGCACTCAGAGGGTGGTGATCAATGATTTTTACTCAGACTGACAGGCTATCACATGTGGAGTCCCCAGGGATCAATACTGGCCTTCACACTGTTCAACATCTTCATAAACGATCCGGACGATGGGATTGAAAGCACCCTCCCTCACCAAGTTTGTGGATGACACTAACATGGACAGTGTCTTTATTGCTTAAGAAAGTTCAATTTCTTATTGTAACTGTTCTATAGAATACTTTTAATGCTGTTTTTATGTCCAGCCACTTCTTTTGATACCATTAGTCCATCACTCCTAAGTAGTAAAGATGCTATCCACATTCAACTTTCTGATTTTGATATTGTACACACTTTGCTCAGCAGTGGTGGAGAAAGGGAGAAACAAAGAGAGAAGCCCTGCTGGATTTTTTTTCACAAGTATTGTCTGATGGCCTTGTACTAAGGCTTAATTTTTAGTCTGAGTTAGAAATTATGGAGACAATTTTCTTATGTATTTGTGTTTGAGGATTGGATTCTTTGGTGTCTACTAAGGAGTAAGAGCAGAGTTTGGGGGAACAGAGTTGTTTATTTTCAGAAAACTTAGATATCTATGAACATAACAGTTTTGAGGCTTCTGTTTATCTTTTGTTTTTTTTTTAATTTGATATCTACAAATGGATTCAAAAGAAAGGAATGTGCATCCACAAGTACTCACACATTGAATACGACTGTATAGAACTTTTTTTTTTCTTGAGGAAGTTGAAATCCCACTCTCTCATTGCTTGGGGTGACAATAGAAAAAAAAAGAAACACTTGTCTTTGAATTTTCATTGTTAAATATATATTATATTATAAATCTGATCATTTTAAAAAGTGTAGTTTATCGATAAATGTTGCCAGAAGTCAAACTCAAGTCTTCAGAAAGGTGTTACACCTGATTAGAAATGTGTACTACACAAGAAGCTGATTTATTTAACTTTATGGATAACTTGGAGAGTTCACCTAGCGAGAATCACTTCTCACCATGCAAGAGCTGCAAATTGTATTTGAAATGAATATTTCTGATTAAAATTGGCACTTCTGAGCCTCTGGTTGCCTAATCTCAGTTTGCTTAAGCAGTAACTTCATTTCATTTGAGAATGTCTTCACCACAGGCAGTTTCAGTTCTGTACCCCACTCCACTCTATTTTTGCAGGACAAATCTCAAACAGTTATGCTAGACATAGCCACCAGGCTATGGAGGAGTATTTTCCCTGCCATTTTTGCAACTGCTGTACTGAAATAGTAGGCAGTGAGTAGCTGAAAATTTAAACTTTCCTCTCAGTTGATGTCTCTTACAGTTCTTCTGATCACCTGCTGTTCTGCTATGGCCTTGTAATCACCGACCATCTGGACTTCCCAGTGCCAGCCCTACTATTTTATCTTGTGACATCATTCTGATACATTTCTACATTTTCCTAGGTGTGTTTTAAGATACAGCAGCAGCCAGGCAGAGAGCTCAGTTCCATAATCCTCACTCTGTGAATACAAACACATTTCTATCCCAAATCCAGATGAATACTCAAAATGAAAAAAAAAAAAAAAAGGCAAGACCCATCATTTTTAATCAGTTTTTAATAATTTTTTTAAATCTATTTTAATTTTTAAAGTTTGTACTAGATCTTCCTTCAGTTTCTAAATCATGATCCTTTTGACTGGGAAAATTCACGATTTTACTTTTGAAAATATTGAGATATTCCTTTGCAAAGTGATTTGTATACCTCCATAAAATAAAACAGGTCAACCTTTCTTCCTCTTCTAAGTAGAAGTAATCAATCCTCCAGAGTGAAGAATATAAAATAAATTTGATTAAAAATATGTTTTTGAAGTTTCCCCATTTCATTTTTTTTTAATCTTTAATATGTTTTTTTTCACTTTGAGAACTGTAGTTGACCTTATGCCATTGTATCTTCATATAATCCTCTCAGAAACACTTCTAGCATTATCATTTTCTGATCTGGCACAGCACCAGAATTTTCACTGTGATTCTAAAGCAACACTATCCTTCAATAAATATACTTGGGATCATCTGGAAAAAGAGGGAAATAATACTGCTAAAAGCTTACTAAGTGATTTAGTGATGGATAACATTATTTATTTCCCAGGAGAACGCAGCTTGGCTACAAAATGGTTCTTCAACAGGACAAAAAGATACTAGCTATACAGCAACTGCTTCTACTACTTCAGTACAGAGGGGCAATTAAGCAGCTTGGAAACTCTTTTCTACAACAGTTTTCCAAAAACCCAATAGCAGGAAGTTACAGCTAACTGTAGTAACTCAGGTGATAATCAGTTGGCATAAACAACAGAATTATGCCAAGCCCTGATGGTGTGAACTAGAGATTTATTCGGGTAGCTTGCTCTCGAGAGTGACCTCAGAACATTTGGATTGTCTGGCATCACGAACAATAAATAGTAAGTAAGCAGAATAAATGATGCCTTCTATACTTCTGTGTGTTGCAGCCAGACAACAATGCAAAGCTGCACCCCAGAAAGTGCCTACTCCTTTACAACAAAATTCAACTTTTATTTGGCCAGTGTTCTAATTGCTCTGATATCATACAAAGGTGGTCATCTCCCCTGGCAGAAATTTTCCAGATGAATACAGATAACTGATCAGACGAATAAATTTCCCACAAACTGCAACTAACTTTTCAGATTTTCCCACAGAAGAAAGCCAAGTACCAGCAGCTGTGCGCTTAAACATGTGTCACAGAGATTATTAGCTGAGTGATAGGTACCTTCACTCCTACAATAAGGTATTTTTGTTAATTGTGTAGTTGTCTAGAATTAGACACCTAGAGAGCTAACAATTAAATGTAAAGATTCTAAATGCTTAGAGTGATAAATTTTCTTGGAAAGATACAGACGGTTGCAGTCTAGATCTGGCCTTTTGCCTTATACTGTGTCTGGGCAGCACAGTAGCCCCAAATGTTGGCATAGAACCAACTACTGAGATTGTCCTTGGTGGCTGTGACAGGGATACACCCATTGCTCCCAGTGTGCTAGCATGAACTATATATCTGACTGTCCTGATTTCATCATGGATGGAGTTAATTTTCCCCTCAGTAGCCAGTGTGTTTTGGATTTTATATGTGAAGAATGTTGATAAATACACTGATCATATGAGCTGTTGCGAATGAGACCAAGGACACTGTCCAGCTTTCCAAGTCTCACTAATGTGCAGGCACAGAAAGGTGGGAAAGAGACAGACATAATAATTGATCCAAACTGTCCAAAGAGAGTATTCCATACCATAAACGTCATGCTCAGTGTATAAGTGGGGGTTGGCTAGGGGGGCATCTCACTCACTGGCACTGCTTTCTCTACTTTGCTGTCTCACTCTCGCTCCTTTGCTTGCTGCTCAGTTTTCATTTCCATGATCGCTGCTTGGGATGAGCTGTATTGGTCGTTGGGACATCGGGTGGTGAGAAATCATGTATTGTTCATTTTTTATATTTTAGTGTCCTTATATTTTGTTATTATTATAGTTTTCCTTTGCTATTCTAGTAAACTGTCTTCATTTCAACCCATGAGTTTTCCTTTCTTCTGAATTCTCTCCCCCATCCCACTGGGGAGGGGGAGGATGAGCAAAAAACTGTGGGGTCACCAGGGCTAAACCACAATACTAACAAAACATAGTCACCTTCTGCTCGTGGCTGGCTCCCTTAGACCAAGTCCACACTAAAGAATATGGTGGGCACAGGAGAATCTCATGGACAGAGGTGAGTGGGCAAAAGCTCATAGGGAAGGTACAATTATAAAAGCAAAGCTGGGCATTTGTCATTCAGTTGTTTTGTTCATGAGGACAGTTTTGAAATACTGGCTCATTACAGAGAGGAAGGCACAGCATGTGACTCATGCTGAATTGGTCTACTGCATTTAACACTACTGATTTCCGAGAGTGTGAATAATGCTGTGCAGACGGGATAAATCAAAAGTAGTTCCGATTGTTGCTGAAAAGTAGATTTAAGTTCCGTGTGAAGCTTCTGTTGCTCTTGAGAAGTACAATCTCAATTTTTTTTTTTTTGATAAATAAAAACCACTGTATAAAAAGCCTTCCATTCTCACCTATATCTTTGATAGAACAGTAAAGAGACAGAAAGGGAAAACAGTCTGCACTGATTGAGATAGAACTCTAGAAACATAGTACAAGGCTAAGAAGTATAAATGAAATGGAAAATTATTCTAATTGCTTGAAATTTTGTCACCCTTAAGAAAAAAAAAATCCATTGTAATTTCATTGTCAACTAACTTATGTTGTAGTGAGATAACTGAATTTTAGAAAATTAAGGAACCTTTGAGCAACTCTCAGACTGTTCTTAATTCAAGCACCACATTTGACACAGCTCTTCAACGAACAGTCACAGCTGGGTTCTGCCTGGTTTTATGGAGTGCTGGTAGTTATTTATTCTAATACCAGTTCTCTCAGGTCAGTGCCTATTTGCACTTAACTGTCAGTGGTTAATTTAATATGGAAGAAATATGTGTTTTTCACAGTACTTGGGTTTTCCCTAAGTCACAATAGCACTCTACATCAATAAGAAGTTCATAGGTTAACTTTGTTACCTTGACCTTAGTTCAGAAGATAGAAATAGCTAAAATAATTTTTCAGAGATTAAGTAGCTCCATGTTGTCCCATGCAGTCTTGGAGAGTTTGATACTGAGAGATTTAGAGTACACCAGGAGGACCAAGAGTTGTTGGTTTTCTTTTCCCAGAAAGTAACCCAAGGAGAGCAGGAGTGGGGGACTCACTGTAGGTGTGAATTCCCTCACCAAGATGATGTTACCAAAAAAAAAGCACAGCTGGTTACTAACATCCCCCGTTCAGTCTCCAGGGCACAAAGGAAATGTAGACATGAAATGCTGGAAGAGTGAAATGCACAGGTGCTGGACTCTGCTGGTCAGCTGGCCACACAGCTGTGTTATCCTGTGATTGTATCCGTAGCATGGCTGGGGCTGGGCAGGGAATGACAATACTGGTGTTTTGTAGATGACTGGCAAGCTGAGTTCCTGAAGAATAGTTACTTATTGATGAATGGATTGTTTATTGGATTACTGGTTGCACCTTGCATAATTTTTCTTCTATGCACAATGAAATATTAAACTATAAACATGCTTCTTTTAATACAGTGGAGAGCAGAAAAGAGTAAATGAAGAATTTATCTGACCATTTATTCAAGAAAATGATTCATAAGTCTCCAAAAGGAGTAGTTATGCTTTTCTTGGATCTCATTTAAAATGTCAACCTTTACTGAGACAGTTAAAAATATACAGAGAGTTCTCAGAATAAATGGCTGGGTTATTACTAGGGATTTCTTCTAGTGGTGGAGGTTGGGAGTTCATCCAGTCTGTTTCCACTCACTTGTGTATTTGGATTTAACATAAAAATTGATTCTTAGGAATAATTTTCAATAGGCTGCAAATAAAATATATAAGTTTAAAGCTCAAACATATTAGAAAATTCCCTGATCGCCCTTTCAATTTAGAGAAATTTATTTTTTATTTATATTTTCAAGTTCATTCTTCATATGAAACATCATTCATTGCATTAACGATATCCATGACAGAAAAGCATGATTAAGATATAAGATATACAATTAGTATTTTCCCACGTAAAACTCTGAAGACCTCAGATTTCCTGAAAAATTACACATACAAGAAATCATAGAATCATAGAATGGTTTGGGTTGGAAGGGATCTTCAAAGGTCATCTAGTCTAACCCCCTGCAAGGAGCAGGGACATCCCCAACTAGATCAGGTTGCTCAGAGCCTCATCCAACCTGGCCTTGAACGTTTCCAGGGATGGGGCATCCACCACCTCTCTGGGCAACCTGTTCCAGTGTTTTACAACCCTCATTGTAAAACATTTTTTCCTAATATCTAATATAAATCTACCTCCTTCTATTTTAAAACCATTACCCCTCATCCTATCGCAACAGGCCCTACTGAACAGTCTCTCCCCATGTTTCTTGTAGGCCCCCTTGAGGTACTGGAAGATGTCTGGCTGTTTGCTTACTTGGTCATACAGATTTACATACTCAGTTTAATGGATCTTTAAAAATATGTTATAGCTGTTATATCTTATAAAAACGTTGAAAATTGTTTGAGATACCTCTGCATAGTAATGATGCTTGTCCTCTTTCAAACTGCTTCATAGATTTCATAGAATCAAAGGACAACTTTGTCTGGAAGGTGCCATGGGAGGCTCACAGCACCTCCCAAAGCGAAGTTAGCATCAATGTTAGTGTGAGTTGTTCAGGATCTAGTCCAGCTGAGTTCTGAAAATCTCTAAAGTTGGAGATCTCGCAGCTTCTTGGATAGCATGTTCCAACGTTTGACCAAAATGGCTTTGTTTCACCACAAACTGCTTTGATTTTCTTACCTTTTTTAGTAAATCAAGTTCAGTACCTCTAATCAGTAAACAGAATTAAAGCACCAATTCAATGTAGTTCTGCAGTGTTTAATTTTAAATTGCTCTGAATTGTCTGACTTCAAAGACAAAAGTCGTTCCAATGGCATTTCAGGTCCTAAATCACTATTTTAGTTTGTTTCATTGAAAAATCCTAGCTCTCTGTTAGGTGAAAAGAAAAAAAAATGTATAGGAAAGTAAAATTTCAGTTCAGAAGATTTTCATTTTCAGTTCAGAAAATAAAAAAAAAAAAAACAAAACAAACTTCTTTATGCCTACCTGTTTAATTATACTTACTGTCCATTACACTTACCTGTTTAATTTTTTTCTAATACAATGAGAGCCTAGTGGTCTTTTTGGTTATTTAAAGCACATTGGCATAAGACCAACAGCCAGCAATAAATAGATTAGTCAGAAGTTTCTGCAACAATTTTCAAAATATAGCAGTAAAAGTAAAGAATGTATCTAGTTTTAATATGGACACAAGAAGATATATGGCTTCCTTCAATAGCAGCAGAACATGGCTAATTGATGTGTGTTTGCTCTTAGAAATATGCTATAGCTAATTTATGAGTAACACCATAGACATAACATAGCTAGTCCAGGAAATAAAAGCAGTTTATGTGTAGATACACATGTGTATGTGTATTTATTGCCTTAAAGATCTCTAGGTCAAGATCCTATAGAAAATGTATCCAAAAGATTACTCTTTTACCTGGAGGTTAAAAGAGGATTTACTCTTTTGACCAGGAAAAATTTTCTGCAATGTAATAAACTGTAAAAATCCTTATAGCATTTTAAAAAAAAAAGACCTCTTGAAAGTATTTTTCAATCTTTTAAGATTCCTCTTTAAAATTATTTTAAATTCTTATTTTGTTTTCTGTTGCCAATGAAGAGAAAAAGTAGTGAAATCTATGCTCATTTAAAATATTTTAAATTTATAAACTTCCAGTAAACCTAAATATTGGAGAAATATTATTGTTCCGATACAATGAATGACAACAGGAAATCAAGTTGTGCATTTGGAGTAACTGACTAGTGCCTACACAGTTAATGTTTTTTTATCATTATTTTGTAGGTAAGGTATATACATTCACAGCTTTTTTTTTTGTTAGCCGTGTGAAGAGACTTACCTTTAAGAATGTCTATATCCATGTGAATAAGGAGATGAAATTTTAACAAATTCTGTGAAGATCCCTGTAAAGATCAAGCTGACAGTCACTTTGTAAAATTAAAACACTGTACTAGATAATGAACCTAAGAAACTGATAATTTAGAAACTAAAAATTCTGACTCTGAAGTATAGCAAGCCACTTCTACAAGACTCCTTTGCACTCTCAAATCTCACTAAGTACAACAACTAAAGACACACAGTATCCTCAAAAATCCAGTTCAAAAAACATATTATATTCTTGTAATCCACAGACACCCACACTTACACCATGCTTGAATGTTTATATTACTAATGACACAACTACCCAGTCAAGACCCCTCATCCTACTCACTAATTGGTACAAAGTAGATCTGACAATGCTGATGAACCGAGACATTTTCAAGGGTCATAGCAGTTAAAAATTCAGATAATGTGTTGTAAATTATAATCCTATTACAGGAATAAGAACAACTCTTGGGAAAAAAAAAAACCCAGAGGACTGGCAAAGAGACTGCTTTGTAGAAAAAGACTACTACATTTCATGCAGATTTAAGACTTGAGAAGTTTTAATTGGTTCGTAATCTTAGATATAGTGGTTCGCAACATAAATGCAAACAATGCAAAATTTTAGATTACCTTCTCAGTGAAAGTATTAAGGGTTGAAGTCCTCACACAGTGCCCAGGATTAACAAAAATATAATTCTCTACTGAGGGTCAATAGCTAAAAATGACTGAAATTCCATGAATCGCACTGAAAATTAAATACTTCTGAGGAAAAACCACTGCAGACAGATAGAACACAATAAGATCACAGTGTATTGACGCAAACATGGGGACACCTTGCTTTGTATATTTAGTGAGTAATAATACTTGAGTAACTACTGTTGTATTTTCTTTCCCCGCTCCACTGCTCCACACCATTACTCTAGAGGCACTTCTTTTCTTAGTAATACTAAGCTAAGAGATTTCAGTGGAAGAGTCATGAGACAAAAGATGATGGCTGATGAGGTGCTCTAAACAAAATACAAGAAGAGAGAAGCTCATAACCTATGCAGGGAATATTCTTGGGACAGCATGAGAAAAACTCCGGCTTGAGAAGGTTTCGCTCCACAGCATTGGAACATATTAGTTTTACCCTGAGAAGGGGTAAAAATGACAAAAAATCTTTGGAGCTGTGGGAAGGATGAAGCAGTCTGGGAAACAGTACATGAAGGCACTCTCCCAGTCCAAAGCAATGCTTAACTCATATGCCTGCATTACAGATATAATAAAAAAGATCATGGCCTCACCACCACTTATGTGCTGGTAAGCTTATGTTTGCTGACTTAAGTGTCAGGTTTAAGAGCTACAGGTTTAAGATTTTATTCTTCCTTGGTGAGATAGCATGTTTCTGTAATACAACTCTTATGATTCATGTTGTTATGACACAAAAGGGAGAAAATATCTATTAAATCTGATCTTTCTTTCAAGTTTCTCTGTAAGAAAATAGACTGTATTTTTCCAGTTATTATTACAGTCATTATTACATGACATTAAGAAGATAATTGTAATATAGGTGCAATATTTTTTTAGAACAGTTTATTTGCCTTCTCCAAAATTTGAAGTGTTTTTAGACCCAGCTTCATAACACAAATTTGATCAATCTCTAATTCAGATGCAAATTGTAAGTCTAAACTCCTCCTATGCCAGAATTAGTTTGAGATAATCTTCAGTTTGAGATATATTTTTCCTATTTTCTTTTTATAGAAGGGTTTCAGAAATGCCTTGGGCAAAGCCACTTATAAGATATTAGTGGCTGACTGCAGAAACCTAGCACAAACCTTTTCTGAGAACAGTACTTCTGTCTTTGAATGTTGCTGCTTTTCCACAATTCTTTTTATTTCTCACATATGCTGCACTTTCCATCTTTGTAGTGCTCATTTGTAAGTACATAGGATATAGTCCTGGAAAGGACTTTTTGTGCCATTGATGTCACCCCCTGGGAATAACTACTGGGTTTTCTTTTCATGGAATTAAATCCCTAATTTTACTTTTCAGCCTTAATGAGTTCTTCCTCTGCTATGACCACATGAATATTACCCATTATCTCACACAGAGAAGACATCAACTTCCACTTGCAGGCACAATGTAAGAGAAATTTGATTCTTCTCCAGTCTAATGTAGCAGCCAAAATAGCTCAGTCAAGAACTAAAAGGAGTAAATAAGCAATCACCAAACATATATGCTTGTGCAATATATCTCCTTGTGAAGGAAACAGAGACAAGAATATGAATTACAATTTAATCCAAACATCAATATTTCAGAGAAAATTATTACCATTATGTATCCTTTGGACTGGGGACCATGTGTTTTCATAACACAAACTCACAGCACAGTCAGGTGCAAAATTCTTCCAGGGATGGCAATGCACTCGATAATATATGTTGTTGGATATACTTCCAGTCCTTGCAGGAGAATATCTGTATTTACATAAGACTTTTCTGCATTTGTGCATGCCCATTGGGCTGAAGCCAATGGGATGAGGTTCAACAAGACCAAATGCTGAGTCCTGCACTTCGGCCACAACAACCCCAGGCAGCGCTATAGGCTTGGGGCGGAGTGGCTGG
>WHYT01016415.1:108765-142922 GCA_009806455.1 Tetrax tetrax
GTACATAGGATATAGTCCTGGAAAGGACTTTTTGTGCCATTGATGTCACCCCCTGGGAATAACTACTGGGTTTTCTTTTCATGGAATTAAATCCCTAATTTTACTTTTCAGCCTTAATGAGTTCTTTCTCTGCTATGACCACATGAATATTACCCATTATCTCACACAGAGAAGACATCAACTTCCACTTGCAGGCACAATGTAAGAGAAATTTGATTCTTCTCCAGTCTAATGCAGCAGCCAAAATAGCTCAGTCAAGAACTAAAAGGAGTAAATAAGCAATCACCAAACATATATGCTTGTGCAATATATCTCCTTGTGGAGGAAACAGAGACAAGAATATGAATTACAATTTAATCCAAACGTCAATATTTCAGAGAAAATTATTACCATTATGTATCCTTTGGACTGGGGACCATGTGTTTTCATAACACAAACTCACAGCACAGTCAGGTGCAGGAGTCACCGACCATGGGGGTGTTCAAGAAACGTTTGGATGTTGTGTTGAGGGATATGATTTAGCTGAGAAGTATTGGTGATGGTTGGACTGGATGATCTTTTAGGTCTTTTCCAATCATGATAATTCTGTGATTCTGTGATTCTGTGATTCTGTAATTTTCTAAATATGCATTTTATTTTATTTTGAACACACTCAAAAAAAATCTTCACCTCATTCAGTAACAAAGTTTTTATGAGAGAAGTGAAGATATGATGGGTTAATTTGAAGTGAACCCCTAGCCATTCTGATAGTGGTTTAAGGATGCTTTCAGTAGGAAAATAAAATTTTGCCACTGCATTTTTTCTAGTAATTGATCAATGAAAGAAGAATTTTCAAATTAGGATAATGAATAATGGGGGTTTGTATATTTTTCCTGCAAGTATGTGGAAAAAGCAATATGAAAATTCTATCTCAAATTGAATTCACTGATTTAAAATGTAATCTGTTCAGTTGTGCTGCTAATAGTGGTTACTCCAATAATTAGAGTAGCAGAGAATGAGGCATACATCTTCATCTCCTCTGCTCTGTGTTAGAGGTGCAGATGGGATTCTCTGCTTGTTGCTCCAGCTGAAGTGGGTGGGAGAGCCTCTGAATGGGAGTAGGAAGCGTGCTGGTCCCAGATTCCACATCCTGTTCTCTGCTGTGTCTGCTGCAGGGACAGGCAAGTGCAGCAGACCATGGGATAGCTGCCGACGCTTCAGTGACGCAGGTTGGAGGTGATGGTGTCTGACCTGTTTTCTGCTGCTGCAGCCATGACGGAAAGAGTTCATGGCAGAGGACACGGGTGAACATCTGGAAGCTAGCTTGTTATGAAAGTTGAGATTTTTCTTCTGATCTTGCAGTTTCCTCTGTGAGTAACAAGCATAGCTTTTCACTTTTCCCTTTTCCTGAGTGATAGTAATGTACTGTGACAAATTGTCCCCTTCTCTTGACATTTTAGCTTGGCTAGCAGCTTGTTGCACCCTCCTCTCCATGTTGTTGATTCCTATCGCCTTATTGCAAACTTCATGATATTTGCTACTTTTTAAGTTCTTGCTCCAAGATGATATGATTAGTTGAGAATTTAAGCTTTGCTTTATAACAGTATACTGCTCTAATCCTACCATACGTGGAAAAAAAGCTTAAACATGTTACCTGTGTGCAGTTTGGTGGCTCAGAAATCATAAATAAAAATAAATTAAAGTTGTTTCTTTCTCTTGTTTTTTTTCTTTTTTTTTTTTTTTTTAATCCTGTGAGTGTCAAGTCAGACAAATGGTATTTTCAGGCCTTACTCATGATTCTCACATGCTTGGAGACAGTAAAATTAACCTCCCATGCCACTCACCCTCTTCCTGACCAGCTGCATCAGCACAAAAAGGGAGAAGCAGGTATACTGCTACCGTTACCTCCAGGATCCAGCATTACACGTGTTGCCTTGCAGGACCAACATGAGGTTGAACTTCTTTTCCTGATCCCAAGTGGGTACAGATTTCCTAATACAAACCTTAAAACCTAAGCACAGACAGAAAAAAAAAAAAGCAGTTTAACAGGAGATTCTGCTCCAGACTATTGCACATTACTGCAGCCTTATCTTTACAGGAGCAGCTCCTGCCTCAGAAGCCATACAAACATACACTATACTTTCTTAGTGAATAATAGCTCTTTCTCAGACAAACTCTACAGCTAAAAATCTGGGACAAAGATAAAATTTGTTCTTGTAACTCCAAAGCAATACTTGAGGCTGAAATACAGAAATCCAAACAATGTCAGGAGGGACTGAACAGTTAAATAATTTCATTCATTTCTGAAAAACAGAGAGAGCCCCTTGAAAAAAACTGTGTGAAGAGATCTGAATAGCCCTAGCTTAGTGCTATTTGTCAGAAAAATAAACTGCATGCACACATATGATAGCTGACCAGTAAGGACTATATGGGTGTCATTTTATTTGTTGCTCCATTGTCAGGCTCTGCAGCTCAAGACAAATAACTTCTTCACAAATTCTGCTGTATGGCTTTCCCTGGGAGTGGAAGTTGTTTTAGACCATCCTCATCGGCAATTTATAGCATGGCAACAGCATCACTTCTGTAAAGAGAACCATTCACTGACTGGAGAGAAGAGAATCCAAGAGATTATCCTTAATGGAATGACTTAATATGACACATTTGTGAATACAGAAAAAATTAAAAACTTCTAATGCTGGCTAGTTTTTGACCTGAATAACTTCATGCATGTTAAATCTTTTATATATTTTAAAAAAAAATATTTAAAAAATATGAACCAAATCCTCAGGCATAAAAACATGCTTAATTCTCACACATGCAGGGAGAAATGATCTGATTAAGGCAAAGTGTTGGGCATTAAAATACATATGGTTGATGTCAAAGAAAGCTTTACTAGCTTTACTTTTTTTTTCTAGGGCTCAAGTTTTCACTCCAGAATGCGTGTGCTCTGCCAGAACCTCCTGGTATCATTATGAACAAATTGTATATTTTCTTACTTAAAAAGCATTTACCTGTTTACTTAACTTTCAACGTATGAGAATTCTACTTGGGATTTCTGAATCTAATTTTTCACTTTCTCATTATCACTTATCTCTGTGATAAGTGTGAAAAAGATTTCATTGCCAAGCATGCGAAGATGACTTGAAGCAAAATTGAAAATGCAGTCTGCACGTGGAAAGCAGTCTGAAGTGTTATCATTGCAGTGTCTACAAGGAATGTATTTTGGTGTCTTACAGTACTGGTCCTTGCATGGTAGAGGCACCATGTCTGAGGCCAGTTTTTCTAATGTGTGTTATTATCAGGCTTGTCTGATATGAGTGAAGGATGCGTCAGCCCACACATCCAGACATGGGTGCAGGTTCTTGGCCTAGTGCCAGGATATGTTTCAGAGCCCTCACAGTTAAGTCTGGAAAACACCACGCGGGAAAGTGAAATGGCAAAAGTCAGAAATGCGGAGTGGCTGTTTTCCCCTTATTTAACACTACTTGAATGCACTTTCTTCGTCTTGGGAGACAGAGCTCCCGAATCCTTTCCTAAAGGTAGCTACCTCTGTCCTTCTTTCAAAGATGGAACAGAGATTGTTCCTTCCTCATAAAACCCAGCTGTAGATGATGATAATTCAGTGGTTAGAGCACTTACACTCACTTGCCTGAGGGCTGTCTTATAACCTACCAAGTCTCCAGCCACATCTGAGGCCCTGCCCACCACTCATTAAGTTTCCAAAAGAGTGTGCAAGAGGGCAAATTTCACCTCTGCCTTTGACATAGCAATGCTCTCAAAGAAAATAATGTCAGATTCAGTGGAGCACAATCAGGCAACAAATAAAAGCTCAACTGCCCCATCTCACTCTCCCAGGAGCGAGTTAGTTCTTAAACAGGCTGTTAAAACTACTTATTTACTTCTACCTACTGTTGTGTCTTATTCTAGAAGTGCGCACTACCTCTGTGTACTCAGTCACACAGGAAACTTCTGCCGATCTTCTCCTCTTCCTCATAGTGAGAAAATACAAAATTAGTTTCAATGACTAATTTTTGAAGGTGTTCAAAATTCTTCATCTGAAAATTAAATTGATTATCCTTTTTATCTTTCCCTTCCTCTATTTGTACTCTGAGTTCAGTCTGGAATTATTCCTTGCCTTCCCTTTCAGATGCCACTCTGTCACGGCAAGAGCAGAGGCAAAATGGAGAAAGGAGAAAGTTACTTGTTTGGCACAAAACAAACCCATGATCCCACTACTTTTATATGTCCCATTCTGCAAAGCTCCCTTGTTGGTCTTATCTCCACCATATTCAGTCTGCAAGCACCCATGAGTCCTCCACGTGCTGGGTGAGTGTGCAGTTGCACCCACAAATCTGCTTGGCTGGAGCCCCACCTGGTCAGTGAGTTCTGAGGACACCGTCTGTGTTGGATACCGGAATGGACAAGACCTAGCTGGTGAATTTTGATCAGGCTCAGAGACAAGTAATGATTTGAGCCTTGGTTATGGAGATGGATGCGCCTCATAAGATACAGTTAAACAGAAGAAAGCAAGAAAAATCTAACGATTTTTCAGACCCACATTTTTTTTTTCTACAGTGTCTACACTTGCTTCTTTTTTCTGATATTAACTTCAGTTACATGTAGATTCTTTTATTTGTTTAAAGTTTGGATTATCTTGTTATTTGTTAACCCAAGGGCACTCAGCTGATCCTGTAAGCCTAGTTAGCTTGATCTGTTAAAAACAAAAACTTTTCCTGTACGTACAAGTGTTACTATTGTCAAATATTTAATGATACGCTGAATCACTGTGAAACATTGTGTCTCATGACATATCTGTCAGTGGCCATATTTACCTGGTTTGGGTTTCTTGTTTTTTTTTTTACAAATAAATTGCTTTTCCTAGTCCTAGTTCTTTACAACTGAAATGATGTGAATGATAATTTATAGACTTACCTTTTATGTTTTTAGGTAAGCATAATTTTTCAGCTTTAACCCCTAAAACATGAGGAAGTTTGTTGTTGACCCTTGATGGTTAATGGAGTCTAGGACTGTGGCAGAAGGATCCAGAGAGTAATATCCATGCATTCCTGATTTAAATATGTTTTGCAGACACCTGGAGGTTTACTAGAACTTCTTGGAGTGACTGGGAGAAATGCAGTTTATTATTCCCTATTTTAGGGATCTAGAGGATTTAAAAATTTTCAGTAGATAGACAGAGGTAACTGAAACTTGCTGGTTTAAGGGCTAAGCAGTTTCTGGGAGAAAAATCTTGTTTACTGCCAAAGATCTTTCAATCAGTCATCTAAAAATGTCAGCATCCAAGGGCCTCACCGCTCCACAGGATAGGTAAGTCATATACTCAGGTTCAACAAAAGGTAGCAGAGACCCAATCTTGTGTTAATGCCCAGGACAGGCATAGTTCAAATTCATTTCCAAGTCATTTCTAGTAAACTTTACAATTATTAATGGTGCCTTTAATAGCAAATAATCCAACAACACTGTGGCAAGTCTGCTATGTGAGTAGAAATCATGCAGGAATTGTATACCCCTTTACTACTGAGAATGGAGGAAAGATAGTGTCCTGTTTAGGAAAATTATTGAAACTAGAGCGGAAACATATAGATGCTTCTCTGTTAAGCATGAAGCCTTGTCTGCATGTGGCCTCATCTATTTCAGTAGAGTTGACCTTCTCATCCTAGGGTTTTAATTTGTTTCTGTAGCTGCTGATGCAAGAAAACCGTTGGGAGCTGCTGTTAGTCAGCTGCCCTTAAGGCTAGTTTATAATTATTGAAGACAATTACAAGATATGTTAAACTATTATGTGATGTTATTTGAACAGGTTAAAACTCATTAGAAACCACATAAAACTTTTTTTCATTAATGCCATGAAACAGTCCAGTACTTCATTTTTGAGTCATAGGCAAATTTCTCTGCTTTTACAAACACACCCTCTCATGTACAGTACTCGCCTACGATCATGGCCAGGTGGATTAAGTATAAATTCAAAATCACTAGATTTAGGATATAATTCCTTTCACTGCCATTAAGGTGTAGGTTAGGGAACAACCTCTTAATAGGAATGGCCTGAATCTCTTTTGCTTCTGCGTTCCCTGTTCCAACCTGCTTGCTCTTGCTGCCACGTTGCTTGCTGTGCTCTGCCAGCTGCACAGGCTCTTGCATAATGTGTACCCACGGCCTGAGCCTCCGCATGTGATCTTACAGAAATCATTCACACCTTCTGAACAACAGTTCATAGTCATCACGGAGTGCAGGGAAAGTTTTGTTATTATGTGTATTTACAATTTGTCTGCAAGGTTGGTCTTCCTAGATGACTATTGAGTCCTTAGCTGGGCTGACCTTCTACCACAACTCAGTAAACTATTCTGTTGACTTAGTTGCTGACTGATGATTTTTCTCACATTTAGAAGCTCTGTTTCATATGAATTTCACAGATGTTTTCCTCCATTTTGCATGAAGTAAAAGTTTAAGGATTAAATATATTTATTTATTGTATGAAAGAGCATGCTTAAGTGCATTTAAATGTCAAAAGGCAAAAATAAATTTTCCAGGTGTAAAAATTGAAAGTCAATGTCCCAATTTCTTAACTACTAGAATTTAAAAAAAAATAAAAACCAGTTGTGTCATGAATTACAGTAAAGAACTCGAAACTACAAAGCTAGGAAATAGAATACTAACACATCTTTGACTTGGGAAATATTTGTCCTGACGTGCCGCTTGGCACATTCAAGTAAGGGAGGTAAAAAGTATGTAAGTTTATAGCACTACATTAGCTACACAAGTCTTAGACTTGAGATTATAGCAATAAGCAGATTCTAAGAGTAAAATTTCAACAGGATTACAGTTCCTATATCTCTTTGTTACATCTTGAGAAGATCTTGCCTTACCTTTACCTTGGATCAGATAAGTAGGAAGTGAAAAAGAAGTGATGGCGATTTCTGCCTCTAAAGTGGCAGAGCTGAGCTGCAGGGTTCCATTTCCTTCATGAAACACGAGGAGAACAGGAGGAAAACTGAAAATTAACTGTTGGTGTGAGGGTCTTCCTGAAATCAAGTATTTCCCTGGCTGTGAGAAAAATATCTGTTTAAGAACTAAGAAAAAAGTCGAGTTAACTTGAAGGACAGGGTCAAAGCTTTTCTGATTTGAACCAATCTTACCACTATTAACTGAATCATCCCAGCAGGGTTAGTTGATATATAAAAGAAAGTATTTCCCATTTTGCCAGTGTTCACACTTCCAGAGGCATTCTCATCGCTCAGGAGTTGTGTAGAAAAATTCTGTAAACCTAATTAGTTATGATCATCTTAAAATTTTTTTTTTTTTTGGACAGCTTAGTTGGCCCAGTTATCCAGTCTTTGAGGTGAACTTGTCAAGAATATTAATAATTTCTATGAAACATAAGGTCAGAAGTCTGACTTAAACTGTGAAAAGGCAAGAATTCAGATTTAACCTTCAAATTCTCTCTCTCTTGCCGTTATTTGGTGTAGGAATCCATAAGAAGACCAAGTGACTATATATCATTTGATATCTTGTACAGTCTTTTTTTGCATCATAGGCTGTAAAAATGTGTCTTGTAGCACTGGGCTTTCCTCCTGGTCATCATTTGAGGGCTAAACTCAATAAGAAACCAATCTGGATTTTACCCACCACAAGTAAGTTAGTTTAACATTCAAATGATCTCATCCACCAAAATCCTCTGTCAGCACTGGGATATTGCAATCAATAATCCCTTTATTGCAAAAGTTCTTTAAAGGCACTTTTGCATAACAAAGCAAAAGCAAACAGCTAAAAATACTACTGATTCCTACTGGAAACATAAAATAATCTCAAAATTTACTCTACTATACTATCATCTGACAGTACATACTTTAGAAGAATTTTATTTTCTGTACTTTCATAAACTCCTTGATTTCTTTACCAGATACTAAAGAAAATATCTACAGAGATTTCCCCCAAACAATACAGTACTAAAATGCATTTTGTAAAAATATCTTGATAATACAAACAGAAATGCTATCCAAACTTGTGTCTTTTTAGACTGGATTTACTATTGATGGTATAAGCTTTGTGCAAATCTGTGGATGAAGCTGTCTGGCCCTTGTCTGGATTTAACTGGCTTCAACAAAAGAGCTGAACACCTTTCTCACTGACAGAGAGCAGAAGCACTGATAGCTGCTAATAGGAACAGACATAGCTTGCTGATGGCTGGATTTTAAGCAGCTTCACTTGAATTTTATAAATTAGTTTATTGTGATCCTAGCATGTGAATTTTGACTTTTACCATTGGAGAATTCTACTCAAGTAACCTTACTAGTAACATTGGAACTATTATTTATTACAGTAGTGCCCAGTGACTCCCAACAAAGACCACTAAAGAAATATAGACAGTTAAAAAGCAAGCCTTATAGCCAAAAGGCATAAAATTTAAAACAAATAAGTCAGACAAATGAAGACAAAAAGGAAGTGTTCTTATTGCATTTTATAGAGGGGGGATTTGGAACAATAAGAGATAAAAAGATTTGCTTACAATGACCCAATATGTCAATGGCAGAGAAGAAAAATTTATTAAGAATTTCTGAGACTCTATCTATTGTCTTAAGAACAGCGCTTCAAAGCTGATTTCAACACATTATTTCCAAATCAAGATTCAGCTAAGGGTACTCCCAAATAACTTTTTTATCTTAAACCTCTCCTTTTTATTATATTTATAATAATCCTTACAATAGTTATCCTATCTATACATCACCAATTCAGTATATTACATAAATTTTATAGAAAATACAGTCTAAAGTAGTTCTCATCCCATTTGGACATATGAACAAATATTCATCTATTGTTATGCATATGGCAAAGGGAATACATACCTTTTATTCTCTCTCTTCTCAAAAAAAGATGGAGAATGCATTGTGATTCAGGCTCTGTTCTTGCTTGCACTGTTATTCATCTTGAGGAACACCACTAAACATGATGGAGTTAGACCCATGTGAACTGGTGTGAGGTAAAGATTCTGGCCTTTCTCTTCTTGAAGGATTCCTCTTTGGCTTTTACAGTTATACATGACACAATGAAAAGTATGCAATGCAAAGAAGCCAATTAAAGCATCATTTGGAAGATACATATATTAATGATGCACTTAAAATCAATATGTCTTTGAGAGGAAGGAAATTTAAAAGGCTTTAAGTAAATATGGAGAAATATTCTAGTGGTCTTTTTCCCTTTCTTGTTTGCAGAGCCGTGCCAACATTCTAAATGTGTTTGCTCTTAGATTTTTCATTTGTATTTATTATTTCTGCAAAATGCAATTTGTCCGTGTAGGAAAAAAAAAAAATTACTGCCTGGAGGTTTTGAGCAAGTGCATAGAAGCATGAATCACTAAGAAATCTATAATCTTTAGCAGTGAAATGACACAGCACTTTGGAAAGAGCATACCGGTGACTCTGCTATTTGCTTTGAAAATATTGGACTACCTCCGTTACTTTTAGTTTAGTTTCTCTAAAAGATAGCTACTTTCCAACATATGGATCAGACCCTTAGCTTGTGTGAAATCCCACAGGTGATTGAACTCACTGGGGTTATGTTGATGATTTGAAAATTGTTAGTGCACGCAGCTATCTGTTACGAGTAATGAAAAAAGAATACTTTCTTTTCTAGCAAAGGAAAACATTATTAGTATTTCAAGCTATTTACATACAGTCATAACCCAGTGTAATGGGTGTGGAGACCATGTCATGCAGAGCTATAGGACAGCAGATTTAGGAAATGTGCTAACAGTCTAATACTTCAGTGGCATTTCTTAGGAAAATGGGACCCGATTGCATAGCCAAGTTGTAACAGTATGCCGCTGTGAGTGCACATGGGTATAAGTATGCGTGCAAGGATGTGCAGACACGTCCTTGCCTGAGTGTCCATCTGCCATTCCTTCCCCATATCTTTTGCATCTGTTGCGCCTCTCAACCAGATTTGTCAGAGGAAAGTCTGAAAGGTTTGAAAATCTTAAGTTTCCTAAATCTTAAGGTTCCTACTATAGTAATGAAAACAGGTGACTGAGGAGAGGAGAAAGCCTCTTAGAGGAATGGCTGCTACATAAACATACCCTTGATTAGTAATGTAAGAAGTTATACAGAAAAGAAATGGTCAGAAAGCCTAAGAACAAGAAAAGCTATAACTAGGGCTTGCTTAGGAGTAGTAAAATGCATGTGAGACTGAGGCTAGGGACATTTAAATTGTACTTCTTGTTGCCTTTACTTTCTGTGGTGAATGTAAAGATGTTACCAAAAGTTTTTATTCCATTCCTTATAGTGCATGTAATCCATTTAAACATATGAAACTTCACTCTGCTAATGATTGACAGAGTTACTTACAAATATGAGCATGACAGCTGTGATAGGAGAACAGGTACCAGCCCAGGAATACTGGAGGTGAACGTAGTGAAGGTTGCGACAGTTACGTTCATCAAATAATTCAGCACTGATTCCTGGTTCAGACTCAAGAGCTATTGGGAAATCCTTAATTTACAATATTATCTTTCCCGAAACTATACCTGTTAAATGAAACAGTGCTTTGCCAAGCTGTGCTGCAGACTTTGAAGAACCACAATCAGTTTCAACGTAGTTGTTCAAATATATGGATGTTGTCATCCACAGTCAAACTAGAATGATATTGTTCAAGATCATACACTCACTGTTAATTCAGGCTGTTTACAACTAATACAGTATCTAAGGATCATGTGCTATGCTAGACTTCAATATGTTAGGTTGACATCTGCAATCTGTAGTAAATAGAAAAGAGAGCCAGGTAGTGAACCTGTGGCTTCCCCAGCAGTGGGAAAGTGTGGAACTACAGGCAAAGACCTAGGTAGGACTAAGTCTCAAGAAACAGTAATCAATCTGCATTTATTTCATACAGTGGAGAGGATAGGAGTTGCACCACCCAGCCTTTTGGGGCATCATTATATTCTTTATCCTACATTCAACAAAAAGGGGAGAGGTGGGAATTGTCTCATGTTCCCTGCACTTCCCATGGGCATCATAAATACCTAATATTAGCAGCCTATTCCTCCAAAGCTGTCATGCCCTTTCCCTACCCTGAAAGGCCCTTTAAGTTCCCTCTGCACTTCATGATCTCTGGGCACACTGGACTGGAATTGAATTTGGGCAGAATTACACATTCTCTATGATAATCACAAAATAGTGTTTACAAAGGGGCATGTGTTAGCATTGATCTCTCTCACAGCTTTCATTCTTATTCACCGGATTTGAACATAGACAATAGGTGACCTCTTGAGTGTTGCAATAATCCTTAAAGTTACTATCACGGTCAAAACCAGACTCGACTTGGGGAAAACTATTCATTTATTACTAAAACTATCAGGAGAATGAGACAGAGAACAAGATAAACCTTCTCCACCCCTCCCTCTTCCCAAGCTTAACATTATCTCTACTACCTTCCCCCACTCCGAGCGGCACAGGGGGGAAGAGGGAATGGGGGTGCAGTCAGTTCATCACGCGTTGTTTTACACCGCTGCTTCATAGTTGGGGGAAGAACTCCTCACATTCCTCCCCTGCGCCACTGTGGGGTCCCACCCATACGCCACAGTCCTTCGTGAAACTGCTCCAGCATGGGTCATCTCTTCCACGGAGTGCAGTCTCTCCAGAATGGCTGCCCCAGTGGGCCCTCCACGGGCCACAGCCGCATTCAGGCATCCACCTCCCCCGGTGTAGGGTCCTTCACAGGCTCCAAGTGGATCTCTGCTCTTCTGTGGACCTCCCTGGGCTGCAGGGGGACAACCTGCTCCACCATGGTCGTCACCACAGGCTGCAGGAGAATCTTGGCCAGGAGCTGCATTACTCCTCCCCCTGCTTCTTCACTGACCTTGGCGTCTGCAGCCGTTCCTCACAACAGGCTGGCAGACGCCTCTCAGGATCCTTTATACATCTTATTCACTTCTCATCTCCTCTCCACCTCTTGCAGCCAGACCGGGCCGAGTTGGGCCCAGTCGGCTGCCTGGCGGGAGGCCAGAGGGTGAGGCCTGCAAGGCCCACAAGGCCTACGCCTCCCACTCTGTGCCTCTGCCCCCACTCAGCTTCTTCTCTTTTTTTTTTTCTATTTTCCCCTTCTTAAATACGTTATCACAGAGGCATTATCACGAGACATTCTGCTACCAATTGGCTCGGCCTTGGCCAGCAGCAGGTCCTCCCTAGGCCCGGCCGAGTCCACTGAACAAAGGGGAGCGACTTCTAGCAGTTTCCTACAGAAGCCACCACCTTAGGCCCCCCCTCACTAAACAAACCCACAACAGGAACCCAAACAGAAATAGAAATTTAAACCGGTAGCAGCTAGACTAAAACCCTGAGACATGCAGTATTGCCAACTCTAGCCAAACTAAGTGTCCACAAAATAAGAGATTTGATCAATGTTTACAAGCTTTTAAAGAAAATTCAATCTGTGTCTCCCCTTCCCCCCCTCACCTCGGCCCACTGCCTTTTTTTAAGACTGTATGTTTTATTGCAAACTTTTCTTTTCAGCCAGGAGGACAACAAATGAACTTTTAATGAAAGCCACTGTTCTCACATGAGAATCTAGGACTTTAAGAAATAAATCAACTATTATCTCACTCTAATATTAAAAGCCTTAATTAAAAGAAAGCCAAAGTGTAAAATGTGTTTACATAAAAGACAAAACTTACTGTAAGCAAATTTTATAGTTACTTTCCAGTAGTTCAAGATTTTGAAACTGTTAATGCATGATAACACTGATTTTTATTTGCAGACAGAATTGTTTTACAAGATCATTTAAGGAGTCACAAATTCCAGTAATTTGCAAAGAAAAAAATTTCATGTCTTTTCAGGATGTTGAAATGCTTTACCCGCTTGATCTGGAGTTAAACTTTGAACCTTGTCTCTGGAAACTCTTTGTTTAAGTCAATATTAAACCAATTTGATTTACTCAAAAACAGTTCACACTGGGGAAAATTGAAATATAAATATGTATTATTTCCAATAATAATACATCATGGGAAAATACATCATGGTAATCTAGCTGGGAAGCTTTTTTTCACAAAATATGAAATATACAGATCATTCTAATCACCTTATTGTCATAAGGGATAAATTCCATAAGTTCTGTGATCAAAGCATTGTGCAGGACTGTCTGCATGTGTATTTAGCATAATCGAGGCTTAAGAATGTTCTTTGAAGAAAGAAAGGTCACCTTTCATTTTAAAATATCATTCGATCACTGGGATCATATGTTAATGCCACTACATCTGTTAAAGCAAAAAGGATATTATTTACTGTACCTTTTTTGGAATTCTAAACATTTTATAAGAATGGAGAACTGAAACTTGGATAGTGATTATTCAAAGAGCTAGCAACTCTGACTCACTCTAAAAATAACAGCTTTTCACACCCTACATTTTTCTTTTACATTTTCATGCTAGGTGTTCATTTTTTTTTGTTTGTTTGTTGATGGATGATAGTGTCCTAACAGCTACTATCATTCTATGAAAAAGTGGTTTCCATTTTTCATTACAAAGAGCTTTTCGTCCTAGACAAATTATCTCTTTGGTCTGTCCTGGTTTTTTTTGAGTTTGGATCCTCACATTCTTGGAGGTCGTACCTGAAATTATCCCATCTGTTCTAGTTCAAATTAATATTTAAAATATCAAATCTATTCCCCATGACTTTTGTACTGGAGTAGCTTTATCTATAGGGCTGAGGGAGCTTGCCATTCAGAACATACACATGACATTCACAGAAGAACTGATATTGATTAAATTAGCTTTGGATAAGTACCAAAAACAAATTACAAATGTCCTATGGGAACTGCAGATTCTGTTCCCTCAGCAGCTGAGCAGTATAGTGATATAGTGCAAACCAAATAACTATAATTTTTATTTTCTTCCAAATGTGGAAACAAAATAGCTAGGTGGCATTCACACTAGTGATTTTCTAGGACTTCCTAGCCATGTAGGCAGGCATATAGTTCATGTGTGCCTCCCTACCTTGTCCAAAAATTTTCTCAATTTCAAGGTGCCTGCTTCATTGGTACCTGGCATATAACTTGGATCTGTAGCTTTATGAAAAATCAAGTTTAAACCGAGCAGTGTAGTATTTATACAGAGTCATCTTAAGGCCCTGGAGAATTCCACCAATATTAGTCACCATGAACACCATGGCTTTTTGTTTGATGTAATACTGACAGTGATTCCAAACCCTTATATTATCTATTGTTATAATAATTGGGGCGTCCATTACAGAGGTAGGAAACATGAGTTTTCAGTCTTATTCCCCTCAAAGCATTGAACCTACCTTGACATTTCAAGACAGCATCCTAGTCCTCGAATCATGAGGGGAATCGTGAGTGCGAGCACTCAGTGTCCATTTACTGAAGCTTAACTACTGTACATACAGGCATATAACATGGTGGGGCAGATACTAAGGAAGCAAGAGTGAGCCTTATTTTAGCATAGGAGATAGGACACTCTATGTACAAAGGGGTAGAACTAAAATTCAAACTTCTGAAATGTATGTATATTTTACACTGGACTAGTATTGGCCAAAACCTCAATAAGCAAATGAAAAACCAAACACTAACACTAAAATAAAAAATCAAAACAAAAATAAAACAAAACAAACTCAACCCTAAACACATCACTTTTTATGTACGTTTATTTTTTAGACCAGGCAAGGCTTTGGACCACTTCCCCACAAAGCTGCATGGGTACCAGTTGTGGTGCCCAGTCACGAATGGGCACAAAGCTATGAAGATGAAGACAGTGGGACCATCTCTTAGCAGCAGAGTGCTTTTAGGGCACGTGAAAGTGACTGTGTAACCACAGTCTCTATTTCCTCTCTGTACTGATACGTATAGGGAATTTACGCAGTTATGATTTCCCCCTGCTCTCTCACACCAATAAACCCTTTAGGGACATCTCCTAATTTTGGTGATACAACTTCTAACTTAGCTGGACTGGAATGACTCACTACCTTACTGAGCTTTAACACAGCGACAGCTGCCATGAGTTGTTTCTCCTGCCAGTCCTTTGACGCACACTGTCTCTGAACTTCATTTACTCTGACAGTGCAGTGTCACATGGCTATCACCTTCAGACTTCTTCAATGTATTTTAAAGTGTGGACTAGATATAAGGTGTGTACGTTATGGCATTGTGTAAATCTTTTGTTTATTTTTCTTTGTCCTGTATAATTCTTAAGCTCCCTGTGTCCTCTAGTGTCTACATATCAGCATTGCACAAATTTGCAAACAAATACTTGTTTCCATTTTCCTATCTCAAAATGTTAAAAATAAAGTTTCAGCTTTCCATTCAATAAAGTTTCTCCTCTAATGTTTCTTATTCCTTTTTTACTAAATATTTTATTAATAGAGATAATTTAATAGTTATTCTTGTTAAGCATCAGCAGCATATGTGGCAATATTGATGATTTTACATATAAACTTCTTGCACACACATATAATTATCATCTAATTATTTGTGTGATTGCTGTAGATTTTAGCAGTCAGTATGTACATTTTATTGTGAATGTTGATGACAGGTCTTAGTAGGTATTGTGCAGTATTTCCTTATATACTAAAGCACATTGTCCTCTCTCGGGCATGTCAAACTATCACTAAGGACAGTAGGAGCTGCTTCTATTAATCCTCAAATAATATTTGAGTATGAATCACAGTACATTTTTACAGAATTTGGATTTTATCTTACTATGGAAAGTCAGTATGTGAGCACATAAGTGACAACCATTTTATAATACAGATATATTAGGAAGAAATTAAGATTCCACATGTGACTTTATTTGGGCCCTTCTGAATTCTTGATTATTTAATGTTAAAGTGGGATCCAATTAACCATTTTGAGTTGTAGAAATTATAAGCTAGTGCAACTAGCCACTCAAACCAGAAAACATAAGGGTACTTTTAGAGAATGCCATTCTGTAATTCCTACAGGAGTACCTTATTCTCCTTGTGCGCTAGAATACTTGTCCAGATTTTACATGGCTGTTTTTACCCAGATAATCTCATCCTTAATATCCTTCTAAAAAAAAAAAAAGGGTAGTGCATAGGTGATTATTTTAAGCATAACAAACCAGTGAAACATAAATAACTGTTTGTTAGAATTGGATGCAATTTACTGCACTAGACTAGTGAAGAACTATCCCACATGCAAGGACCAGGGACGTCTTCAACAGGTTGCTCAGAGCCCCATCCAGCCTGGATGCGAATGTTTCCAGGGATGGGGCATCTAGCACCTCTCTGGGCAACCTGTTCCAGTGTTCTACCACCCTCACTGTAATAAATGTTTTCCTGAACATCTAGTCTGAATCTACTTCTTTCTATTTTAAAACCGTTATCCCTCATCCTATTATGACAGGAGGCACTTCGCTACCAATTTAACTTGATATCTCCAGAAGAATGCACAGAGCTTTGCTTTCAAAGGGCTGATGAGCCAGTTGAGAGTTTATGGGCAAGGATTAGAGGACAAACCAAGGCAGGTGGTGTGACAGTGGGTATCTACCAGAGACTGCCTGATCAAGAAGGTGAAGTCCACGAAGTCTTCTTTAGGCAACTGGAGGAGGAAACCTCATGATTGCTGGACCATGCAGTCAGGGAAACCACCTGACACCTGCTACAAGGGCAATATGGCTTGGCACAAGCAACCCGGAAGATTTCTGGAGTGTGTTGATGATTCTGGTTGATGCAGGTGATCAACAATCCAGCTAGAGAAGATGATCTGCTGGTTCTGTTACTCACAAACAAGGAGGAACTGGTTGGAAATGCAAAGATCAAGGGTCTCATCTGCAATGAGGATGAGACTGTGGACTTTAAAATCCTAAAATAAGTAAGCAAGTGGTTCCTCAGGTATCTGCTTGGCAGGATCATATGTGAGACTACCATGAAGAGCAAAGGGGCCCCAAAGAGCTAGCTGATTTGCAAGGACAACCACCTCAGAGAGCAAAAACTATCCATGCTCATGTTCAGGAAGTTGAGCAAGCAAGGCAGAAGGCTACTATGGATAATGGTCAAACTGATTTGAAACACAAAACTGAGATAACTGGGCACTGGTCTCAAATGCAAAAAGGAAGCATACAGAAGCTGGAAATGGCAATGGGCTACCCAGGAGGAAAAGAGAGACACTGCCCAAGCATGCAGGGATGGATGCAGGAAAGCCAGTGCTCAGCTGGAGTTGAAACTATTGAGGGATATGAACAGTGACATGAAAAGCTCCTGGAAGTGATGGACAGCAAAAGTAAGTCTAAGAAAAATGTGGACCCATTGCTCAATGGGGTAGGGGATCTAGTGATAAAGGACATGGAAAGGCTGAGGTACTCTGTATTTACAGGCAATGTTGGTCCTCAGGTATCTCAGGTCCTTGAGCCTAGTAGAAGGGTCTTAAGGGAGGGCAGAATAACCCATGGAAGATAGAGTGCTTCAACAAGTTAGAGATTCACAAGTCCATGGTTCCATATGGACCTGGCTGATATCACTGAGCAGCCATCTTCTATCATCTTCAAAAGATTACGGTGTTTGGGGAAGATTCCTGATAGCTGCAGAGAAACAAATGCCACATCCATCTTCAAAAAAGGGCAAGAAGGTTATGGGGAACTACAGGGTGATCAGCCTCACCTTATACTTTTGGAATATTATGGGACAAATCCTCTTGGAAAATCTTTCCAAGCACATGAAGAACTCTAGTCATTGGGAACAGACAGCTTGGCTTTGCCAACGGCAAATAATGTCTGACCATGCTTGATTACCTTCTATGATGAGATGATTGGCTTAGTAGGAGTTGAAAGAGTAATGACTACTAAGTACCTTAACAAGGCCTTTGGCATGGTCTCCCAAAGTATATTTATAGCCAAAGTGGTGATTCATGGACAGGATAAGAGGACTATTGGGAGGAAAATTGGCTCAAAGCATTGTGATCAGTGGTATAAAGCTGAGGTGGTGGCTAGTTAATTATGTCACTCCTGAAGGATCAAGACTGGGCGCGATACTGTTAATGACCTGAATGACGGGATGAACTGCACCTTCAGCAGCTCTGCAAATGATAGCAAGTTGTAAGAAGAACGGTCAATAATCTGGAGGGCATAGCTGCTATTCAGAGGGATGTTGACAAGCTGAAGAAATGGACTGACAGGGAACTCATGACATTCAATAGAGACATCTGGGCTGAAATAAGCCCATGCAGCAGTATGGGTTGCACAGTGATCAATGCAGGAGAAAGCACATTTGCAGGAAGTACCTTGGGTTCCTGCTAGAAAACAAACTGAATGTGAGTCAGCAGTATGTCCTTGCCACAGAGAAGGCCACCTTCACCCTGGGCTGTATTAGCAGGTCAGTAGGCTGAGGGAAAAGATTCTTCTCCTATTGTGAGGCTGTATCCCAAGTACTGCATCCAGTCCTGTGCTCCCCAGTACTAGAAAGACATTGGCATAATGGAGCAGTTCCAGCAGAGGAACCCCAAAATAGTTAGCAGTCCAGAGCACATGGCATAGGAGGAGAGGCTGAGAGAACTGGATTTGCTCTGCTTGGAAAAGAGAAACCTAAGGGGAGGTCTTAATTCTGGCTTTGAGTACAAATTGAGAATGAGTGGAAAAGATGGAGCCAACTCATCTCAGAGGTGCACAGCGGTAGTTCAAGAGACAAAGGGCACAAGCTGTGACATGGGGAGTTCCAGTCAGATGTAAGGAAAAAGATTTTCACTATAAGGGTGTTGCAATAAATTTTAAAATATAAAATTTAGATTAATAGCCATGTTAACAGCTGCTATATATATCCATTCTATAGCCCTATCCTTAACAATTTGAAGCCAGAATAATGTTAAAGATTCATAATATAAACAATGTGCCTTTGTCTGACCTGTCTAAAAGCAAGAAGTATAAAATGATAAAATGCTAGCTCCATCAATAACCCATAAAGAACTGCTTAGGTCTACCAAGCTACTGTAGAAACTAGGAGAAAAGTAGTTCCGGCATGGGTGACCACAACCATTGACTTACGGACCCTCTACCCACATTGTACCACCGATTCAAAAGAGGCAGGCAGAGTAACAGGACTGAATATGCATACTAATTTACATGCTAGGTGAAGAGACTCTGACCAATCTCTTCATAAAATAACAATGCATATGTATTAAAAAGTTGAATATGTTAATGTTTTATGTGTAAACAACAGGCAGTTTGGAACTTTGAAGTGTGCTGTCTTAGGACAGGCACCCATACCTGTGCCTGTATGCAATAAGAGGAAACACCTCCACTCTGTGTGTGGATTTTCTCTTTGCACACCAGGTGACAGACCGAGCTTTTGGGACAACAAGGGTCAAACACTGGAACAGGTTGCTCAGAGAGATTGTGGAAGCTCCATCTCTGGAGATATTCAACACTTACCTGGACATGGCCTTGAACAACCAGATCTAAGCAGACCTGCTTTGAGCCAGGGGACTAGACAACACGGTCTCCAGGTGTCCAGTTTAACCTATGTTATTGTATGGTTCTATGATTCTGTCAAAAATAGTTGTTACATCTTGCTCTGTATCAGAGACCTATTCAATGAAATGTATCTACTTTCTAATGAAAAAGTAGCTTCTGATACTTTACCAGATTGTTGGGATTTTTAAGTGTAATCTTTGTTACAGCGAAGTTAGGTTATCTTTAGATTTTAGAATTACACTTATGAATTAAAATTCAGATTATTGATTTTAGTTTTCTCAAGTACTATGTAAATTGAAAAATTAAGATTACTGAAAAAAATTATTGTTTATTTATTATTATTATTTAATATCGTTCTCATATTGTATTCTCAGACTAAATTATATCAGTGTTCTGGTTTTGTTTGGTGAGGGGGGTGCTAAGGTGGCAGCTTCTGTAGGAAACTGCTAGAAGTTGCTTCCCTTTGTTCAGTGGACTCGGCCGGACCCGCTGCTGGCCAAGACCGAGCCAATTGGTAGCAGAATATCCCATGATAATGCCTCTGCGATAACGTATTTAAGAAGGGGAAAACAGGAAAAAGAGAGACTTCATTGCTATGTCTTCTTAGATTTTTTCTGGTAGCAGAATATAAGTTTGCAATTCAGAATCTGTTTGAAGCACACCATTCACCTCTGAATTGACACATCTTTCTTATTTGAAATTCTCTAAATAAGAAATTCAGCCTATAGCAGGCACCTGGAGTGGAAATTTTTTAGACTAAATAAATAAAATTTACCAAATTTATAAGCATCAGAAAATAAATTACTGAAGTGGGAAGTTTTAGGAAAAAAATAATTACCAAGGCTACCATCTACACTTCTAATATCATGCTTTCCTCAGTTTTGAGGAAAGGTCAACTTTTGGAAAGTTTTGATGCCAGGTCATCTCATTGCTCAGTGGATAAAGAATGTTTTAGGTTTTCAAGCTTAATCCATCTAAACTACTGAAGCCATTTGATTAAATGAATGGTAAGAGCCTTTCAGCAAGAACAAAAGATGCCTACTACAGCACTTTTGGAAAAGAGCTGATAAGAGTTCAATATATATAAGAAACTGAAGTTTTTGGAGATTAAATTGCACAACAGACAAGGGCAAAACAGAGGAATTGGAAGGCAAGGTAAAAGCCTAAAGAAGCATCAGCAAGGTTTAGGAAATGTGTTTCTCCACTCAGTGGAGATAAAGTGTTCCTTCTGTTTCACAACGTGGGGTACTAAACAGTATTATTTATAACACTCTGAACAAGTTGTTCCGGAGACTCAGGAAACTAATACTCAGCTTATCAAGAAGTTTTATTAACCAGCTAGTAAATGGCTTTAACATACATAATTTTGTAGCATATTGCCATATCCATTAACAATAAACAAATGTATTAAGCCCGAAATGTTAATATCCTAGTGATTACAGTATATAGAGCCTGATACAAATTTTAGTGGAAATAATTTTGTTGACTGTCGCAGGCACGGACCGGATCATTCTTGCACCACAGCAATAATGCTTAGAAGAGTTCATGATTCATTCATTTGGCCAAATATTATTCTTTCTGATGTTTCTAAATAGCTGAGCAGCTAGTTTTATCAAAAATATCTGAAAGAGGAAAAAGGGTGAATTAAAAACAGTGCAGAAAGTGTTGATATTCACTCATGACTGTTCACCTGGCTCCTGTGCAGGATATAAAGGAGAATGATTGGGACATATGCCTGAAGACACAATTTTAATTCTCTGCTCTGCCACAGGCTTGCTGTGTGACCTTGAGAAAATCACTTACGCCCACATCCACAAAAGTGTCTTGAAATCTATTTCAAGTGGCTTATAATTCAGTTAAGTGTTCCAGTGCTCTACGAATCTTAGTCTTAACCTCTTGAATGGAGATAACAGTTCTTTCCCTCTTGACAAGAAGTGTTAATGATAGTACATTGAAAAGCATGAGACACTCATGTGCTGTGCTAGTGAGGATTAGTATGAATTCAGTATGAATAAGAAACATTTTCATTACTGAACTGGTGTGCTCCATAGCCAGAAAGTTTTTACTACACACCTCTATGGGAAGGTACTACGTATAGAAGAGATAAAATAGGTCACACTTTTAACTATCTGAATAAAAATGAACTAATCTCATTTTCAGCCTCATGATTTCACATATTATCAAAAATTTTTCTGCCTTAACCTTCAGGGTGTCTGTGGAGTGAACAATCAATTATTGATGCCATTATTCATATAATTTTGTTTTGATATTGAAAGCTTTATTCTTTTTAACCAATAACTTTTTCTACTAGATATGTGGAGGGAGGTGTTTCATGATTTTGTATTGTTTGATTTAACATATTAATGGACTAGTTTTTGTACAGGTAGAGGACAAAAGAGATCTTTTGCTCCACAGATTTTACATTCCTTTTAACTGCTTTCTGTCCTTGCAATACTGTTTGCTTTCACAAGTTAGGTCAAACATTTAATTCAACAAACTTTGGACCCCAACATCTGTGATGGTGCTTGAATATATGGGAGTTTGTTGGTAAACAGTAATCTTACTTCTAATTAAAATTGGTTAAAAACTCTACAAAATTTTGGAGTGTGTCAAAGCCAAATGGCACTGAATTGATATTTACACCCAGTAGCATATCAATATTTTGTGTTTTTTTGCTTAAAAGTACTCTTACCTGTGTAATTAGTATGCTGATAGTAATTGCAGTCAAGATCAAAACATTGTTTTCAAACCATGTATTTAAATATTCTTCACATCCCTGAGTAAGTATAGATGAAGAGATTTCAAGAAAAATAATTTCAACTTTTGAATTCATATTGCATGTTTATAAAAACATACTTAAAAATATATAAAATAGAACTTTCTGCATGTTATGGTGGGTTCTAATATCTACTTGCCAGAAAGTAAATAGATCAGTAATGTGTACTGCAGAGAGTTAGCTATAATATTTTTTAAATTATCTGAAATAAATAGATTGTTCTTAAGTTAATATGATATTTTTGTATGGAAATACTCCATACAAAAGGGAATTTGCTTTTGTGTGAGTATAACTGAGAGACTACCTTACAAGAAAACTCTTGAAAGAATATTTTAAAGTTTTCACTAATTCTCATGCTTTATGTATCCTGAAAATTTGCATATTTTCCAGATTACACTCTATGCTTATTATATTGCTTTCTAAAAGAAATTAGAAATTATTACATGGCTTAAAATAGCTATAAATATAATAAAACATGTAAATAAATGCTTTCTATACTTTGAAGTGTTCTTTTAATAATGACAAGGGTTTGTAGAAACAGGGAACAATTGCAAAAAAAAATGGGTGAAGTAAGACAATTCCAGACATCATTTGACAAGATCTGTTCTATTATTTACTGTCCTACACTGTTAAGAAATAACTTTTGCCCATTTAATTTTTGTTCTCATTGGATAGTCCTATTAACACTGGAGGGTTTATAGAAGAGAATAATATATACCACTTTGCTCCAGTTTTTTATTATTAGATGATATTTAATGGTCCTATGCAAACTGGTCCCTTGATATTAAGACACATAAATGCTAACATGAACTGGTCTCATATTTCAATGCCTTGCTCATTCCTCTTATCCTGTAAAGTATTAGAGATGCTCTAGAAACAGATAATACAAACAGGTGCAGATATTGCTGAAATTCTGTAAGTAATGAATAGTAATTACAAGTTGAAAATGTACTGAATGCTCTTTATATACTGTCACTTTCCATTGTCATCATTGATTTGCACAGCATGGATTTTTGAATGCCAAGATGCTTACTATTTCCTAAACCACTACCAAAAGTCCCTGTGATATTGATCTTTAATAGGCAGAACTCCTGTTTTCTTGAAGTATCCTTAATTTTAGACTACCTACATGACAAGTAAAAAACTAAGGCTTCAGAGTGACCAAAGACAAAACAATGAATATTATTAATACTTCAACATTTGTAAGCCATTCTGGGAGGAAAACATGTTTTGTATATTTTTTTCCAAAGTCCATTTAGTAGCAAAAGTTACATTCCTCAAGGCAAGGTTATTTCTTACCATACTGTACATTGAATTCCTTGGGACATCACAAAACCATTTCTTCAGACTGGATTTTGTGCATGAACATGGGATCTGAGTACTATTTTCCTTGTTTTTATTCCTTTCCCACTGTGTGACATTGTATCTTCCACAGCATTCCATCTAGAATAGAAGTCCTGTACCTTGGTAACTCCAACACCTATGAGGACTGTCACACAGAGAACTTTTCACCCCAATGAGTGCTAGCTATTAGATAGTTGATTAAATTAGCTAGATAGTTTCCCTCTGTATTCCGTAGAGAGAGGTTTCTGCAGGGGATGATTCACCCTTGTGTATGTGTCATTTCCCATGATATGCACTGGATAGTACAGACATAAGAACAATATGATCTTAAAATATACTTTTGAAGGGAACTTTCTTTTAGATTCTAAATTACTCTAGAACATATGTAAACAGAAAAAAGAAAAAACTGCAAACCCAGATTAAAGCAAAACATTTTGACTATCACCCTTAACCTTCCAAAGTAATTTCAGTGAAGAAATTGTGTGTAAGCAGTAAGTTATGAAGAACACACTCACTGTGAAGTACAACAAAAAGAAGAAAGAAAACTACACGTTATTGGAAACACCATTACGAATGCTGTTTCATAAAGAATGCAGAAAATGGTGACAGATTTTACAAAACATATTTGAACAACTAAAAATTAAAAAAAAACCCAGGCACTCTGTTTTATCTAGAAACTTAAATATGGACCAGATTTTGAAAACTTTCAGTTATTCTTTTGCCACTTCTAACGTAATATTTGCAAAAATTCTCTCTTAGCAAGAGATTTTTATAAAGTTTTCCTATTAAAACTTGTGTTTTAGCAGCAGTTGATCTTTTGTGAGCACATAGCTCAAACTTGAAGCACAAAGCAAATACTGTGCCCTGTTCAAATGGATTACCAGCTAGCTCTTCGCAATGATCTATTTCAATTCCAGTAACACAAAACCAAATCAAACCATCAAACAGCTTGGGGAATGGAATTCTTGTCAGGTAGGAAATTCCAGCAGTTTTTCATTCTGAATCAGGATGAAAGTTCAGAAATGTTGAATTGTTTTGTGGGATGAAAAAGTCTGACATATTTTAGCTTAGAGATGTTAAACAAAAGCATCTCATTTTGATGTTTTGAAATTTGAAATATACTGCTTCTAAATTTTGAAAAATTTGATAATTTAACCAAAACTGTTCTTTCTCTGTAAAAACATTTGATTTCAACAACTCTGTAAGTTCAGTGAAAAAAAAGTCACCAGCCTTAAGCAGTACATTAAATATTACCAAGAACATATAAAAATATAGTTATTTAATACTATTAATGATCTTAGGCTTTTTATTTTTTCTCATGGCAGATGCTAATGATATTGTAAAGAGCTGGAAGCATGTAACACAAGACTTGGGGATGGCAGTATTTTATTCAAAAGTTCACCTTGGTAGATTTAATATCATTTTTTCTGGCTTAGATATCAACAGCAAAATATCCACAGGACTTTGAGATATACCACAGTTTAAACATGCCCACCAGAGTAGGTGGTGGGTAGGTAACTGCTGAAATCTGTACTCCCACAGCAGTTCAATAAAACCAAGCTCAAGTATACCAGCACATAGTCTAGCCACACCGTTGACATAATGAGGTCACCATTAATCACTAGAGAAATCATGAACGCAATGAGAGAAGACTGGATTTTCAAAGAACAGATTTTAAATATACATTACAAATGCACTTGTAATCTTGAGTTTAGACATATATGCTTTGCAAGTTATCTGGAACCATAAATTATCTTCAAAATTTGCCAAGGACTATTTGCCAAGAAGTCATATTAAGGGAATCACAGCTGGTCTATAAAAGCATATTAAACCATATTAAAGTGTTAAGTTATAGTGTTTGTAATTAAAAGCTCACGATGCAGAATTAATTTGAAGGGTGGATGGCAGGTCATGGGTCAAAAACATTGCTAACAGTTTCCAAAATAACTGAACCGATACAAATGCTTCAAAGGACTTTTCTGAAAAAAGAAAACAAATTGCACACTGCCAGGGCACAAAAAGTATTATTATTAATAATTAAGCATGTGTGCTGAAAGTATTGATTTGCAAGATCATCTGAGGCTTTAAGCATTATTTCTGAGAAAGCCTCAGTGCAATACCTATTCAAATGCTCTTACAGTAGGAGCTCTGCTTTGACCTCTCAGCATCTCTGCTTCTCTGTGGTTCAGGTCAGTCTTGAGACCTAAGCAGACCAAGTGTTTTATGATATTTAGCAGTTGTTGAAGACAGTAGGTTTTTAAGCTGCAGTAAACTTTAGTGACCAGAACTGTCTGTTCCTGTATACATTGACAAGTCCTTCAGAAGCCTAATCTCATCCCTAATAATCGATATAATGGCAAGGAATCTGCGCACCCACATCAGATATTAGCAGTGGATCTTAAAAAAATAATCCTTTACTAAAGGAGTTTGTTTTTTTTTTTAAGTAATTCTGATTGGCATAAACATTTTTTGGTTAATTCAGGGGTTTTTTATGGTGATATTTTGTGGGGGTTTTTCCTTACATTTTGCTGCACAGCATTCAGAATGTTCCACACGGGTTCCTGCTCAGCCAGACTCTTATTCCCATATTCAGAAATAACTTCATCAATTCTGTTGTTCCATTGATTGTGGACCTGTTCATAAATATTTATAGCATTTGGTATATGCATATTGATAAAAGATGGATAGTACAATCCTTGATCTTTTATTGATATTCAGGTTTTTTAAAGGGTTACTTGCAAGCCGCAGTATTCTAATCAATTTGCCAAATACGATCTAAGAGATGTCGTAGCCATTGCACTAATGGGAAAGTTGAAAGCAAAATGGGAAGATAAATGAAGTGGCCCAAATCACATACATAACACAGTCAGACACAAGGCGATTATCCCAAATGGAGCCAGAGGAGCCAGAGAACATAGTTTAGATGCACCTGATCTGTCCTGAAATACTAAATCCTACTTCTCATACTTATTTTTAATAAGCACAGAACCATATCATAATAAGCATAACACCAAAATTTATTCTAAACCTAAAGTGATACAAACTGCTGTGAGCACCATATAATCTGGCCAGTACATGTATTGCTTTGGGCTAGGGGAGTTAACAGCTCATGTTAGCCCTAGATTAGGCATCTTTGCAGACACTGTTAAAATACACCTTTAACATTCATTGAAGTGGACAAGCTGATCTCAAAGCGTGTGACTACAGAGAGTGCAGCAGGGAATACATGCAGATAACTCCTAGGTCACTGAAAGGATTCGTTACAAAACAAGAAAAAAAATGAGGCTTCTTCAACTCATTCTCCTTGCTACAGCCATCCTAAAAACAAAATTCAAAAGCTTGAACAGTGAAAGATGATGTTTTCATCATTTATTATAGTTCAGCAACACTTAATTGAAGTTGAGATCAAGTTCAATTACAGCCGATATAAAATAAATTCAATTGCAATCTTTCAACTAATTTTCCTAGCACAAATAGATGCCTCCAGAATGCATCATTCCTAACAGTTCAATCTTTCAATATATAAAAACATCATAAAAAACAGGGAGGACTCCATCATTATAAATCAACATTTAATGAAGAAATCTTGATGATACAGATTGACTTTGATGCAGTAAAACTCATTTATTTGTGCTCTATCCTGCCTGAATAGCAGCTGGATTTGGAGAGCTGTATGAACCTTATGAGACCACTGTCATGGGAAGTTTTCTCAAACCACAGAGGAATTATGAAACAGAGAAGCGGCCAGACTGGTGGTATAGCTTCACTACAGATTGCCTTCAATATAACACTGTGAGGAGTGCCCAAGCTATTGTGGTTGCTATATGTAGAAAAATAAATGACTGATTAAAGTCTCAAAGCAGTACAGTTATTAGCAACAACAGCTATGCTGGTATTTATTGATGCTCCCTGTTTTTAAAAGCAAAGATATATATTCCTTGTATTAGATCACTCCTTGGACCTAAAATACAGGTCAAACAATAAAATTAGTGATTCATTGGCATACTTTGCATGCCATGACACAAATGACTCCTACTATTAATTGCACAGTGGACTACTGTTATCACCTCCTAGGAGACACAGGTTAGCATCTAATGCTTTCTCCTACCTCTGCTGGTGTCCAGGAAAGAGGGACTTTCTGAGTCATCCCTCAAAAAGGAATAAAGCTGCCCCTTACACTGTTCGTTCCACATTCCTGAAGAGGAAGAGTATTTTCTGTTGCAGAGGAGAAACTGGAAACATATTTCCATGCAATCTCCTTTACAACCATTGAACCATGCTGAATTCCTGAAATTAAGTTTTCCACATCTTCTGCTATGCCTGGTCGATATGTAGAATACCCAAGTTCAAACAAATAGTGATACAGCGTACAGTGAGAGTTTACTATTAGAATCTGTTTAATTAATTGCAAGAAACTATTTTAAAATTATCAGCAGTATCACATAATTTATTACTTACCTCTGCTTTCTTTATGAATATCACCACTGATATACCCATCTGGGTAACAAACACCAGGATCTGAAAAATCATATACTGAAAAAAAAAAAAACAAATTATGTATAAACATATATTGAACAAGTGAGTAATGCAATAAAAAAAAAATTCCAGAAGCTCATGTATAATCCTTCATTATTATTATTTAGAGTTATTCCAACAAAAATAAGAAACATTTTTTCTGGAAACTGTCAGAAAGTTATATCATCGCGTAAGAAGCAGGCTTCAGGCAAAGCACAACTCACTGTTTTGGGCTTAAAGACAAAGCCATAACTTTCTTGGAAGTGAACAACAAAAGCTCTTCTTAAGTAGCTATGCTCATCTGAAGAAAACTCTTCTTTCACTATTTTCTGTTTGACTTACCATGGTACCTAAGTCTCATGCTTAGTAGGGACTCCTTTGAGCTATAAGACGCACAAATAAAACAAAAAGATAGTTGATTTTGTTCATTTTCATTGAGACAAAATTTTCACCCATGGTATCTAAATATTGTGATACAAGATACTACCATGGCAGTTGGAAGCAAGATACTTCTTTCTCTTTAATCATCTAATAAATTGTGAGGCAAACACTACGTTCCTAGGGCAGTAGTAGGAAGAAAGAAGGAACAAGATTTCTGGTGATAGCATCCGGGCTCTTCTCACTGCTGTGCCAGTTGATACTTGTAGTGCTTCACAAATGAATTAGCAGAACAGTTATCTGCCACAGCCTTCACATGACCTAAAACAGATCGCTCAAAAAGGGTAACAATAAACAAAAGACAAAGGAAAAAATGTAATCAAAATGATCATAAGAATGCCTAGTTACAGTGCAATTTTTCAGAAATCAAAGTGTTCTTCCCATAAAAAGCAGAAATGGTATATGAATATGGAGTATCCAGGTAAGTCTACATAGCTGATTGCTTTTTAATTACACTCTCCATTTCGATATTGTAGTGATATGGTAGTTACTTGTACCTTCAACCTGCAATATTTTGTGGGAGGCTTTTCTTTATTGCTTCAGCACATACTAAGCATGTCAGCACATACTAAGAGGTAGTTACTCTGCACAATTTCAATGCTAAAATAATTTTAAAACTTCTAAGTTAATAAATACAGTGGTTAAAATCTTTGCTGCATCAAACTGCAAGTGTTTTGTCATTGAAAAAATTCACGCAGTGATATGGAAGGGTCTCCAGTTTTGTTCAGATTTCATTGAGCCAGGACTTTATATAAAAATATCTTTCTTTCAGCAGATTTGCTAAGCGCTGTATGTGGGAATCACAACATCAAGACAGGATCACAGTTTTCATGCACACAAAATGCCATTTCATTTTATGAGAAAGTTGGAGTCAGATTTGCACTTACCGTAACTAGTAGACATTTGATTTCCTTAACACTTCCAAGGAATCCCACAGCTGATGTAAAAGTAATAACAGATCCAATTCCAAGTAACATACAAGAAATATATGCCACTAGCTGGTTCTCACCTGAAGAAACTGTAACACAGTACATTCATACTGTCACTTCTCTTCTTTTTTGAGACTTCCACTTACAAAACTTATTCCAGAAAAATGATTAAACCTTTGCAATGCTATTAGTGAAAGGATGGATGTAGTAGAATGATTAAAGGGTATTATTATTATTACTTATGCTATCTACAGTCACAGAAAGAAAAGTATACATTTTCATAAATACAGAGGGTGGTTTCAACATATGAGATGCAAACAGAAGGTACTTAATTTAGCAATGGGAAACACTCACTAGGAAATCAGAGAATGATTACAAGTTTACAGAATTATTGTTTGCCAAAAATTAGTAGCACATGTACAAATCCTATGTGAACATAGATATAGTTCTCATTAAATCCAGACTCCAATTCAAGGCTATCTTCCCTCTTTGTCACTGGCCACTTTCCCCTTTCCACTTTAACCATTTTTGCACAGATATGGAAAGTAGCAGAGGTTTTCATTACTTCCATCTAAAATGTTTCATCCCAGAATTACTGCACTGGATGATTCGCATCCCACCAGTTGTGAACTGATGCTTCCTGGTGCAGCCAAGGCAGACAACTCTTTAAGGGCACAGGTGTGAGTGACCCAAAACTTAATTCTCTGTGAAACAATTTGATAGACACTCTGGGAAAAAGAAGTATCTATATAGAGAGGCCCAAGTTCCAACTTTTGTTCATTCCACCCAAATATCCACCTAAAGGATCTATAATCTTGTCAAACACAGTCTGGTAAATTATATAAAGAAAAGATCAATAGAGCTGATTTATATTTCAGTGATTTATCCATAAGCCATACACCAAGAGAATTAAATACATTGTATAAGTTAGAATCATATATAAATTATAGATATACTAATATATATTCTCCCCTATTTTGATAATCATAGTGTGTAATGATGGAAACTATATACAACAGAAAAAATGATGTATGCATTTCAATCCAATACTGCCACCTTGTGAAAAAAAAAAATCTATAGTTGTTTTTGTGGATCTTGCAATCATTTGAAACAAAAGAAAAATTCTATTTATACTCACATAACACACTGAATAAATTGTTTCTGTCAAAGAAAAGCCACAGACCAAATGTCAAAAGCATAAGACCCAGAGCCTGGAAAAAAAAAAAAGGAGGATTCTTGTTTTAATTCAAACATTTTAAAAAAAATTAATTTGAAACGGCTTAATAAGAAAATAAAAACAGAATTTTTACCAAGAAAATTCCATTGAAGACATTCAAGTAGTACTTCTGTACTAGTATTTTATCTCTTATTTTCATTCTTCGGTTTTCAGTTTTGAATTACAGCTGAAAATATAATCATATATTCAATTCAATATGAAACAGATACAACCAAACCTATCAATTACAATGGGTTTTATTTTCTTTAGATAATGTTTTATAAATTTAAACTGTCACCTGGTACATTGAATGAAAAATTGTGGCAACAGCAGAAGCATCAAGATAGTGTCTGGTCTCAGCTGCCTCTAATGTTACATAGTACACGTGTATTTCTGGTTTTAGCTTTTTTTCCCTCAACTACTAAAGACATTTGGAGGCACCATGTATGTAGGAGGATTTATACTGCAGAGATGACAAGAGTTACATAGTCTGGCATACACTTGTCCTTAACTTTCTTCAACACAATTAGTTTACTTATTATTAAGAATACCAGGTGAAATGAAGAGGGAGAACTACAGTAAAGATATAAGCCCTCCTTTGTCTTCATGACCGGATTCATTTTTTTGTTGAAAATAGCAGATACAGCCTAATGATTTTAGTGCAGTCCAGCACACAGTTCTAGCGAAGCCATGAGAGCTGTCAAATGGTGCTATCAGCCATCTTGTACTAAATTCCAGAGTACACTTTACACATTTGAAGTAAATCTCCCAGTCACCCTCACTTACTTTTTTCCTTCGTTTTTTGTTGCAGAATGTAACAGGATGTGAAAAGTTGAATTCCTTTCAAATGAAACTAAATCAAGAGATGCACTTCATCAATCATCAAGCAAGTGGGCACTCAGTCAATGGAAGAGCAAGCAGAAACCCTGCCCATAACAACTGCCCATGAAATAAACACAAAGTGTGTGTTAGAACCTGAGCACCAACTGTATCACCCTTGCAAACGCTTGCAGATCTCAATAGAACTGCAGCAAAGTCACATGGGCATTAAAATCTTGAGTGTAGTTTAGCAAATTTCAGCAGGAAAGACCCCTAGCACTTTAAACTCTCTGATGCAAGACTTAATTTTTATATATTATTATCATTATTATTATCATTATTGGATACCATATCTTATGGGTCTATCAAGATTGTTGCACAGAGTGAAGCTCACACATTTGTCCCCCACCTCATGTTCCCTTTCACTTGTCTTGCCTCTTCTGTAAACATACTCTGGCATTTTGGTCTGCCTGGCTTTGTGGTTCAAGCTGAAAAGGATCCAGGAGCAGTGCCAGAAGATGGTTGTGTAAAGCAGGCAGGCACACAACCATGCACAGACACATGAACATAACCAGCATAGCCATACTCTTCAGAAAGTATTTCTAATGCAAAGGGACATGTTTCTTGTCTTCTGTTGGAATTACTACAGATTGATTACAATAAGAAGTTATATCTTCTGTTATTTGTCAAACAGAAAAAAAAAAAAGGACAAAGCTGCTGCAGTCAAAAATATCTTGCATTAACAACTTATTTGACATACAAAACATGTCACATATATATCAAATTTGTTGATTAGAAGAAAAGATGCTTTGCCTGCTCTGTCAACATCCTCATTGTCTGGATTATAAAACTTTAATTGCTGAATTGGAGAATGAAGAAAGCTATAAGCTTCTCAAACTATTTTCGCGGTGGATTTGTGTCAATAATGTACCATGTAAATTGTATTAGACAACTGGTTTTATACTTTCCCTGAAGAAGATCCACTACTTTTAAGAGTAACTAAAATTCATCAGAATTTTCAAAACCGGAATGTATTAAAACATTAGCGTGATGCATTGTTCTAGTAAAAAACCCTGAGCAGTTACATATTTCACTTGAAAACTGGCATCTGCAATAGTTCTATTGTAATAACTATGTGGTTTCAATGCTTTGTTTTCCGTCATTTTTATTTATTTATTTATCTGAAAAATAGAAATATTATCTTTATAAAATTGTGTACATTTTACATTACATTGTTACTTCACAAGAAAATCTTTACCAGCTCTGAATATTTTCAACCTACCTTAAAGAGCACAGTCTCATAGTGATAAGTTTCTTATTGAAGTCCAACTTAACCACATTCTTACAACAGAAGAGTTCTCTTCTGTTGATCAGTCCTGGCTTCCTGGTTACAGGCAACAGGCCTACAGAAATGTCTTTTTTTGTTGGGAAAGTTGTTTGATAAGTGCATGACACAGTGCCCATAGTCTTCGGTCACCACGACCACAGCATAACTCACATTACAAAACAAGTATCAATTGCACATTCGGCTTGGTGCCTGAAGATTTTTTTCTTACAAAGACCGTATTGAAAAGTTCACTGGTTACATGATTCTGTAAAGTACAATACATTGCAGGGTAGATTTCAAATGGATGAGTTTTGGTTGTTTTAAGATTTGAATGGCTTACTTGTTCATAACACTGGTGAGAAAATGTTAAATGGTTTCTTCTGAATTCAGTATCTTGAGGTTAACTGCCATTAAGTCACTCATAAAGGTACTCAGTTTATCTTAAAGACAGTGGGAGATTGGGAAAAACCTTGCTATCCTTGTCAGATCCTTTCTATTGCTCACAAAAGTGCTTGTATTCTATGTAAAACCTTATTTACTCTTCAGTTCTTCTTTTTCTATTACACTTGCCTTTGCACCTTGATATTCCTAATCAGACTTTAGGGACAGATGCATTCACTAAAAATACCGTCACACACTAAAATGATCTTATCTGCACCCTCTCTGCCCCGTATCACTTTTGCTAGACTGCATTGTGTGGAGTCCTTGATTCTCTGACTGGACATTTTCTCCAGCCTTCAAATAGTTTGTATGTGCCTTTCTCTGATTTTTTTTTTTTTTTTTAATGCTTATTTTTTGTTCCCTGCCCACAGCGCAGGTGGCAGGGTGGGCTGAGCTGTCGGTCCCCCTGGTCCCCTCATGCCTGGCCAGGCTTCGCACCCCCAGCCCAGCCTCCCCACGCCCCACAGCTGGCAGCAGGCCACTGCCACCAACCCCAGATGCCAGGGGACCCGCAGCCTTTCCACGCCATGACGGGACCCCGACACGTGAAGGCAGAAGGGATGCCTGGTGGGTTTTCATTTTTGTAGATGACTCTGGAGTTCTCCTGGCAAACAGAAAGCAAAACTACGACTGGAGAGGGTAGATTTAGGTTAGATATAAGGAAGAAATTCTTCACTGTGAGGGTGGTGAGGTGCTGGAGCAGGTTGCCCAGAGAAGTTGTGAATGCCCTTCCCTGGAAGTGTTCAAGTGCAGGTTGGATGGGGCTTTGAGTGACCTGGTCTAGTGCAAAGTGTCCCTGCCCATGGCAGGAAGGTTAGAACTAGAAGATCTTTAAGGTCCTCTCCAACCCACACCATTATATGATTCTATAATTCTGTTATTTCAATCTGCTTTTACTACACTGTGTCATTACTCTGCTTTTATTTTTTTTT
>WHYT01016415.1:155206-174089 GCA_009806455.1 Tetrax tetrax
AAACCACGACGAAAAGGGCTGCGAGATGTTTTGCCCCACACTGACAACCGCCTCGTCAAGGCGGCCACCACCCACCCACTGGCGAAGCGCCAGTTCCCGGTGAAGTTTGGATTCTCCCGCTCACCTTCCGAGCCGCTGTTTCCCGTTGCCGTGGTGACGCTTCCGGTTTAACACTGCGGTGGCAGGGCTCTTGCCGTCGCCGCGGAGGGCCTGACCGGAGGCGGTTGGGGGCCGCGGGATTTCAGGACGGAGGGGTGGTCGGTCTCCGGATGCGGCCAGGAAAGCCGAGGCTGCGGTAGGACCTTGACTGAACGAGAAGTGAGTAGCTGCAGGGAGTAGATGGCGGAGACCCGAGGGCTATGCGTGTCCTGAGGGGCGGACTACAGCTCCCAGCATGCAAAGGGGCGTCCTTCCGGAAAGTAGCAGCCGGTGGAGGGGCTTCCCCACCGCCTGGCCTTCTGGGAGGTGTAGTTTCTCTCAGCGAGGAATGGCTTCTCACCTTCACGGCTGAGATGCAGTCAGCCTGTCCCTTCTGCTCCAGGAGCTGGCGAAGGACGAGGAGCTGCTCGCTGCTTCCCCTGTCTCCTAATAGGGGCTAGGAGTGAGGAGAGGGGTGCGGGTTGCAGAGGGAAGGGATGGCGAGGGACCCCTTCCCTGCCTGCCTGGATCCATCTACAAGTCCGTTACTTCTCTGTGTTAGGCCTTTTCTCACTGCTGGCTTTGTATCATTACAACTTCATTGAGTGTTTTCTGGATTCTTCATCTTGTTTTGTAATTGTTAATATGTATTTATTGTTTGAAGCTGTGGATGTTTGGTTTTTTTTCTCTCTGCAGCTATTAGAGCTGGAAGAAAACCTCTTGTGAGGCTTAGGTCATAGTACTGATACTGTCCACAAGGAGTAGAGAGCAGGCAGAGGTTTTTAATATTCAAATCTGGTAACACTTGCAAAATCTGGAGGGGTAGGCTGAGGGGTGTTCTCTTACCACAAGCTAGTATCTTTCTTACTTTTTGCTTGTTAGTATTGAGTGAGGTGTTCAGAACAAACTTCTCCCGTTCCTTTTTATGTTATAAGCCAACTGTTCAATAAATACATCTGAATAAACATGCTAAATGAGCACCCTCTTTATTTTATTTTATGCAGTGCTGAAAGTTAATATTTTCTTTGCTTAGCTCTGAAAGCAGATAAGACATTGTGGAAAGTAGAATGTCAGAAGATATTGAAGGAATCGAAAAAGAAATAGAAACTGAATTAAGCAGAATCAGTGTTTCTTCCATTGAAGCCAATGATCCTGACACAGAGGTATCAGATGAAGCTTTGAGTGACAGTGAGACAGTAAGTATTCAGTGGGTAAACACCGCTTCTGTTTCTGCTTGAAAGTAGTCCAGGCATTGGAAAGCCTATCTGATGGGTGAACTTTTTCCTGACATACCTAACCTGAGAATTTCTTCTGAAAAGTAGTCTCAGTAGTATTGTTTCATGAAAAGTGTAATCTCCAGTGGTGACAAGACAATAAAAGAGATGCATATCAGCACTCTGCTTAAGTGAGAAAATCAGGCTGATAGATAATTATTTAGTTTAGAATCCTCTGAAGTGTGAAGTTTTTATTAAGGCTAATGACGGAGACAAAGTCTGGATGAATAAACCAATGATTCTTCATTTAAATCTGTGTTTAAATCTTACAAGAGACTGTCTTATATTTGAAGACTTCCTGATATTAATTTCGTATAAGCGGCTGCTTCAAGTCCTCTTTTTTGAATTACTACTTATTTTGGGGAAAGATTTTCCTCTGAAATCCAATCAGTTATTTGTAGCAAAAGGATAGGTCTATAGGATATTAGGGTAGATGGCATTATAACATGATAAACATAAATCATATGTTTTATATGACATAAAGGTAGGCAAAGGCATCAGTGATAATTATTTATGCACTCACATGCTAAATAGCAGCAATGTTTACTGCAATTTATACATCTAGGAGAAGGCAATCCATTTTCCAAAACCCTTGCAGTAAAAGACTGTGTTTTGAAGAGGAAGTCTCTATGGAGTAAAGAAAGTTGAAGCATCTGATTTACATGCATACTTTAAACATTAGTAAATTTTAAATTAATTTTAATTTTTGAAAGAGTCTGAACATTTTTAAGAAAAAGATCATATGCATCATAGGTGTTCATTATTTTTTGTCTTTTTTCTACATTTTTTGATCAAACACAATTATGAACAAAATGTTAATTGAAATATTTCTGAAGGTAATGGAAAAAAAGTTACTAAGATGTGTTCCAATCAAAACTTAATTAGGATGTAATTAAAAATGAGAATTATTAATTGTTCAGTAGTGATAAGACAATGGGAAGAGTGTAGGAATTAGGAACAATTTTGGTAGCAATTGCTGCTAGATCTCCATCAGTGCTTTAGAGGTTAAGCCAAAATGAGATTTTATTCTTGCATGTCAAGTATTTATCTCTGGTCATAGCTGTGAAATGAAAACGTAGAATTTATGTCAAACATCATGTTTTTCTAGATTTCAGATGAGTTGCCAGAATCGGTTGTCTCCTATTTAAACTTTATAAAGAGCAGAAATCAAGATGCTGAAAAGCTTATACTGGAAGACTCAGAAGATGAAGAAACTGCAAGTAAGCAAGGATCACAGTTAAAATATTTATGTACCTTGTATTGCCAGTGGAAGTTAGGCTAACAATAATCAGTAAAACTATGCAAACTTTTAAGTAGAGCAAGCAGTGGAACCTATTGCATCAGCTTCTGAATGCACACTGAAAATCTCTAGGAATAAAATCATGCAATCCTATTTTCTAGGATTAACTGAGAAATTCTGAGTGTCTATTTATTTATTTATTTGTTTTCCTAAAAAATCATCTGATGCTAAACCATAGATCAAGGCAAGTTGCAGGATCATTCTCTGAAACAGGACCTGGGCTAGACTATTCATGAGAATTTAAAATGAAGTCACTAAGAGCTGAAGTTGAGTTCAAATACAATTGAACCCCCTAGGTTATGTCTGAAGTCTTGTCTTTAGAGCTAGAAAGCTAGCATTAAATGAAATGACCCTGTAATTGGGAGCAATATTGTTGTCTCAGCTGTGTGATTGAAGTTGAGCTGGCAGAGCTGGCATTGTTTGTGCCAGTCTAGCTTTTTGCATCATCTTGGATTTAATACTCATTTATTGTAACAGTCTTTGTGCATAAAAGTACAATATTGTCTATACATCTTGATATTTGAGGAAGGTTTCTTTTTATACTTTTTTTTTTTTGTAATGGACACTTACTTTTTAAAATTATTTTTGTAATTCTTTATAAATTTTTGACTTATCTGATACAAGTTCTACTGTATTTTTCTACACAGAAAATGTTTTGCTGTGTTCTGTGCTGTGGAATTCTCTTTCATATTTGCTGTCACTGGATTCTTACAATATCATTGTGTGTGTTCCAGTTACACATATTTACTGCTTTTAATGTAGATAAATTATTCCCTTATATATTTAATTAAAATTGGAGGGGAGGGTTTAAGAGTTTTAAAGGAAAAAATGCTTTATTTTAGTTTAAAGGAATATAGTAGCGAAGCAATATAGAGCAGAATTGAGTACTGGTAAGTGATTTTCTCTCTGTGTACTAAATTGCACATTTATTTCTTCTTTAGGTAACATTTATGGAGTAGTTTCTTGTCATGCTTCAGATTACTTGGCAGAATTGGCTTCTGAATGTAATGAAGATCCAGAACAATTGAAAAAAAAGGTATCCTCTATTTAAACAACATTTATGGTGAACAAAATTCTATTAAGTAATCTAGATAACTTACACTTGCTTTGTTGGCCTCCCAAGGAGACCTATAGATGTGTTCAGTTTTGTTTCTGTCAGAGTATCCCTAAGATATGAAGATAAGTCTGTATAGGCTGTTCTTTAGAACTGCGACATCAGCTGTAATACACCATGTCTCTAAGTTTTAAAATCTGGAATAAATTCTCCGTATCAGTAGTTGAGATGCTGAGCACAAAAATCAACAAAATTAAACAAAAGTGAATAATCATTTATTGTTAATTATTTGCAGAATATTATCTCAATAGTATTATAACACTTTTAAACTTCTCTAATCTTATTCTTTTTATGATGATCAGGATGATGTGCTACAATTAATCTTGGTCCTAGTATATTCCATTATTTTCTAGAAAATGAAAACATAATAGTATCTGTAACTTTCAAAGAAAAATCAAGACTTATGAACCTGATTTCTTTTATATTTTGATAGGACTTGACTAAGTAACTTGCTAAGTTCTTAGAAAAACATGAACCTGAATTTAATTTAATCACTTTTAATTTGTGGCGTGGCTTTTGCAAACATGACTTTTTTTGTTCTCGGAAGACTGTTGTTTAGAACAGCACAATTACTTTTTGTGACTTCAGCTTCATTACAAATATTAATATAGGCCCCGAGTATGTGATGAACAGATGATAAATAAGCAGGAGTAGATTACTTCTTGCCAATAAAAAGCAATGGAAGAAATACAGCAAACCTTCATGCCAATCGCATTATATTCAAATAGACTTCTTATGAATTTACTCTGTAACTAGTTCTTCCCCTGTGTGCATAACAGTATTGATGCATACATATAATGCTTAGTTCCACAGAAAGTAAAACATATGCCAAATGAAAACATTCCTTTTTCCAAGTAAAAATTGAAATATATTTAAAAAACACATAGAAATATTATGTATTTTGGGAAATACTCCAATATTTATTACTCTAGAGTATTGTACAAAACCTAATATTTTGACAGGTACATTTGTATTATTCTGTGTCTAAGGATTCCAGTCAACAGTAAGTTTTGTATTATTGTACTTGTCATATGATGAAAAGCTTATCCTTGTTCTGGAAGATTTTTATAACATTCTGCTTTTAAATTTTGGGTTTTATTTCTTAATTACAATATTAAACTATATTAGGTACCGTTGGAGATTGGAAATGAAGACTTACAGATTGCTACAACACCTAGTTATAGTAGTCAGTCCACCAGTGATGAGGTAGTCACTGATGACCATTTTGTTACAGGTAAGGAAATGCATTAGTCATTTGGTTGAGTTGATCTTTAGTATCATATCACTATTTCCTGCTTTTCTATTTTCATGACTATCATAAGGTTCTTTGTAAAGAATTACGTGTTAGAATGTGCAATGGATTTTGGTACTTCGTGAACTGGACCTGAGCAAATGCCTATGCTTATACCTCATTTCAGGATCACAAAATTATCCTTGTCTTTTAATGTCTTAATAGAAATTTATTTAAAAAAAAAAACTTCCCAAAAATGCTTTAAATAATTATGAATACAAATGGAAGCCAGATTGGAGGCACTAAGCAGGTTGTGCTTTGGCCACAACTTCTTTCCTTTTTTTATAGTCACATTGGTTGGGAATGTTTCCCTTCGCCATGGCCTTTGCATGTTTTGGGGTGGAGTGCATCAGTTATACAACCTCTGCTGATAGCTACAGAAGACATTTATCCTAAAGCCAAAGTGTAATTCTGAAATATACATTGCTAGAATAAGCATGATTGTAGCAGTCAGTAAGTGTGCATCACAATCATAAGACATCTCTGATAGAAAAGATTTCCATTGTAGTTCTGATTTCCTTGGGGATATATATTGCTGGCTCTATCAGCACAGAATCCATTTCTTGTCAATACCTTAAGACTGTATAATGTTCCTCAATGCTTACCAGAAATTAATTAAAAGATTTCTTGGTTGATTACAAATTTGTAGCTGATGTTGAAATGAACATAAGCCTTACTCATCGTGAAGTAGAAGAAAAATGTAGACAAGAATTTGAGCAGTGGGAGAAAAGACAAAAGGAGCTTGAAGATGAGATGACGAAAAAGTGGAAAGCTGAGAGGGAAGCACAGGAAAAACAGGATGAAGAGGAACATGCAAAAAGGGTGCAACATCTGGAGGAACTTGAGACTGAAAGAATAAAGTCAGAGCTTCTTCATAAGGTAATTTAATACCAATTATATTGAAGCCAATTTGTTCCCATCTAGACTATCTAAATTCAAGATCTAATGTGAAAAAGTGTACTATCTCAAGCTATATAACTGTCCTGTCCTGTCTACTTGTGATACCAAAGTGAGATGTAAGACATATCTAAGTACAGTCACTTAGGTTTTATGCATTTACTGTGGTTAACAGTGAATGAATTTGCTATGCTAAATGTTAAATCACTTTTTAAGGATTTGCCCTTACTAAGTTTTCATATTATGACACCAACCAAAGTACTGGAAATGAGAGTCACGCTGAATTACTCACAAAGGAAAACTGGTTACTGTACCTTAATAGAAAATACTTACTTTAGACCTCCCACCTCAATTTTACAGCTAAATGAAAAATCACAGGTGAAATAATCTGAACCAAGATCATTTCATTCAGAAATGCTGCTGCTGCTGTGCTTCATCTGGATAAACGTAATACTCCTTTTTCTTGGCTGTTTCTGGGAGACTGAGTCAGGCTTGATCTACTGAGTTCTACCACAGCAGAACAGGGACTCCATATGTTGACTGCTTGCATTCTCAGAGTGTCTAGCCATGTCTTGCTATAGTGCATAGTGCATATTGAAGGATAAAATTTGATAACTCTCCACAAAGGAGCATAAGGATACGAAAAAATATAACCCTCACACATTATACTTGTGAGGCTACAATATTTTATTGTTTAATCCAAATATTTCTATTTTGGAAAATGCATTAACACTACATAATCAATTAACTCATTTGTAGCTTTCTGAAGAGGTGAGCATTGTGGTCCCAGCAATGTAATTCAAGTCACCAAAATTAAGGAAGGCCTTAATAACAGAGAAGACCTTTGATTTTTGAAGGCCAGTTCAGTGCCTGAGACAGCGCCCTTTTCAATGGGCCACAAAATTGATTAGGGTTCCTCTGCTCTTTGATGTCATAAATCATTTTTGGATGTAGAATGGCTTGCTTTCCCTAGAAAAGGTGGGACATGTTCCTATTTGGACACTTCGGTAGTGCTGTTGCTAGCATGCTCCTTGTGGAGGTGAGAGTTGGAAACGAATGTCCTTCAAGGGAAGAGACTTCTAGTCTCCTATTGTCTGAACAGCATGCTTCTGGACATGCATGAAGAGCAGTGCTTAAGCACCGGGGAGACTTTGTCCAAGTTGGAAGTGCTAGTTTGTTTGTACTGGTTCCTTCATACACTGCTCTGTATTTAATTTGGCTGATACTGATTTATCTTGAATCCACCAAGAGTTAGGTCGTTCTGGATCAGCCCCTGGTTTTTATGTACTTGCTGTCTGCTAATTTTCAATTAGATGCAATTCCAGACCAATTGGATATTTTTTTTTTCCTGATTGAGAATATGTTGGGGAAGGTGGGAAATGCTATATATAATTGCAAATAGTGAGAAAATAAACTTGAACTTTTGTTTTCTGTTGAGAAACAATTTCAGTGAAAAATATTTCTTAAACTTTATTGAAGAAAATTCCTATGATTATAAATAACACCTGTGCCGTTAAAGGGGGATTGTTCATGCTACTTTCAGAGCTTTTGCTTCTGTTATGTTGCTATTATCTACCTGTAGTTTGAATGCTGGCTTCATAAGCATAGTTTTCATCTTCAATAGTAGTACAGAATTTGGAAAGGAAGGTGGCTGTTGTTTGGGTCAGTACCAAGATGCTGACTCTGAAGGTATACATCTGTCAGTACATGACCAAGTCTGCATTACTGATCCGAGTCTCCAGTCATTTATTTTGATCCTCACACAGCTGAATTTCTCACTTTAATTCAGGCATTCACAAAAGTGGATTGTTGGAAAGTCAAGAAGGGAGGGCAGATTGGAGAGAGGGTGTTTTGCGATGTTTCAGGTTTTGTACAATATTTATCTAAATTAATTTGTTGTGCAGAAACAACAAACTGTGATGGAGGATGAGTTACAGAAAGAAAAGAAAGCTTGGAGAGACAAAATGATGCAACATAAGGTAGGGTTGAATAATGAGCTTTTGACAAATGACTGTGAGGTTACTATCATGTATTTTGAGACTAAATGTTATTCTGGAACAGTTAATACACCAGATTCTGTTTATTAATGTTAAATATGTGCCAACACTTGTCCTATTTTAAAAGTAATTTAAGTCTATCCTACTTGTTTTGGCCTAGGAATTGATCATGAAACTACAGCTGCAAATGGAAGAGGAAAAAAAGGTGTTGGAAGAGCAGAAAGCAAAAGAAAGACAACGCCTAGCAGAACAATGGAATACAGCAGCTGTGAAAATCCAAGCTAGATTTAGATCATTTTTAGTCTATAAAAAATATGCTCCCATCTTAAAAGAATGGAAAGATGAAATAAAGAAGAAGCAGAAAATACTAGAAGAAATAGAGAGAGAAATGAAAGAAAAAGAGGAAAAAATGAAGAGGCGAATGGAAGAAAAGAGGCAAAAGAAAGAAAAGGAAAAAAAGAGACAAGAACTTGAAAGTCAGGAATATTTGGAACAGGTGAGGAGGCGTGAGGAATATGAGAAAAAGAAAGCAAGCCTGAGACTTGAAAGAGAAAAGCAACTGCAAATAAGAAGAGAAGAACAGAGAAAACTCGGAGACAAAATAGCAAAAGCTGTGATGAATGAAAGTGGGGAAAACAACAAAGAAAACGTAAAAAAGGGTAAGCAGACAGAAAATACAGAAGTAATAAGAGAAGAGAAGAAGGAACTAAATAAGCAAGTAGAGGAACAAAAGGAAAAACAGACTGAAATGATAGATGAAACAAATAATTGGATGAATCCAACAGAAAGAAATTTGACACCAACACTAAATACAGTAGGCTCTGAGAAGGAACGCTCTTCTCAAGTGAAAAAAGAGAACATATACATGAATTCAGTAACACATGTAGAAGAAAATTACTCACAAATTAGAGATCTTAATAAAGTTCCAAACAGTCATATTTCAAAGGATGGATCTGTTAATTTTGGATCTAATGACATAGTAGAAAATAAGGCAAAAAACATATGCAGCAGTCCACCAAATATCCAACCAGATGCTAGTAATAGAGAAGTCAAAGATAAATTTTCTCAGTCTGAAACAATGGAGAAAACTCTGTTTCTAATGGAAGATGCTAATGAGGAAGTTAGGAAGACTGGGGACAGAATTCAAGATGTATCTGATTCTTCCACTAGACTAATTCTTCCTGGTGAGATTGAAAAGAAGAGGATAAACTGGATGAACACATGTAAATCTTGGTCTAAAATATATGAAGAAAACCAAAGAAAGAAAGGAACTTCAAAAAAACGACCAAGGAAAAGTTCAGTTAGCAAGATGCCCCCATTAAGTACACAAAAGATAATTCTTAGTGGCCCTTGGAGTAGTCTGCAGCAGGTAACTATACAGAAGATTTAGAATGAAATAGGAAGCCATACCATCACTTTTTTTTTTTTTTTTTTTTTTTTTTTTTTTTTTTTTTAAATTTGGTATGTCAGCAGAACACTAGAAGAGGTGGAGATTGTCATTGAGTAGGATATAGCTCTCTATGAGAGTTCTTCTGCAGAAATGCAGAATAAGGATGATGAGAATGACTTTTGAATTCCTGGGAGCATTGTGGAGCAGACTGGTGTGGTATAAGCATTCAGATGATTGATAGTACCTTAAGTCTGTAAAAGGCAGAAGCTCCTAGCTCATATTTTCTGCTAAATTAATATAGTTTTGCCATTGTATGAGGGTCCACAGTTCACCTTATTCACCTTACCATAACGAACATCTCTTTGTTTCCAGAACTTACTTATGTTACCACTTACTAATCACTGTATGCTTGCTCTGTGCTCTTGTCCTGGTATCCAGTCTGAGATGACACACCAGACTACATACGCTTTTAGTCTGAACTATTTTTGTCTGTTCTTGCACACTCACTTACTCGTTATTTATGATAGTGTGATAGGAAAAAATTCACGCTCTTAATTGCTTTGCTTAGTGTTAATCTTACATCCATTCAAATTCAATGTCATTAGCAAAGCATCAGCATTATTTATTTTAAGGTGGATGTTAAAATGAAACAGATTTGTTTTATAACTTCACCCATTTAACAGATCAAATCCATCGTTGCCATGCTTTTTTATATGAAAGGATTAACATTAGTTGCTTGCATTTTCTAAAGTGTTAGTAGAATATAGTTTTGGTCTCTTTTTGTTTTCAAAGAAAATAAACATTATATGACATTGTACAATCACAATGAATGTTCACTATACAAACAATTAATTTTATCAATAAATGCATGTAGGTCACAACACTTACACTTGAAGATTTGCCAGCTTGTAGCCTCTCGACATTATCAGAGTGTCCAAGTCTCCAGGTTTTGACTCTGAGGCGCTGTGGACTAGTTGCGCTGGAAGGACTAAGTAGCTGCAAAGACCTCAAGTATATCAATGTGGAGGTACCAAGCATATTTGATTCTCTATTATAACCCAGGGAGAACTGCCAGTTTTGCTGCTTAGGTGGTTATACAGTTGCATCCAACTGAGTATATAACTTTTAGTGCCTTAAGAGCATAGGAATATCAACAAAATACTCCTAAATGTGAGCAAAGTTATACCAGCAAATTTGCATTGTATATAGCAATTTTCATTGTAGTAAAGCAACATCTTGCAAATGAATCAAGCTATACTAACAGAAGTGCATGACAATATCAGTCTAGGATTAGTGTTAGTATGGCACAGTGATAGAACTTCGTTACCTCAGTCTCTCCAATTCATGACTGGCAGATTCACCATAGCAGGTGCTCAACTTAAGCAGGAGTAGGTAGAAGGAAGAGTCCTTTGCAATACAGACCTTGAATATTAATAAAAATTACTCACATATATACTCAAGGAACAGTAGAGTGAGTTACACTAGAGACATGATCCCTAGGTACTGCTACTGCACAATGTCTTACATGGCCGTCTAAATTTAATGACTAAAGAAAACGTTTAGCATCTTGGTTCCAGAACTTGACAATTTACATGAAATAACGGTGTTCACATTTTTTATTTCATGTGTTTTATCAACACCAATTCACAAGAAAGTTAATATGCCCTTATTATTCATAGAAATCTTGAATGTTTCTGCTTGCCCAGAAGCAAGTGTAACTGATGTTCTTTCCAAAGTGTGGGGCTTTTTTTGGTTTTGATTTTTTAAATTAAATTCAGAGAAGAGCATTAATAATAATTATCACTAAAGGAGTGTTATCTGTCCAGTAATTAGAGCTTTGCAATAGGGCGGGTTGAAATGCCTGTGTCCCTTTTTTGTTTTTTCTTATCTATTCAGAATGTAGTTTCTGGGATTTGATAGTTGTGGGTACCTCAGAATACAAAAGCAAAGTATTAGTGTAAGGATATTATACCGAAGCTGCCAGTCCTACTAAGATTGATATTTGTGAATTTTTTTTATATCAAATATTGTCTCATACAGAACAGTTTGGGTTTTGTGGTGTTGGTTTTGTTGTTTTTTAATGTTATGCTTTAAATAATATACAGCATTTCCTCACTGGCATATGTCAGAGTAATTTAGTTAAGGAGAAGACTTAGATATACTTTTAAGTATGCTCTATTAACAATGATATCTATTGTTAACAATACTACTCTGTATTTTCACTGTGCCAGCTAATGTGGCAGTTGTCTTCCATTCAGCCTTAATGAAGAAACAGCCTCTTTTGTGATGGTGGAAACAGCCCAAGATTGTTTCATGGGTATTTGTAACATAGCTAAAGCAGCTACCTGTGTTTCCCTTGGACATTCATTCCTACTTGATAATGCCCCTTATTTCTGTTGATAGAAAAGCTAACATTTAAGCCATATTAATTCTCCATTTTAACTTACTGGTGCAACTGAAGGGGCTGTCCAAGGGCAGGAATCAGGGTTATGACTTCCAAAGGAAACCTGTATGCATCTCTGCTTGCAGCTGAAGGTAGCACCTAAATCTAGTCAGCATGCTAATTCAGGAATAAGAATTAGATTCTTTGGCTTAATCAGTATGTTACAAAGGCAGGGAATTTAAGTTATGTTTGTTTGAGCATCTGCAGCTGAAAACCAGAGGAAAATGGCAAGGGCAGCAAATAGTAAAATAAAAATCTGAGGGATCATTATTAAAGAGGCCTGGGGAAAGAGGATGTTAAAAAAGCAAGATCTATTGGGGGAAGAACATTAGTTGAGAACAGTGTTAATGTTTGTGACCAAAATACATCCAGATGCAGATTTTTCACTATTAGTAAATAGGATTCCAGCAAAGTCACAGCTGTACTCAGTAGCGTCTAGTAAATATGATGGTTTCTGTGCATTTTTTAATTCTATATCCCAGGATTTGGGAAGCTAGAAATGCATATATGGAAAAGACTACTCTGTCCTTAACTTTTTGTTTCAACTTCTGGGCATTTTGAGAGCCAGAATGAAGTTCAAGATATATATATATATATATATTTTATTTTTTTTTTTTTTTTTTGTCCCAGCAGGACACAAAAGGCAATTTCTATGACTCATCAGTTTATTTTCCTGAAGGAAAAAGTAGAGATGCCCTTACTCCTAGTTAGAAGTTTAGGATAAAAATAAGCAATGATGACAATTGATCATATTTTTACACTTAATTCTGCTATTTCACTTCAGATGCTATTTAATATTTTAATTTTCCTTAATTGCAGGAAAACAACATTCAGATAATTGATTGTGAAAATCTAGAAAATCTCTGTATTCTGATTCTGAATAAGAACCATCTTTCATCAGTTTGTGGCTTAGATGGCTGCATAAATCTCCAAAATCTTGAACTTTCCTACAACAGAATCACTCGAATTGGTAAGACAAGTAATGAAGAATTATTCCAACTTGTATAACAAAATTTTTGCTGTTTATATTCAGAGTTATACTTCCCTTGGATTCAGGACCAGCCAGCTGCTAAGGCCAAGGAGAATGAGGAATCAGAGGAATCAGACCTACATTTTAAAGTATACTCAACTTCACATTTATTTGTAGTATGGCTTAGCTATTGCCATGTATTCCATCTACCAGATCATATGACTATTATCAGGCAAAGAGAACTACAAATCTTTCCAGAAGGGCCCCTAATATTACCTGCACTAACTCAGTTGGAATACATGTCTAGCCCGAATTCAGTTTATCTACAGAATCAATTAATACAAAGCCTGGCCTTGCAACTGCAGATAATTCCATTATGTTCCTGACTGACACAGTAAGTAGTTACACAGAAATCCTATTACCTGTTAGTCTGTGAACAACACTAACTCTGAATCATGGCCTCTCTTTCTACTAAAATGTTGGCTCCAAACTATTGTCTATATTTGCTTCTCCCTCTGGCTGCTCATTGCTAGTCATTGCTTAAAAGCTGGAAAAAAAGAATAAGTCTAAGGTAAAATTGTGCAAATCATTTAAGCACAGCAGGTGTCCCAACCCGAATTATATTTACAAAGGCAGTTTATTATGCTTGTTAGGTCCAGCAGTTGGCAGGCAACAGGCATACCTTTAGCATGCAATTAACCAGTTAGAATTTACATGCACCCAGACCACTCAACAGATGCATTGATACAGTAAATCTTTCTGCCAGGAGATAGATGTTTTCTGTTGGCCAGCCAGGAGTTTTTCATGTAATGAACAAGTGTTTGGCTCTCTGCCTGTACTGCCTTTCTACTTGTACTGCCACTTGGGCTGTAAAGTGCCTAAGGGATAGATATTGCGTCTCAGCTTCTGGCTGGCCAAAAATATTGCATTGTAAGCCTTGTGTTATGTAGATTTGGTATAGATGTAATCAGGATCCAGGGCCTTTTCTTCTGAAAAAAAAAAAGGTCAGGAAAGTGTAGTGCAGTGGAAATAACCAAGAGCTTTGCTGTATGTAAGTGGAGAAGCCAGGTTTTTTTTGTTTTAGAATGATGTACAGAGGGAAGACCATTAGTGATCTCAAAGGTAGAGAAAAGGTAGTAGAAAATTGCCAGATAATTACTTGAAAGGGAGTTCTCAAGGCCTGAAAGTAGCAAATTTAATTCACAAAGACAGCACAGCAGATAGAACAGAACTAGATTTAACAGCCTGCCTATACTCTAGGGACTTGGGTTTTGGTGCATGACATGCTGTGAAATTTGTAAAGGCCACGAAAATATGGGTTACTATATAACTTCAGCATTATAGTCTTAACAGAGATTAATCTTCTGAGATTTATCCATTGAAATAAAATCTTATGGTCAGCATGAAACCTGAAAAGCTGACTTTCTAGTTGTATTCTTAGTCTGTCATAAGTCTAAAGATGTTACTTGGAAAGACTGCAGAGCTGGGAATGGAAAGGAAATAAGAAGGTTTTGATTTTGGTTTTTGATTTGTCTTGATTTAGACTTTTAATTTTCTTTAATGTATATGGACATACTTTATTTTTCTGCTGGACAGCAGGAAAATAATATAAACCAATTATTAAGCTGATAGATGAAACACATTGACATAAGAGACTTAGTTATATAAAGAAATGGTTTCCACTGTTTTGTTTTTTTTTTTAAAAAAAAAAAGAGACTGAAACAGTACGAACATGGATAATGCAATTCCATGATAAATAACAAGGGTATAGCAATCAGGAAATGGGAAATCGTAAAAATAAAATCTGTAGATTTAGATGGTTTAATGTTGATATTTTAAATATCAACATTATATATTTTAAATAGTTTTTTTCTAATATGTGCAAAATGTTAGTATTTGTGAACAGAGTTTATAATACAAGAGAATAAAGATGCTGGAGCATCAATGTATACTGTAAAAGCATATCAGTACTCTAATGAGAAAAAAATACAATAAACTGGTTAAAGAAGCTTCATATATATCCTTGTGGCCAATAATGCTGGATAAGTTTCTTATTCAGATTTATCTCATTTGATAAAAAAGTCTGCAAGTTTACTGTAAGAATGACATAGTGTTAGTGGATGACATTTAGGAATGTGACACCTGTGTGAAACGTAGTATCTTTGTACAGACCAAGTGGAGTAAAATCCTCTTGTACTTTCTGTTTTGTGCAGTGTGCTGCTATGTTTACTGAGTCTCTAATGACTTTGAGTGGGTAAATAAATGTTCACAAAAATCAGCTTGGAATTGGTCTTTCTCCTCTCCAGAATTGCTGAGGATGTCTTGTTAAACCAAATGTATAATACATGATTTATTTAATACAATAACATATTGGTTGTAAGTAGTCACATGGAATACACAAAAATGGATTTATGGGTTTTAAGAAGTGAATGCATCCTTCCCATCCGTAAACCTTGCAGGATATCCCTCTCGCAATTTTTTGAAGCTATAGTACTGTAGAATGTTCTCTGTTCATTCATCTTTAACAAAGGCTGTGGGATTTTTCCTGAGAAGTAAGGCTTGTTTATGTTTATAATACTTCTATCTTAATAACCCATTGTAGGAAACTTCAAGCATACATTTCCTTTTTTCTTTTTTTTTTTTTTCCTCCTCTTGTTGAAATATAGCATCAGTAGGGGGAAAATTAAAGTTGCTAGAAAACTGTTCAAAATAACAGTAAAAGTAGGAGAAATATGTCTCAATTATGCTTTTCCACTTAGGAATGTATGATCACAAATTAAGTAATTGTGTCAGTACTGCACTGAAGTTCAGTGCATACGTTTTTATTTGGAAGATGAATGCTTTACTTTAAAATTTTCTTACACAAGAAGCATCATTGACTTGAGTCATAGAATAAGCTACTGTAGGGTGTCTATATTGCCATAGTATGAGGGTTAAAATCATGGTAGTGCTAAGACTAGCAATGCATAAGCGTGGATAGCAGTAAATGCTTCTTTGGACCTATGCTTTTTAAGAAAGCACTTAGAGGGTTGGTTTTTTTAATGAGACACCTGCCTTTGGAGGCAGGGGTTGTATGTGTATTTTCATCTTCATTTTCACTGTCATCTTTCACTCTTTTCTTATCATTCATCTTTGCTACACATAGAAGTTATTTCAAAACTGCATTGATAGCTAAGATAGAGTCCCTAGCTAAGAGACTCCAGCTGCACTTTGCAAATTGCTAAGAGCTGCTTATATAAAAGTTCTCCACAAATCTTGCTGAAACTGTATCTTTTTCAACAGAATGCATTTTCCTATATACTGCTATAGCTGTTGTTGGTTGCATCATATGTTAAACAGATAATATCTTCTGGAAACATTCGGAAAACTTTCATGTGTATTTTAAATTTTGCATGTGTGCAGAAGAAACATTAAAATACCATCTGTCTGTATTGCATCATTGTCTCTTCTGAGGTTTCTGTTAGACTACATTTGATAGTTCTAGAGTAGATTGTGGTGCCATTGTATGTAGCCTTGGCATGTCTGCTCAAATGATATTCAGTCTAATTAAACAAGACAGATGAGGAGAAGGAGGTGTGAAAAAGGTGCTTTGTGCAGCACACGGAATAGGAAATGTAGATATCCTGCATTAACTCCTTGCCTTTTCTTACTGTTTGTGCACTTTTTCCTCTCTCTCCCATTCCAGAGTAATTCAGTGCTTTTAAAGTTTCAAGTACTGCTATGCTGATAACTTAAAAGTGGAGATTTAAAGACTACTTTTGTGAGGAAGTCTTGGGAGCTATTAATTTTAGCAGTCCACTAGATGGTGCTGGTACCTTTTTTATTTTTATCCACTTGTAAAAGAAAATACAGACCAGGATCTTGCAGTCAGGATAGTATGGCATGGGCATGTTTGAAATTCTTTCAGAATAATTAAAGGTTTGTATATTTATTTTCTAAAGCACAATTTTGAAGTTACAGGATGGGACATTTGTTTTAGATTAAGGATGATATCTCTTTAATGTCAGGCGATTGTGTTATTTCCTCTAGGTGCTTTCCATTTTTAAATTAGTATGATTTGAAGACCTGTATTTGATTGGGGTTTTTTAAAATGTACTGCTAGTTTTGCCATTTAATTTTTTTACTTCTTTTTTTGTCCTTATAGTTAATTTTCTTTTTTAATTCCTCTTCTGTATTCTCAGTGGTCTATAGTGCAAACTGGTCTCTGGTGTCATAATCCAGTTTATTCTCAGAGGACAATCACAAAGACATCCACCTCCGTAAAGCTCACCCAGCTTCCTTTTGACAACTTGGGAACTTTTGAGTGAGATAAAGATGTGACAAAGTATTACCTCAAATAATCCTGTGAAGAATATATGAAAGAAAAATAAATTCAGAAATTCCTTATTTTAGATATGTTTTGTAAAGGGTGTCCCTTCAAAGGAGTTTTAATAGAGAGATGCAAAAAAACTGCTTGGACCTGTAGCAAGCCAGATGCATTAATGCCATTACAGAACATGTAGCATTTGTAATAGTGTGAAAAGACTGTGATTTTTTTCCATTGTAAGAGAATGATTTGGGAAAAATTCAGTGAAAGAAACGGATGCTGACCAGAACATTTTCCTTTGCATCTTTTTGAGGTAGATCTTGCACACATTCTTGCCCTTTACACTAGCTAGTAGGAGTAATTTTGTTGAGTGTAATGGCTATAGAAGTATACCTTGTACTTAAAGGCACTAGATTTTCTTTATTAATTTCTTAATTTAAAATATTTAATAATGTAATTCCTTTACAAGCTGCATTTAAATAATAAAGGTGGTGCTGGGTTAAGTTTTAACACAATTTGTTATCAACTTGCTGAAAATTAAAAAAAAAATAAAATGAAGTAATGAAAATTAACCTTTAAACATAAATACAGTTTTTATTCTGATGGGTAATTTCAAGAGGGCCGTTAGCATTTCACAGAGCCCACAGATTCCGAGTAGCAGTTATAAAGTGCTTAAAGCATAGTAAGCGTAGTTTATCACTAAAATACTGTTCTGTTTGAACAAAAGTGCTAAAGGGATTATGAACTGTTATAATTGCTTGGTTAACAGGATCAGAGATTTGTGAACAGTATACATTGTATATTTGATAGGTTCAGAATACAGTAATTATTTTTAAACCTTACATAGTACTAATATTAATTGTTATTATAGATAATATAAATATATTGAAAGTTCAGAGTTTTCTTAGTGCTTGAAAACCAACAGATTTTTATTTCATTGTGGCTTAATTCAGCTAAAATCTTTAATTTTCAGGTGGTCTAGAGTCATTGAAAAATCTTCTGCAATTAATTGTGGACCATAATCAGTTAATCAGCACAAAAGGTCTTTGTGAGGCACCCACTCTTATTCACCTAGACTGCTCTTTTAATCATCTCACACAAGTTGAAGGCATTGAGAATTGTGGCCTACTTCAAATTCTGAAGTTGCAAGGCAATAACCTCCAAGAGGTAAAAGCTTTGAATTCAGTGGCTGTTGTGCATGCATCTTTGTTAACATTCGTATTTTTCACAGTGCTGATCACCTGCTCTTTATTTACTGTGGGATGTTTAATTCTCTTAGGTAGGCTTCTTTTCCCCGTAGTAGAGGGAGATTTTTCAAAGGTACAAATGGCTAGCAGTTAAGTATTTTCTTGCTCCTAAGTCCTTGAAAAATTGATCCCTCAGTAATGATATTTCCCTCCTTTGTTTATAGCATTTAGTCTCCAGTTTGTATTGTGTGATGCTGATTCTTTGTTTAAAATGTAGCAGAATATTATTATCATTACATATAAGTAATAATTTAGGCTGATTTGATGTATACTGATCCTCTAAAAGCTGAAGATTGTGCTACAGCATTTAAAATAGGACAGTAGTTTGCTAACTGTACACTTAGTCATATTTACTGATGATGATCTTCTTGTGAATCCAAGAGAGGGAATCTATTGTCAATAAGCAGCAAAGAACTGCATTAATAAATTAGTAAGACTGTGTCTCTTGTGGTCTTGACTTTTTTTTTTTTTTTTTTTTTTTTTTTTTTTTTTTTTTTTTTTTTTTTTTTTTTTTTT
>WHYT01016415.1:174109-266968 GCA_009806455.1 Tetrax tetrax
AGGAAGTTATACATATATCAATAATATGCTTTTTTTTTTTTTTTTGCTTGTATTTGGTAATTATTTATGGAAAGCATCTGGTAAGCATTCAATTGTTATTTCTCTAATTTATATTAATTTTAAATAACCATCTCTTTTCTATTTAGCTTCCAAGACTGGAAAATCATGTTCTTCTAAGAGAACTATATTTGGATGACAATAGTATTTCTGCTGTGGGAATGCTTTCTGTGTATTGGTTGCCTCTATTGCAAATTCTTTTGCTGTCTCAAAACAGGTAAGCAAGAAACATTCTTTCATCTACAAAACTGATACAGTGGAATTTACTAACATAACACTATCTGAAAAGTGTAATTCTCAGTGTGGTTAAAATATCATTATCTTTTCCAGATATACTTTGAAAATATGTGGTTGATAAGTAATTATATTGGCTACCTTTAGCTAAGAAAATTTGCAATAGCATTAACTCTGAAAATTATTTTTTTTCTACTACGTGTTTTGTGAAAACATTTTTTGAGCATTGTGACATTATTAAAACCATGGTGTTTCTTTTCTTCCATTTCTTTAGCGATTGTTTCTGGAATATGCATGTCAAACTTCATATTTCACAGCTAGCTTATTCAAAACAGGCTTTGAAGGCTATGTTAAGTGCAACTACTAGAGTTAGAAAGGACAAATGAGAATTTTTTTTTTTTACATGCATATGTTAATGCCCTCCAAAACAAGCATATTTGCTTTAATTTTTTACTCTTACTGTTCAGTTTGAAAGGTATAAAATACAAAAGAAGGATCAAGACAAGAAGCGTAAACTAGATGATGCATTTGAGTATTTTGTAATTAGCTTTCTGTTCATTTTCTAAGCTAATCTGTACATCTGTAAAGTTAGAATGACCAGATATTCAGGAGTCAAAGTTTTGGTTTCCCAACCGCTACCCCTCAATGTAAATTCTGCTAAAAAATAATGACCAATTATTATAATTTACAAAGTGTTAGTGGTAAAATGAATTTTAAATTAGTATAAACTAATTATTTTTCTATACCGTGACCATTTTAGTCTGAACAAGATTGATCTCAGCTAAATAAATAGAATATACTCTGTTACACACAATATATAGAGTATGCTCTCTGAACTAATCGCTTTACTCTCCTGTTGGTGAAGAGGAGATGCTTTGAGAGTGTGATTCATATGACACTTTTAGCCACTTGCTTTGAGACTAATCATAATCTACAAGTGCCTGTTCATCTTCATTGACTATTTACACAGTCAAAATTGCCAGCTAATGTGTAGGTACCTACATTTGAACAGATGAGTGTCATCCTATGTGAAATTCAGTTCAGCAGAGTCCACCGTAGCTGGGAGCCTGTTGGAGAAAAGATCTGTAAGACAGAGTCTTGTTATTATAAGGAATGGCCTTAATGGAAAATCAATATTATTTGACTATATACAACCTATATTTTTAGATAAATTTTCAGATTGTTTTCATATCATCTCTGGTGAAGTAGTACGCCTGTAAACTCTTGGATGTAAATGTAGCACCTAGCTATATTTACAGAATCTAATCTTCAAGTTGCTGTGCTTTTAGGGCTTTTTTTGGTTCTTTTATTAATTCTTCTCGATTTTGGACAAAGTGCTTCCTACATGTGATTAACAAGAACATTATTTGTTACATGTTAGATTCTGAATGACACATATTGATTTAAGTCATGTTCTTAACATTTTTTTTTACCTTGTCCTGTTCAGATTTTTGTGGAACACACAGTGATTTGCCTCTATCTTCTTGTACTTTCCTCCTCTTCCTCTGACTTGTTATTTGTTAACATTAAGCTGTAGCTATGCTGTGTGTAATAAAAAGTTTACAAAACTGCTTGAAGACCTCATGTGCCTGCTAGAGAGAGAACAAACTTACGAGCACAGTTTGAAGCATACCTTGAATGCAGCCTCTGGATCTAGGTTGTGCTGGACTGGCTATGTAGATGTACCTTATGTCACTCGCCTATCCCAGGATCTTACAATTTTTAATGTCTATTGTAGTGCTTATTCTGGTTTTCCAGTGGCTAAGCTGAGATGCAGGGTTTGATCCACTGAGTTTCTTCTGCTGGACTGGGAGAAAGCATTTGTTTTTGCATCAACAAACTGGATGTGCTGAAAATAAACATACACCTCCTCCCCAAAAAATTCCCTTTCTTTCCTTGATAGCTTATTTCAAATCTTTGTGGCAAACAGGACAAGATAGCCTTAAATGCATATTAAAAGCCTCAAAATTCCTGGCATTTCAGTAGCCTGTTCTGTTACACTCACTTTATGTACACTTCTAAGCAGCTCCATATGTGTGTGCTATAGCATAAGTAACTTGATGTCCTATAGAAACAATGAATGTAATGGAGTAAGCTGTTGAAAGAAAAGCTGTTTCTTTACTTTTATCCTACAGCTAGTGCAATTTTGTGAATTTTTTTCAAGTGTGCACTGAGTGCCATTTCCTTTTTATTGATTGCAGGAAGCCTGTATAATGGTAATGCTGTGAATCTGTATTCTTTCTAAAAGTGAAGTACTGTGAAAAGAAAACTCTTACACTAATTTACAGAACTTTTTTATTCCTGAGATGCTTTGTCTGTATCATAAACCAGAAATTGCCAAAGATAGAACTCAAAAAATTGTTTTAAACCTACAATCTAGCAACAACGGAATTATAACATAACAGGTGATGATTAACTCTTTCAAATATAAAAATGGCAACTGTTTCATCACTACTGCTTTTATTAAGTGTTTTATTGTGTTTTTCACATACAAAGCATATTCTTGGTCAATGGGCAATTGACCAAAGCCAATGATGAATATCCTCTTGACTTGGTTACTGCAGCTGGAGAACACAACTGTTAAATTAGTTTAAGCACATTTTCTTTTTTCTTCTATTGTGGATAAAGATTTAGGTGTAGGAGAGAAAAACTTTGCCCCAAGACTAAAATTAATACATATTTAATATGTGTTAAGAGTTCGTATGTAATCCCACTTAATTATGTAGCTTGCTTGTTAAATGTTTTTTTCATTTAAAAGTTTTGCAGTGAGACACTAAATCAATCTGTTGTTCAGATAGCCATTACCTTTTCTTTTTTTTTTTTTTTTTTTTTTTTGCAACTTCAAAATAGACAAATCTATGCCTTTTAAAATTTCTGGTTTAATATGGCATTAATATTCTTTTTCTTACTATCTCTTCTTTTTCACTAAGATAACCTAAGTATGAAAGACACAATTTTAATATTTTTTAGAAGTGCAGTAATCTGCAAAAATTCCTGTATTTTGGGAAACTGTTTTGGCCAGAATAAAATTGTTTGTGAACATGTTGCTCCCATATTTTTGTAACTAGATACATACTATTCCTAAAAGGCTTATAATAGAAACACTAAAAAGTCAGCTCAATTATTTCTTAGTACATGTTGTTCTCCCTACTTAAATATATATAGTATCTATTTTTTTAATCTAATTTCTCAGATGTAAGAGTTGAATTTACTGTCATTGCAAGTCATCATGTTTTAGGAATTTGACCACTTTTCCAGTGTCATCATAATAAATCTAAATGTCACTGGATGTTGAAATAAGTAGGTAATGAAAAAGCTATACTTATGCATAGTGTTTTTCCCCATCACAACCTTACCAGTATAGGTTTTTTGTATCATTTTTCAGTAAGTCTTTGCTGGTGATAAGTTTATCTCTAAGTGTGTGGCACCATGGGCAAAGCAGTTGAAGTACTGCCTACTAGAGTATTCAAGAAACGAGTGGCTGATAGATTTCCTACATTGTATTTGATTACTACTTATAAATATAGTGAATGTTGCAAACTAAAATATTTTTTAAGAATTAAAAAGAAATATGAGCTTTACTTAAAGATCCAGATTAACATAAATTTATTTTTAATATTTTGCCCTCCTTCCTGCTAACCTCTTGTTAATATAAATGATAATTTTTCTGGGGAAAAGCAAATGCACAGCAGGATTTGGACCATCCTGAGCAGTAACTGCTATTCATGTTCAGAAAAGCAATCTTTATTTTCTCTGATGTATACTTGCAAATGTCCTAGTCTCTTAAATCTTGTTTTCTGGCATAGAGTTTCTGTGACTATCTGTGTCCTGTCCAGCCTTAAATGGGAGCAGAAAGAGGAAGCGATAGCTTGCTCTTTTGTGAATATCTTTTACTTTTGTGTCTTATTTGTAATTTATATCTCTCTTATGCCCAGGGCTAATGTGACAAGGTCAAGTAGTATTAAGTTTTCAGTAATCTCCTTTGTCTTTCTGGTTTGAATTTTCTTAGGAAAAAAGTTAACAAAGAATGTCAGTAAAGGGAGAGCTATAGAATGACAGGGAAACATTTTAACTCACATAATGCCAATGGCAGGCAAGGATAGTCCAGTAGACAGTTTCTGATTCACCATAGCATGTACTGATAGAGATCCAGAGAATGAACTTACTATGAATAAAAAAATAACACATTATCTTTCATCCCCTGTGCAAAGTACAATGTTTATTTTCCTGGATATTTCTGCATATGTGGATCTATAATCTTGTCCTGATTTAACTCAAGCCAGCAACAAAGCACCACACAGCCGCTTGCTCACTCCCCCTCAGTAGGATGGAGGAGAGAATTGAAAGAGTGAAAGTGTGAAAACTCATGGGTTGAGATAGAGACCGTTTAATAAGTAAAACAAAAGCTGCACACACAAGCGAAAGAAAACAAGTAATCCATTCACTACTTCCCAGCAGCAGGCAGATGTTCAGCCATCTCCAGGAAAGCAGGAATCCATCACTTGTATAGGTTACTTAGGAAGGCAAATGCCATCACTCCAAACGTCCAGCCCTGCCTTCTTTTTATTATACACATCATATGGTATGGAATATCCCTTTGCTCAGCTGGGGTCAGCTGTCCCAACTATATTCCCTCCCAACTTCTTGTGGACTTGCAGCCTGCTCACTGGGAGGGGTGGTGTGTGAAGCAAAAAAAGGCCTTGAACACTGTGTGAGCACTGCTCACCAGTAATTAAAACATCCCAATGTTATCAACACTGTTTCCAGCACAAATCCAAAAGATATCCCTGTACTAGCCACTATGAAGAAAATTAACTCTGTCCCAGCCAAAACCAGCAAACAGATTTTCAGTCTTTGTTGCCATACTGTTAGCCACCAATATCTATGATGATATTTGTTACAAATATTAAATATATTTATGTACTAATGAGTGGTCATGAGAACCTAAAAGGCTGATATTTGTAGTACTATGTACAGATCTACATATAAGGCTTAATGCTTTTTAGAGCTAATACTTCTTTATATATATTTGTTTCCATGGAAAAATGGCAGGGAGGTAAGAGAACTAAGCAGGACTAGAACCAGGACAACTTTACAATATGCTCTGAGAAAGTAACGGAATTATAGTGACACCTACTCAATTAGGTTTATATCTGTTTCCCTGAATTTACTATTAAAATGTTATGTTGTCATATAGAAATACTTGCCAACTGAACGTGGAAATTTTTTTTTTTTTTTTTTTTTTTTTTTTTTTTTTTTGCATATGGTCAAATCTTCAGTAGGATTACAGAATCTACAACCAAGACTTGGTCCAGACTTTCTGTACCAGAGTTAAATCCAGCTCTGACTTTCAGTTGTCCTGCCTGTTCTGCACACACAACCTAGTCACACATTTCAGCAACAAATAAGCATTTTTGGCTCTGACCATTTGTAAGTTTGTGGAGTGAGTGGGTGTCAGTTTTTTTTCATGGTCATGTTTCTGACTGTAAGAATTCTGATTTATAGCTTTCAAAGGCACCGCAATCCTCAGATAATACTACTTTCCATGAAAATTAGCAGTTACAAAGTGACCGCACACATTGCCATTGGTGTTACCAGTCTCTCAGTCCTTATAGGGATGAAACAAGTTACCTAAGTGTGTATTTTTTTAAAAAAGATAATAGTTGATTTAGTATATGCTTATACATAAACATTCCAATTTTAATTTAAGACAGGGGTTTTTTTGCATCTTGATTTTAATTTTTCCTACTTCTTTCATATTTAACATAAAACAAAATAAACTTTTTAATCTGAAAGGTAATATTTGCCAACAGCCCGACAGCTGACCAAGCCATTCGACATTCATTCTTAGTTGCACCACTGCAAGTTTGTAAGTAAACTTGCAAAACACTGGATGCTAGTATTTTAGTAGTAGAGATAATACACATCTTACAGTTCAAAATCCTTTGTGCAGATGGAGGCCAGCTCACTTTCCTTGCATTCACTCTTCAATGACACAAAGAAGAATTTTGTCATGGCTTTACTACTGCTTTGCTGCTTTATTGCACAAGAAAAGCTCTGATACACAAGAAAAGCAGTTCCATAAACTGTGCATATAATAGACACCTATTTGACTACAGAAGTAGTAAGATGAGGAAGTACTAAAAATATGTTACAGGACAGTGTAACCTTGACCTGTTAAGAAATACAGCTGTGACAATTATGGTAGTTTTAGGATCTAGGAAGTAATGTGCTTAGTGGAGAAGAGAGACAAAGTGACAAGAAGTTTGAACAATGAGAAAAGAAAGAAGAGGAAAGAGGAAAAGTGGATTTTATTTATTTTCCAGAAAAAGGACCTTCTGTTAGTTTTCTTCCAGTAATGGTACCTAAAGAAAAGCCAAATGAGTTGTGTAAATTTTACAAGACTTCAGATACTCAGCACTAATTGCAAGAAACTGAATGAAATATTTACCAGATAAAACAAAACATTAAAAACTGAGCTAGTGGGAAGACTAAGAAATACTTGCAAGTTAAAATTTTAGTAATTGGTTTTAGCACCTTGGATAACAAAATGAGTATTTTCTTATGTAAATAAGTAAATTGTCATAGCTATAAAAGATTCTGAGGCCTTTCTGTTTATGAACTGCTGTTTTATTTAATTAAAAAAAATCCTCTTCTCTTTTGTTCTTAGATTAACTGAGCTTGTGCCTTTAGATTCATTTGTATCTTTGGAAAAGCTGGATATCAAAAATAACTGCTTGTCAGGTGAGTTGTATGAAAAACATAAAACTCCATCTAAAGAATCTCTTAATTAAATTATAAACATATTTGAGTTTGATTTTTCCCGTTTATTTATAAGAGATGTTTATACAGAAAACATACAAATATTTTCCAGGATGTTATAGATATTAATTACAACTACACTGTATAGTAAGCAGAATTGCTTATAGTACTTCTTGATTTTTGTACATTTTACTTTCATGTAAGATTTTATGAGAAATAATGTGGTTCTGCATTCCAATTTATATTTAATTTTCTGCTACAATACAGACCTTAAAGGTGTCATCACATGTTTAAGTGGTTGTCATAAACTAAGGGAGTTGTCACTTAGTGGAAATCCTCTTCTGCAAGAAAGGAACTGTAGGTAAGAAACTAAATTAATTTACTAAATCAAAAAATCAAAATCAGCTAAAAACTAGATCTATATATATCTTACTTATCTATCAAAATCAGCCAAAAACTAGATGTACGCATGTTAAATAGTAGAAATGAGATAAGCATGAACACTACCATAAACTTGAATTAAATTATATGAAAATAACAAATAAAATTCGATTCTGTGATCCTCATTTTCTAGGAATTACAGTTTGTAGTTTTATTTAAAAAAAAATCTTGATGTTTGACCTAGCACTTGGAACCTTAATAGGAAGCAGTTTGTGCTAAAACTTGAAAGTAGTCTTTCTATGTTATTATAACTTTTTCCTAAATGAGTATTTTTCTTTATGACAATTTCTTTAGGCAAATGCAGAAATTATAAAGATGATATAGGCCTTCTTTGTGCTGTTTATTTGTAACTGCTTCTTTGTCCATTAATCACAGTATCTTTTTTTTCCAGCATGAATTCTCTTCCTCTTTACTGGCAAGTTTTCCACCTTTGGTAACTTTAACTTTCTGACTAAGGTTTTATCTGACTTTTGTTACTGTATTTCACTTTTCATTAAAAAGACGTGACCATTCACTTTTTTTCTCCTTCTCTTTCATCTGCACTGTTTAAAACCTTTCTTTTTCCACTGAATATTAATGTTCTTACACTGCCAACTTGCCCTTCTCAGAACCATTAGCTTCTGACTATAACATAGCCTCTTAGAGTGTTTATCTTTCTGCTGTCTTTTTTTATTATTTACTGCCTTCCATCACTTCAACCATTCACTGCTTAACAGTCTCGCTGCTGTGACAGGTTCACACTGCAAATAGCAAGAGAAAGGATTGTGTCTATAATAAATATATCAAGGAATCCTCGGCTTAGCATGTTTTAAGGGAAAAGATTCGAAGAGGAAAAAGTCTGAGTGAATGACTGATTTTTCCTTAGTAGTTGTAGCTTAGACTTTTTTCTTGTTCTGAGACTTCCTTATCTTTGCACCAAAAATTAATAGCCCTTATGGTTATGAAAGAGACACAGATGTAAAAATAATGCTGTTCTTTTCCCTCCAGTGATGTATAATACTGAAATAATAATCCGAAAAAAAAAAAAAATTAAAGAGCTGATCCTAGACTGTTATATGTGTATATATAAAAACTGCATAAAGCAGAAAGGAAACTTGACGTGTGAAATGAGATGCAGTCACCAGAATACCTGAAATGAGTAGTTGCAATAGGATTGTATTTGTAAGCCATATGAATACAATTGTACGTGGACTGGGGTTTTTTTGTAATTTTTTTTGTATTTTAGTAGGTCTCCTGGTTTCTTGAGAATTCTGTGGTCTGAAACCCTGTACATAGGCCAAAGCCATCAAGACTTAAAGCTGTCTGAGAGAATTGCTCAGCAGAAGAACAGTAGTTCTGTTAATTTAATGTGAAGTGTTCTTTCATCTTCCTTAGAATTATTAGTTTATACTCTACAGGCCTTCAAGAGCAGAATGACAAGTTGGAAATGCAATTTTAGATTTTTATGTGTTGTTCCAGAATACATGTGTTGAAATGGTAGAATGTATTTTAGTGAACTCTTACTATAATTCCATTAAATGTACAAAGAAGCATTTAATCAGTAAGAATTTAAATCCTTACAAATTCTTTCAACTAAGGAAATCAAGTGTTTACCTAGGAAAGTGTTGACATAATAAAATGTCTGAGGAAATGAAATGAGACACAACAGTTGGACTTTCATTTTGGATGTAATTAAAACAGGTGACTGTGATTTTTTACTACAAAAATGTAAATTTTTTTAAGCTTAGCAATTTTGAAGAATAACTAAAATTGTTCCTTGTATATTTTCAAGTCAATTAAAGGTGAGGCTTTACACTGCAATGTTACACAAGAATGTGTTTAGATAAATTGTATTCATATTTGCTATATTACACTGACTAGTATAACAATAGCAAAGTTTGTGGTATGTGTGTTTTGGAATATGTGTTGTATTAAGAGAAGAAACAAAACCAAAACCACCCTTAAATGTATATCTTTCATTAGAAGATTTTTGCACGGATTTCTGATTAGTATTCCAATCGAAAAAAAAACCTATTTGAAAAGTTTAATTGGAAATGTTTGAGTAGTATAAAAGCTAGCTGTACAAATACATGCTTGGATGGTTGGTTTGTTTTTTAATGACCAGATTTATTGCATTCGCATGGTTCCTGCAGATAATTCTGTGACTAAAATTCAGTGAGTGTGAAAATATTTTAAATTCCTATTTGCATTGTTTTAATTCCCACTGTTTTACAGAACTGTTATTTCACTTGTAACCTGGAGGGGAAAAGCTTTCTGAATTCCAATTTAACTATAAGAACTGACACTTTAGATTGCTTGACCCAACAGAGCTTTTATGATTAGACAAGAGATTCATTTGTCTAAGGGATTTAAAGTATGGGATACTATAAAATATGGATTTGCTGAATACAGCATTGACTGTAACTTCAGGCAATATGCTCCAGTGAACTTTACATAACCTCGTGATACCAACAAAGGAATTAGTTGTAAAATTTCCCAATCAGTTTTGTACTTTCATGTCCAGCCAGCGATAACACCAACAAAAGTGAAGTAGTAAGAAATTGCTTTTTAAAAATTAAACCCTGGGATCAGTCTGAGCACTCCTAAGGGAATGTGTTTCAATGCTGTAATGATTAATAGAGCCTCTTAAGTGACAGAATATTCACCAGGAAGTTTTCACTAAATGAAATATTGACTCAGCCCTTCACCAGGAGAAACCCAGCTGGAAAAACTAGTGTTGAGATCCCATAGCTCTAAGACACAATACTTCCAGCATCAATCAACTTTGATATGGCACCTTTTTGAGGTATCACTAATCAACATCAGCTTTGGTAATTTTTCTCTATGTGTTCAGGGACTGTCTATCTAAACCCATCAGTTTATTCCAAATGTACTTCAGATGGTGTTATTACATTAATGGTCAATAAAGAAGGAAAAATTTCTCTTTGTAAAAACCTAATATTCTATTCTATTGAGCCACATTTTGGAATATTCTAAATCAGTCCTAGAAAGTTTCTCTGATTTTAAATGTAGTGCATATTGTCTCAGCTGAGTAATAGTCCTTTACCTTCACAGAGAATAGTCAGGGAGTTCTAAAACTTTGAAAATGCTATTATCTTGTTTAATTGTAAGGAGACTTGCAGCCTGTAATAAGTATTCATTCAAGAGTTCTTAAGTGTTACTTAAAACTAACTTAATGAAAATATTGAGTGTTGATTTAGATAATTTTACAATTTATTGAAATTTTTAATAAATTAAAACCTAAAAATAAATATAAAAATAAATTATAACCTAAAAGAGAGAGCATTGATAACACTGTTTTTTTAAATTGGTAGATAAGTTTCACCTACATATTTTTCCTTACATCAGTGACCCCAACTGTCCCTTTCATAACAAGGAAATATCATCTCTACTGTCATTCCTTTCACTGACCCAAATTCAATATTTCAAAAGTAGATTTTTTTTCCTGTCATACTGAATATTGTGTTTCTTTATATGGTGTATGCAAATAGTAAAGGCAGTAAGATGGACACAGTATTCTGTGCAGTTTTTAAATGTAAACCTTTTAATGTGTCAGCAAAATCAGTGCTGTATCTTAATCCTGTGACTTAGTTTGCTGTGTTGCCCACTAATCAAATGCATTACAGGTGCCTATGCACAAGTGTGTAAAATTTTCCTGTTACTGTTTAAGCAGATAAAACGCTAGCTCTAGTGAATTGAAAATGTTGCCTTTGACCTCCCTGGTGTCAGTATTTTAGCAGTGATCTTTATATCAACAAGGTGTTAAGAAATCTTGCTAAGTTCTGTGGTTTATTAAGTAGGTAAAGTTTTAGTTAATTTATTAATGTATAAACTAAGGACAAATATATACACATATACTATCATCACGTTCTGTCTTGTTGTATGGTTGTATCAATAAAATAGACATTTTAGCATTAGGATTTTTTAATAAAACTAATTATGATCTTTTCTTTTCTAAGGCCTTCCTTGTGTAAAGTCCTTCCTAGTTTACAGTTTCTTGATGGTGAAATCTTAAGCTATCATACTTCACCTACAACTGAAACAATCAATGGATCAGAATCAAGAACTTTTCTGAAACTTTGTCAAGTTCAAATTGAAGAAAATTTTCTACTGAAAAAAAATGCTACTGAACTGGGGTATGTATTTACGTGAGTATAAACTGCTTTCAGAAGTATATTTTGTTAGTGTAGTTCTTGATGTCTTATGAATTTTACTTAGCTTTTTGCCTGGAAATGTATTATATTAAGAAAGAGATTAGAATTGTTGACTTCAGTGCAAAGAATATTTCAGGCAGATATTAAAATATGAGAGCCTTGACTTTTGTTTGAAAAGGTTTGAAAAAAACAGATGATTCAGAACCTTCAGTTAGTAGTAGTAGAATGAATTCATACACACAACATAGTACTGTGGTATACAGGAATAGTAGCTTAAATCCTGAAAGTGGCATAATCATATTAACATGAGTTTCAGCTTTAGCTTAATCAAACCTAGTTTGGCTATTGGTGTGAATGCTCTATTTTTTTCCTGCATTTGTTTTCCATATCTGTATTATTCACATTCTAAATGATTGCAAAATATTTGACCTCTTCTTAAGTAGTGAATCAGATAGGTCTGTTTACAGGTCTTCAATTTTGTCCTACTTACTACCTTTATCATTATTATCATGGTTAGTTGTTCAGTGACTTCAGCTTATACGTTGCAAGTGGTAATTTATCATTTTTGCCTGCTATCTTTTCATCCCTTTCCAGTATCTAAATAGCTCAACTTCTCATGTTTTCACACTTGGTAATATTGCATGTTTTCTTCTTTCTTAGTTCATTTTCATTCCCTAGCATGTTCACAATATCCTTGTAGTCCTTTAAATATCCAACTTGACTGCTGATGTTTGAAAAGATACTGCTCCTGCTAGGTACTGAACAATATCCCAGAGCGTGTGACGTTCTTTGGTCTGAATTTCTCCTTGAGTGCTTTGTTGGTTTAGGAAAAGTACCCACATTTTTTCAGAATCTAGCTGTTTTGCGTTTACATGTAAGCCTGTATATCCATGGTGTCTTGTTACTACACAGCAGGTTATTACATTGATATATTATTGGCTGTTACTAAGCTGCAATAAAATCTTCATAGCTCACAAAACAGGTTCATATTAAGGATTAGGTTGAAAGTAGTTTGGGAGAAATTATACAGTGGAGTTTTCTGTGACAGATGTGATGTCTAGAAACAACTCCTGTTTCTCCATGAAACGCTCAGGCTATGTCTTCTCCACTTCTTTGATGTTTGTCTTGTGGTTTGCAGTTGGGAAGCTGATACTTCCTGATCTATTTACCATTTTGAAATGGTGTTCTTTCCTTTTTTTTTTTTTTCCTTAAAAGGGAAAAAAGGACAGGCCAAAAAAAGTAATCCTCATCCTTTATGGTAAAGAAAATTTTCTTATGTCTGAAATTTAGGACGTGTTTCATCAGTATACTTTGCAGAAAAATGCCAATCTATAATTAGAATATGACTCGTGAGAGAGCTGTAGTAGAATCTAAGGACCTAACTTTCACATACATTTCTTCAAGACAGTAAAAATGGGAAGGAAAGATGATATTTACAAAACTTAATGGTTTATTTAACCATGGTCTGCATGAATGGAGAGCTAGACAGGTAAGAAAGTTTGGTAGTCTGGCTGAGATCGTCCAGATAACAACTCATGCTACTTTCTGGAGGCTGACTTGTCCTTCTACCATCTTTATCAAAGACCTGGAGGAGGAGAGGGAGTGCCCACTTACCATGCTTGCAGATAACAACAATTTGGAGGAAACTGTTTACATGCCTGAGGGCAGGGCTACCATTCAGAAGGACCTAGGCAAGCTGGGGAGACAGGCCAACAGGACCTTAGTGAATTCAACAAGTGCAAAGTTATTTACCTTGGAAGGGGTGACCCCTTGCAACAATACAGGCTAGGACTGGCTGGCTGAGAAATATCTCTGCTGGAAAAGACCTTTGGATCTGGGTATATAAGAAACTGAATGTGAGCCAGAAGTTTGCCCTGGTTCCAAAGAAAGTTAAGAACATCTTGGGCTGTATCTGCAGGAACATAGCCAGTAGGTTGAGAGATGTTACTATTTCCCTCTCTTCAGCCTTTATTAGCTCACATCTAGAATACTGTGCCCTGTATTTTGGGTCATCAATACATAAATTAAGACATTGATAAACTGGAACAAGTTTTGTGCATGGCCCCTAAGATGGCCCCTAAGGGGCTTCAAGCATATGCTTAAGAAGACAGAGACAGGCTGTTTCCAGTGGTGCATGACAGGAGGATGGGCAACAAGGACCTAAGCTGAAACAAGAGAGGTTCAGTCTGGTGTGGTGAGTTGATTCCAGCTGGTAACTAAGTACTCACCAGCTGCTTGCTCACCACTCACCCCACCAGCAGGATAGGAGAGAGAATCAGAAGTCTAGAAGCAAGAAAAAACAATGGATCAAGATAAAGACAGTTTATTAAGTGAAGGAAAGAGGGGAAGAAGGAAAAAAAAAAGGTAAGTAACCAAGTGATGCAAAGCAGTCACTCACCAGCTCCCACCAGTAGAATGATGCCCAACCGTTCTCTGAGCAATGGCTACCTTGGAAAGACTCCCCCCAAGTTTTAGTGCTGAACATGATGTTATGTGGCGTGGAATATAGTTTTGGTCAGTTCAGGTCAGCTGTCTCGGCTGTGTCGCTTTCCAGCCTCCTGCCCACTCCCAGCCTACTTGCTGAGTGCGGCAGAGAAGGCCTTGACTCTGTCCAAGTACTGTGCAGCAAAACATTAGTGTTTTATCAATACAGTTTCAGTCACAAATCTAAAACACAGCACCATATGGGCAGCTATGAGAATTAACTCCATCCCAGCCAGACCCAGTACAACTAGACATAAGGAAAAACCTTTTCACTGTTAGGACAGTGATGAATTGCAGCAAGTTGCTCGGAGAGGCTATGCAGTCTCCGTTTTTGGAGGTTTTCAAGACTTGACTGGATAAAGCTCTGAGCAACCTGGTCTGATCTCTGAGCTAACTCAGCTTTGGAGCAGGAGGTTGGACTAGAAATCTCCTGAGGTTCCTTCAACTGAAAATTTTTCTATGATTCTGTGTAAGTTTTGTTTGAAAGAGCTTGCAGATGTTTGAGAAGAACAATAGTGGGAAGAAGAAATTATGTAAATCTCTTCTTTCCTGAATGTATGGGTTAAGGGGGGTGGGGGTAGGGGGAAGGCTGTGAATTTTTTAAGGCTTTGAGAATTTGTTCATAGTCTTTTAAATTGGTAACTTTGACATGGTTGAAGGATCTTGTATCAAATTTAGTCTTAAAATTAGTTTATTGTGTGTTAAAGCCCTCTATGCTTTATTTTGTCTAAAAGTACAATTTATGGATGATTTGAAAACCATTGAAAACTGCAGTTCATAAAAGGAACTCTAAACAACTTGTTTGTATATAAGCCTTAATAGCATAGCTCTTACATGTACATACTGCAATACTTTGACTGAATTAATGTGACATTGTTAAAGAACAGGCCAACAATAGAGCAAGCTTCTGTCTGTTTCACATCTTATTAAGTTATGAGCCCCTGTAGGTGCGACCTCAAGTATGTAAGCTGCCAAAAGTAATCATTGCTTGCTTCCCTAATCCATGTTTCATACACCACTGCTGCCCAATTAAATTGTCTATGCTGTTTCTGCCTGAAAATTCACTGTTCTTGCCATGCTTAAGAATGAAACATATTTTAAAATTAAATTTCTCTGTTCTAATAAATACTTTCTGTCACATAATCTTTAGATGTTTTCTGGTGAGTAATCATATAAAAATAATACAACACCTTGGCTGCAATAATGTGCTTTCAGTCATCAGATATACAGATGTCTGGCTAGTGGAACTTGAACTTTATAAATAATGTATGTGTAATACAGTGAAGATGACAGGAATTTCACAAATGGTATTGCAGGAGAGAATATGTAAACAGTGACCTCTTTTATGTGTTTGTAAGGGACTTTTGTAACCTGCAGTTGAACATCAGAATTATGCTTATGGAAGTTTCCCCAAAGACAAATTAGATTTTACCACACTATTAGAAACAAAAGCTCAGTTTACAATTGGAGTGTACTAGTTGAATATTCCATGTATCAGAATTATGAAAGTCACAGTAGAACCACAAAAGAAAAAACGTCATTCAGCAAAATTTTAAGTAGCTCACAAAATAGCACACAAAGGGGTAGAATATTATTTATGATTTAGCTTCACTGGCTGGGAGAAAACTGCCATTGCTAATTAGAATCCACTTGTTTGTCCACTTTTGCCTCCAAGAGGTTTCTTCTGCTGACTTTTCCATATAATTTTTGCTGGCTCATTCTGACAAAATGATGCTCTTTGAATAACCTAGCAGTCATTGCAGATGCAACTGCAGTAGGAAATTCTATACAAAATGTTTCAGCTCTGTAAGAAAAGTTTCACTGCCATCTTAAGCTAAGTAGAAACATTTTGGCTGATTTAAACTCCACTGAAAAGCCTTTAAGGATTAATAACCTTTTCTTTTCCGTATCTGTTAAGTCGGCCTGTGCCTGGGTCCTTATACTTCCTAGGTGATGTCAGTGGGGGTTTGCTCCTCCCTACCTCTACTCTCCCTTCCCCAAACGCTGCATGTGAAACTGAGCAGAGTTTGGTCTGAATTTACCAAGATGACAATGATGGATGCTCTTGATGGATTGATGTTAGGACTGAAGTTGTAGCAGTCATTAATAAATACCTGACTTGAATTTCCAAATAGATTAAAATCTGATTCTAATGCTTTTATTTTTTGTTAAAGTCCCTGGAAAAATCCTAGCATTTGTTGAGAGGTATCTTTTGCTAAGAAAGCTATTTTGTTTGTCTTGTTGATCTTTAGGTACTATCAGGGCTACTGCTCTAGCAAGTTTGTACAGTGCTATGAAAGACTCATCCCTTCCTCTTCTGGCTTATTATCCCTTTCTCCTACTGCAAAAGCAGTGCATCCTATGTGGCTATGTTAAAATTTACATGTGGCATAAATTACTTTCACTTGTTAAGATAAAAATAAAGCTGTGGGTAGCCATTGAACATGAGAGAATGTCCTGGTCAAAGCTGGAAGCTGTAAAAATTTTCCTGTAGCAAGAGTGCCATATTCATCTGAATTTCATTACATACTAAGGAGCCAAGCAGTATGGATGCTGATGCTTCCATCAGGATAATCCCATTTCTTGTTTTGTCTAGATGCCAATTTATGCTTAAAACCTTGATTGTTTCTTAACCAAGAAGCAATTCCAGAAGAGTTAGTGGGACCAGACCCCTTGAGCTATAATGCCAAAAAAGGTCTGAAAGGCAAATAACCTGTTTACATTAACTGAAAAGGAAATATTGTGGTATCAAAAGTCTTAATGCTGTCATATTTCTTACTTGTCTTCTCTCTTTCCTTGTATGTGTTTTTTTCCATTAAAGAGGTAAATCAGTCCTGCATATTTTCCATTATAACAACTTCCTTTCTGTGGTTTGAATAAGCGGTCTTCAGGAGCACGTCTCTGGTATTAAGAATGCAGCCCTTTTGAGACACAGGGAAAGCTGTAGTACACGGATAGGATAGCTCTACCCCAAGCCTATTGAATAGTTCTTTTTCTCTCCAGAGCTGTCTGAAATCCCTGTTTACCTAAGGGAACCACCAAGCTGACTGCCACCTAGCACTCAGGCTCCAACTTAATATTTGTTGTCTATGCTTTGGAGCTTCACCTTTCCAAGAGATACAGTTACCAAGCCACTTTGTTGCTCATAATTCTCTGACATGTCACTACAGGTTCCTTTTGTAGTTTCTTGAAATTTAGATTAATCTAACTGCCTAAAAGGAAAGCCACTGATGCACAGAGGGCAGCCTAAAAATCCTACAAAATCAGAGTATAGTTGTGAGTCTGTCAGCTGGGAGATAGGGTGCATGCCCACAGAGAGAAGACTGTATTTTGCAACCACTGCTTGGAAAAGCTGCCCAAAAGCAGCCTCGGTGAAAAAAGCAAAACACGATCCCTGTGACTGCACAGTTACTAATTACTCTCTGCCTGAATTTTCAATTGCCTTCAACCTCCCCTCCCATTTCCATTTGCTGCATTTATAGGGTGAAAGAAGCTGGTTGAGATGCCCCTGCATCTGTGGAAGGAGAGGATGCATAAGTGTTCTACTCTGTTCACTGTTATGGTGTTTTGTTTTAATTTGTTTCTGTTTTTTGAGAATGAACAAGTATACTCAGGTTATCCTTTTCATACAGAAGTTTGGTTTGCCCAATATATAAAGCATTCTGGATTTTTCCACAATACTTTAATTCTCAAATAAATAAACAAGCAACGAAACAAAGGAAAGAAAAAATGGGAATGAGTTTTGGTTTTTTTTCTTTTTTTTTTCTTTTTTTTTGTCTTCTTACCATAGGATGTTTTGTAGAACTTTGGTGATGATCTTGTATGAAATTTATCTTCTTAAATACTTTAACTAATTTAAAGTGTTTAACTAATGCTTTACATATTTTGTGTTGAATAAATTACTATTCTTACTGTGTAGTAGGAGACAGCTAGAATTTGTTAGATCCTTAAGCAAATATATGCATTAGTTTAAATGTTTTTAGGAATTGTCATATTTGTGGAATTAGCAGGAGTAGGAATAATGTCATGTAATGGGCAACCAAATGTACAGCTAATGCACAGTGAGTTGTGTAATTAGGCTGCTTGGATTTGACTCCCAATTTAGCCATTCGTATTTTGTCCAATAGCACTGAAGTTGCACTAGCAGAGGAAGAGTTGTAATTTTTTTTTTACTCTTGTAAGATCTGATTCTGTATGTTCTTAAAAATCTAAAAAATTATTAGTTGAACTTCACTAGAGAAAATATTCATATAGGTAAAGAGCTTTTCACAATAAGATATTGTAAAAGCTTCACCGTTCAAAAACAATTAACTTGAAGGAAAATTCTGTTATGCAAACTATAATCTTAGGACCTGATTTTTCCAGATTCCCAAGAGAATTACTATTATTTCTACTTTTTCTCTTGGATTACTGACCTAAAATTGACTTTGTGCTCCTCTGAAAGTAGTGCCAGATTACATATCCCTGCATCTATCAATGCTATCAAAAGAAAATGTTTTTGTGATTCCAAAAGTACCTACTATATAATATAATGGACAAACACTGTCCAAATACAGACAGTCTTCTGAATCTGTAACAATTAGTTCATATTTGCTCTTACTCATCCTCGTAATTCAGAGGGTGTAAGAAAAAGACCTAATGAGAGACAGACTTCACAGATTAATGTCACTTCAGTCTAACACCTTCCCTTATACTGATAAATATATCTATACCTAAAAGCTTCTATTTTCCTAAATTCTCTCCAGGTATTGTGGTTTGTTGATTTGAATCTAAGTTTGGATTTTATTGCTGTAGTTCTATTCTAAATTTTAAAATTACTGTTATTTTTATATTAGTTTTCTCAGTTTCCAGATAAAATGGGATTATTAAGGCTATTACAGGATTTATAACAAAATTGCCTCAAATCCTCTAAAATTTTCAGCTTCACATGCCTCTAACCACACAGAAAGTTAATACTGAAATGCATGCTCTAGTGCCTATTTCAACTACATTGAAACCTTTTTTTTTTTTTAAAGAAAAAAAAAAGTTAGGGTAAAATAAGCAGTCTAATATATATGAGTATTTTTTAAATAATGCCAAAAAATAAAAATGCAATTAAGGTTTATAAATACTGAAAATGGTTTTCAATCAGAGTAATTACTATTCACTGTAAGAATATGGAAAAATGTAAGGATACTTGAAAATACAAGGTAGTTTAGAAACTAATAGAGGGAATATATTTTTTAAAAAGCCTTCTTACAGTCTGAAACATTTGTTTTGTTTTTTTTCAGAATTGCCTCTTCTATTGATTCTGTACAGGGGCAATGCTGGTATTTTAAGGAGTTGATGAAACTTAGCATTAAACATCGATATGCACATGAGTACCATGAACTAAATGTTACTGACAGAGATGGACCAGAAGCACTGCAAAATCATTTAAAGCAAACATCCACTGGCTGCCTACAGGAAAATAACCTCTTTATCATGGGTGCGACAGAAAATAAACAGGTCTTGTTCGATCCTTCTGAAAGATGGATTACTACTGGCCATATTCAGGCCACATTCATTAACTCCTCCATACCTGTGCACGAAAAAGAAAATAAAGAAGATCAGAGACTGAAGCAGAAGAGCACTGAATCTTGTATTAATTACAGTGGGGAGAGCAAAGGCAACAATAACATGTCAGCCCAACTCACGTTGCAACAGTCAGTGATAGTAGCAAGTGATATGGGAAGAGATCTTCAGAATTTTGAGAATGATACAGAAAGGTAAGAGAGATGTCCGATTGCTTTCAAGTAGATTATATGGATAGGCAATAAGAGTGATGATTTCTTGTTTAAAACAGAGGCACAGAACTTGTAGAAATAAAACAATATTTTTAAGCTTATTAGAAAATAAAGAGTTGTTTTAAGGTGATGTGCAGTATTAACAATGATCCTTTGTGGTATTCTGTCAGTTGATATATTAGAATATAGATATGTAGGTACTTAAAACAATTTTAAAATACTGTCTAGTAAGAGAATTTGAAAACTTTCTCTTGATGTCCTACCTTTTCTTTCCTTTTTTTTTGCAATAAATTTATGACACCAATTCAATGACACATACAATCTTAGGGATGAAAATGCTGGATGGTTTTCAGGAATGTTAGAGCAGTTTAAACTACAAACTAATGTAAGGCTTTTTTGCTGTTCTATTCATTAGACTTTCAAGATTCATCCTTGTAGAGTTTACAGTCACTATAATTTAGAAAGAAGAGGCAAAAGTTGCTTAAATCTGCCTCCTACTCCCTTGACCTTAGGCCAGTCTCCTGCTGTTGTGATGACTGAAGAGCTATCAGCCTGCCCTGCGCTTGGTACTCCTCCAACATGCCTCTACCCGCTTCTTAAATGTAGAAGCAGGGGTGAGGGTCCAGTTCAACTTGTTCTGTGCCCCCAAATACTCTCCTGCATGAAAGAGACTGGTTTATTACCCCTTTGGAATGCACTTGCTGCTGGTTCCGGATGTCGAGTCAGGGAAAACAGAAGCTGAAATTTTTGCCCTAAAGATACAAAAGTTCAGCTACAATTTCGTGAGAATTCAGTTTCAAAAATACATGTCTTGAGAACACTATGAAGAGCAAGCATGGAAGGTGTGCTTCTTCATGCTAATGTTTAGACTGATGGTAAATGGGCAGTAATGCTTACTGGTCTTAAAACGCTAATAATTTGACATAAAATTTATTATTCAGGAAGACCTGAATTCATAGAATTTATCGTTGCCTCTTAGGAAATTGAAAGTAAAAGTACAGGAAGATGAATGCTTCAGAAAAATCTTTTTTAAACAGTTTGTTTAGAGTTTTTTGTTAATGTTTTAAATACATTCTGTAAGTTTATTGTTGGACAGTTCTCTTCAACGCAGAATACAAACTATTAGAGGGGTTTTTTGTTTGCTTGTTTTTTAAACCAGCTACTGCTTTTTATTGATATAAAGCTTATAAATAAACCATATTTTGAGGCTGATAAACTTAACAAACACATTTTAGGGAAAAAAATTCTGACAATCTCTGAAGTATGCTTTTTTAGTGGAAAGTACTTCTCTGTTTAAATACGTGCACTGCACAAGGGAAGAAAATATTTAAAGACTGGGGGAAATTTAGATGTCCTTTCTTAAGCCAACTGTCCAACTGAAATGAGAATGTTATGGAGAAAAGGATTCCAAGGTAGTAAAGTCATAATGCAGAGCTGCCATTAAACTTTTTCTCCATCAGTATAAATTCATTGAACATATATTTAGAAAGCTCAATCACTGAACAAATCTACATAATCTATAATCAGTGCCTGTTAAACAATGAGCAAATCAGAAAATGTGCATATATAACTAGTGGTCAGTAGTGTTAAATTGAAGAGTGAAAGTAGGCAAAAGATGAAATTGCACTTTCTCAGGTTTTCCTATCTGCTCCATTTGGGATATTTGTCTCATGCAGTTTTCAGTATTTAGCTCTCTTTTTTTTTTTTAAATGGACTGTGGAGTTAAGTGGACCCCACCAACAGTTTATTCAGTAACTGTTAAACCTCTTCCGCTCCTAATCTTTCCTATCCAGTGAATATATAGGGAACAAAGCCCAGTGGAGATTAGTTCTCTTAGATAATCTGGTTTCCAAAGTTATGTAATGTGAATATCCTCCAGTGGTTTTGAACATATATGTCACACGTGGATTGTAATTTCTTAACAGTTTAATGACAGAGGCTTCCATTTGTCTTGATGCATAGTGCAATATTTAATGGTTATAGTTTGGCAGCTATGATAATCCAGTTGTACTGGTAAGGCTATGCTATTCATAAAGGTATTTATTTCTCTATGAGGTTACATATGGCAGCATCAGTGATCCAGTCCCTTTGGCGGCAGTACCACAGCAGGAGGAAAACCGACTGCACCAAAACAGAGAATCATCGGTCTACAGAAGCTTTGAGAAAGAGGCATGAAGCTGCCACAGTAATCCAGGTTTGTTTATGGTATTCTCTTTACTTATTTTGCAAATTTAATACAAAAAAAATCTTGTGAATTTTATGTACTTCTAATCTTCTCTCTATTTCTGTTTATGATTTTGTTAATAATTTCATAATTAAACTTTTTTTTTATTTAATCTGCATAAGCTTGGTGTTTCTAAAAGAGAGCCTTCTTTACAAAAAGTTTTATAGAAGCATAAAAATATTTTCTTTTTTCACCAAGTATTTCACTGAATTAATTTTGCTTGACTGACTTCTAATATTATGTTTAAGACAATTTGTGCCTGTGTTCTGACTGGGGTATGTCTATGCTCTTAAACTGCCAGACGCTGCATGACTGGTACATCATGTCTGGTATCTATACAACTAACTACTCTTCCCATCTCTTCTATCCTACCTGTCCATCTCTTTCCTTCTCTCCTCATTTCCCAAAACCAGGATTGCTTCATCCGTATTGCCATTGGGAACACACCATGGCCTAGGCTGTCCTATGGTAGATACTGAGCTAACAGGTATGGATTACTATGTGCAAGAATTTAAGTCCATGCCTTGGCTCTGTTTAGTTTGCTGACCAGATATAGTGTTTACCTGCCAGGTTGCCAGAGTTCATGGGTTTTTCTACATTTTAAGCAAATGGACCCTGTATTGATTGTTTCTTAAAAACTACTAATATATAATTTTTCTTTTTGATCATGATTGACCTCTGACCTTGTGCTTTCATAGATCTGTATTAACAGCTGCCTTACAGTTTATTCTTCTGCATGTACCATTAGGATTGCTTTTCTCCTTTGCATTTGTAAAACCTAATTGTATTTTGCTTTCATTTGATCACTTAGCAATATCAGGATGTTTTATCTGCATGGTTATGAAGATCTGTAGGAAAATAACAATGAAATTAAAAGAAAGCAGCTCTAATACATTTAATAATTTTTATAATAATCGGGAATTGTGTGTATAAACAGTAACATTTTCAATAATTTATGCAGCTAGACAATCACTTCCTAAAAATTAGTAAGGTAAACATTAATCCAGAATATGAGATTTACCCTTCCTGTTTTAGTGCCTTCATTGCAAAGCCATTAAATGTGGACAACACTATATCTCTGAAGACAGTGGCAATTTTTTGCATGGTGTTTTAAATGCTTAGACCATATTGAGCTTTAATGATGTCAAACATGGATTTGGGGGAAAACTGCTGTCCTGAATTTAATTTTATTAATTCCATCTATGTAATTTTGATCTCTGAAGTGTTTTCCTGGATCTGATTCTACAGCTTGGCATGTGTTCCTAACACTCTTCCTCTTTTTCTAGCATTTAATTCCTAATGTTCTCATTTTTCTTAGATATGATTATGCTTATAGGTAATTTTTTTTTCTTAATAAAGATCTTAGATAGTTAAGAAAGAGTAACTGACCTAGGTCAATTGCATGGGATGTGTCCAAGAATTGGTACTTGTAAACGATAAGACATGTAGTACAAGTGTATTTTTATTCTCAGTAATTTGAAAGTTGACACTCAGCTTTTTCTTATGTAGCCTTTCCTTTCAGTTTATAATAGTCCCTGAAGGAATTGTCAAATAATTAATTAGTTGACCCAGGTTTGTAGTTGAGGGAGTTGCAGGATTCCTTTCTGCTTACTTGTGGAGAGCCTCTTGAGTACTCTAAGCTTTAGACATATGCTGGCATTTAATTTGTCTTGTAGTTTTAAATGTCACATAAAGTTCAAAAAACAGATCATTGAGCTATTAAACCTAGGCCTAAGATGTTTTATCTTCCTAATGGGATAACATGGAGAATCTGGATTTGGGTTTGATCTATAGCTTTGTATAACATGCTTTAAATTTTTTGTTTAGGCATTTTGGAAAGGTTTTCTTTTGCGAAAGAGACTGGCCGCTGCTCTTGCAGCTGTTAAAAGTGATGAAGTGGAGGATGACTATGAAGAAATAAATGTGGATGATTTCACGTTTTCTGAAGTAAGCACATCATTAGCATAAAAACTTAATGTAAAAAATAAATATTTTTCTTAAGCAAACGTGTAGGTGTTGGAAATAAAAGAAATTGAAAGGACTACCAGAGCTAGAATTAACATGTTGATGTCCAGAAATAAATAAGCATTTGCTATGTATAGCTCATTTAAATGTATTTGTCATGAATTAATTGCTTCCTGCTCTTTAAGATGCTCTGGTAGTGACTGTGCTATTAATGTCACACCCACTGTAGAACCCCATATATTTCTACAGTTAAAGGACAATCAAATGAGAATAAGGAAAGAGCTACTTTTGTTCTAAAATATTTAGCTTTTAAGTATTTTAGTAACAGATTATAATGTCAACAATATTTGTGTGTGTATTTTGTTAATTTTCATTATAGAATGAGAACAATAATGTAGCTGAAAATATAGAAAATATAGCTGAGATTCAGTGTTGCAGTATTCCAGTTTGAAGAACACACTCCCCAAATCAGAGGTGAAGCAGGCTTACTAGCTCTTCTTTTGTCTTATAGGTAAAGTGATAAAATGACCCTGAGTCTGAATACAGTAGTAAATTATGAAGAGAAGTATAGTTAAATCAGAAAAAAAAACCCTACACTTAGAAAGTCTGTGATGCACAAAATTGAGAAATTGTTAGCAGAAATTTTTACAAGTTATATATAGTTAATAATGTCCTTTCAATTTCAACAGATTGAAATCAGCTCAGAATTTTCCATTCTAAGAAATTTGAGGAATCACATTCAAAACTGATTTTAGGGATAATTAAGTAAAAATTACAAATGTCTACAGGATCAGTATTATCATTCAGTAAGCAAGGAAAAGAACCTTTAAACGAATTTTATCTTTTATAGCCTCAAAAGACACCATCTGCATGGGATGTTCTAGACTTGGTATGCATCGTAAGGCAGCCGTTGGTGACTTACCTATATATTTGTCTAGAGCACTGCATTCTCTAATTCTTCACATTTGTTGGTGTCCTTTTTTTTTTTTTTTTAAGTCATTTTGGGTAAAGCAAAGAAAACTGATAGCAATGTGGCCATCTGAGACCTAAGAAGGTATGACTGAGGTTTTTTTTTCATGAACCCTTGTCTCTGAATGTGCTTATTCAGCTGCTGCATCTTTACAAGAGCCATTTGTCAATATTGCACTGTAATTCTGCAAAGGTGATTGATGCGATCGCCCTGCTACTGGCAGGATCAGATCCTATTTATGATCATATGCTTGTATGGTGCATAGTGAATTATGAAAACAAATATGTTAGTTGGAGCAGTACAGTTTACAGTTGATCAGTCATCTGAGTATCAGCCTTCTTTTGCCACCCACCTCCCTGTAGAAAGTAGTTGGGCTTTGTATTAAATTATTACCAATAACCTGATGACTTGGCGTAATTTTATATTTTCTTCACCCTTTCAGCAGCTATTTTAAGATACATTTTCAGAATTACTGTCTTATTGTAAGAGCATGCAAAATGTTTGAGGCAGAAGTCCCAGGAATCCTTTGGTAGACAGGAAATGTGTGTGTGTAAACACAGAGATCTGGCTTAAATTTTAGGATTTTTTTCATTTTAATTTGAAATATATATACAAGAAAGAACCGTCTCATTAGTTGATGTTCTCTGATCCCTGGCTTCTTTCTAAAATAATAAAAAGCAGAAAGTTAAAGGATTTATTTCTTCACACAGGAAGGAAATATCTGTTCATATATTAAAGAAGGAAAATATCCTGTTTTGAATTATTCATCCACTAGGCCAGAGTCTTATATACTGTAATTCAATTGAGCCATTCTTGTTTCCCTCTCTTTGGCCCAAATAATCTTGTGATTTTTTTTAATTGCTGAACTAAAAACTACATGGGCAGTTTTTTCCATCTGTCTGTTAGAAAGACAATAACATTTGTGCAGGTGCTCCTGAGGCTAGGGAGAAAATGAAGGACTGGGGAAGGCAGGAAAAAAAAGCCAACTCATTGCACTGAAGTTTGCACTGTATCATCATTTAGTGTTGCTGCACATTTCTTCCTTTTTTTTCCCAAATTGTTATTGTGTTCATTAGGAAAGAAATAAAGCATGAGTTTCAGCAGCTATTCTCAGATAAAGTGTTTAGGTTCTGATCCTGATGGGAGAACTATGAGCTGACATTTTAATTTGCTCAGCAGGCTCAAAGGTTGGACTGGGGGCTGATGTCCAGTGAGTTATTCAAGCCCTTAGCTTCTTGTGATGAAAAATATAAGAACATCTGTTTTCTACAGAGCAGTGTAAGTTTACAATGTATATGCCCACGAAGGATATACTTTGTTCAGTCAGTGAGCATTTCAGTGTTCAAGATTGATGGCTGTAGCTAGAATTATACTCTGCAATAGGTCATATTTTTTCCTTCTTTTTTTTTTCCTTTTTTTTTTTCTTTTTTTTCCAAGCACTTATCTTCTCTGTGCTGAAGAGTCTGATTCTGAGAAATCCATGGCTTAACTATAACGGGCCTACACTCTGCTCTGCCTAGCCCAGACTAGCCATCCTGGGAAACAGCTTGCCTTCCTCCATGTATCATTAGCTGTTTTCTTCTCTGCAGTTAAGCAATACCAAATCACATGGACTTTCTACTTCTGCAGAAACAAGCAGCAGAAGCTTGGAACAGTCTGTACTTCCTGTTCCCTCCCTTTTGGCCTCAGTGTTTTATAGCAAAATGCTGAAGCAGAGCTGAATAAGATCAGTGGCTATCTCTTGGGCCTCAAACAAGTGGGTAGAGAGGAGTACATATTGCTGGGCTAAGATATCCCATATGCTAGAGTGTGAAGGAAGAGAAAACTATCTAGACACCATTTTGTACTGCAGATTTCACTGTTGAATAGGGTGAGTCATATGAGAGAAAAAGGCAGAAAAACCTTTTCTTATTGCAAACCAATACAAATGTACTAAATCTTGTCTGAAAGTTTTTTGAGTAGTCTACTATTTCATAGTGTAGTAATTGAGTTGCCTTATACCAGTATTATGTAGATTTCAGTCATAGCGATTTTGTTATTATCTAGCATGCTACAAAATCACTAGTGTGCAAGCACCTATTTAAACTATTTGCAAATATCACAATACATTGGCATTAGGCACCATTATAAGCTCATCTTCATCATAAACTCAGTGTACACAGTGCTTTGTGGAAGGTCAGGCTGCAAAACAGCATGGGGAAAACTCTAGTCTTTGACAAAGATCTGTTTGCTTCATTTGTGCACATTAAGCAGTGGCATATTTGCAGTACAAGTTTGGCACTGTATCATATGAAAAATGGTTTGTATGTGATTGGGCAGGAGGAAGGGCCTTTATCTTGCTCACAGTAGTAATCATTTCACCTGAACAATTACTGCGATCCCCGTGCATTCAGATCAGCTCCCATACGTTGCCAAAGAGGTTCAGAAGCAATTGATGGCATTAGTATTTTGTGTCTGTTGCGTTGTGCAATGTCAAACAGGCTATCCCAGATGAAATGAAAGATCTGGTCAACAGATGTCTCAGAAAGTATAAGCTTGATGTTTAGTGATATTTTCATGTCTTTCATGTGGACTTTGGAGAATTCTAGCCTGTGTGCTCCAGAAGGTTGATCTTAAGGCAACCTTTCATCAGCAGTCCATCCCTGTAGCAAATGATCTACAAGGCAAAGCTCGATCTATCTCTGATGGACAAAATCTGACAACGCATTTGCTTGACACAGCTCTTACTTTCTGACCCATGTAACCATCAGCATTGCTGTTTTCTTGATGAGAATGTGACGTGAGCCAAATGCAAAACGGCTGAACTTGCCAGTGTGTCAGAAAGCTGAACCAATTGAATATGATCAGTTTTAAGACAATTCTTTACTCAGAACAGTAATCATTGAATAAATTACTGTTTTCCTACACAGAGTCAGCATATGGACATACGTCTTATTCTTATCAAGATAAGTACCAATATTGGTACAGAAGATGTACCAATACATGGCACAGAAAAGAAGTACTGTATTTTTCAAAACTTCATTTTTTTTAATTTAGTTTAAATCAAGGCTACCTAATCATACTTTTTCAAAAAGAAAATAACATTGTTAATTGCAGCCAAGCTAAAAAGAAATCCATCACTGCTTCCTTCATCAAAGGGAACAAATCTATTGCCCTGAGACAAAGCGTCGCTCTGCTTCTGAGCTTGATTATGTAGAATTTTAAAATATCAATCTTTTTGACAGCTTTTGAAATTATTGACCAGGAGTTTCCTTCACAGCTTTTTACATATCCACAGTCAGACACATAGCCGTTCCTAATTTTGCTTGCCTTCTATGGCAGCTAGGTAGCAGTTCTCTTTTTCTTTTTTTTTTCTTGCGGGGTGGGAGGGGAGATAGAAGAATAAAAACTACATCATATGTGCTAAGCCTTGAAAAATAAACAGCAATTAGAACAACAATTTCTTTACATCTCCCATCTCTAGTATTCTTATCACATGTTCAGACTAGACACATAAAATGTGTTTTGTTTTCTTTTCAAATAATGCTTCATGATGTGATTTGTCTCAAACTGTCAGCTTGTGATTGTGGGCTTGTGACAGTGATTGCTGTTTATTGGCTAGTGCCAGGAAATAAGTGTAGCCTGTGGATTAGAAGGTCCCCATAATGTTTCTTGTGTCTTGACACTCTTACGCATGTCTAGCTCTTGTAATTGCTTATAAATGTCAGATCAGAATCCAAACTCTCTGTATTGTATACAGCAAAGAATATGATCCTTTTTTCATTAAATTTCTTACAAAGTTACAGTGTTGTAGAAAAGCAGAAAAGTGTATGATAAAAATTTCGTTACATCCATCCTCTTCTTTTAAAGGAAGGGGGAAAACTCTCTCCTAAGTAACATATTGGAAGATCAATCTTTTCAATTAGTATGTATCAACAATTTCTTGATATTATCCTGCTTCTTCAGCTGCTGTTTTAATGAATTGCATGCCATTCTCAGCCTGTAGTGTCTTCAGATACATAAAGCCTCTTTTCTACCTCTTTCAGCAATGATGCTTACCTAAAATGCTGAAATCTTGTTTCTAGTTGTCTGATAGATATCCTGGCCTTGGAAGTAGGTTGTTGCAGTCAAGATCTGATAAAATAAACACAAACACAGCTATTAGGAGTTGGGACCATTGCTAATGCTCCAGCTTCACAGCTCGTGCAAAATGTGCTCTGATTTGCTGTCTAGCATTCCACTGTGACATCTCAATTCTTACTGCCACCTGAAATGCTTTTAATTTTTAAACAGAAACTGTCTTGATGGCTTATTTAATCTAATTCTTGGTTAAATAGCCAGATTCAAACAAATTCTTTCCAAAGGAAAGCCTATTAATGATGCATGACACTAAAGATATCATTTGGAACCTGTATTTAGCCAAATGGCATAGTATTTTTCTAAAATGTATTTAGCTTGTATGACATATCAAAGTATACTGATGTCATTAATTATACTTCCTAGTCTTATTTCTCTAAAGACAAAGTCAAGTATCAGAATTGAATAAACAGGCCAAACAATGGAAAAATGTGTGAAAGTAAAAAAAAAGTCTTAGTTCTGTGGAGTTTTAGACTCATTCCTGCAGCCTCAAAGGAAAATAGTTCTAAGCCAAATGCATCATTGTAAATGGAAGTAATAACAGAGCCGTCAATTCTTCTCAGTGTGTACATTTGCATCTGGAATCTCTTGAAAGCTGAGCTAAGGGTCCCAAATTATTGAATATAACTTCTATAAGTTCTTTAATTTTTGTGTAATGTTAAAACTGACATTTTAGTGTAGGTATAGATTGTGTTTAAAGGATCTACTTGAATGTCTGATATTTAGCATGACCACATACATTAATCTCCATTAAAAAAGATTTTTTAGTAATGTCTGTTTGCAAATTTCAGGAGCTCTTCTAACTGACTTGTCTATGCTCTGTGAGAAGAGGCCATTGATGCAGCCAATATTGTAACTGAGTTAAAAAGCAGTACTTCTGGGGAACCAAACTGGAAAGTGAGATGTCAGCTTCCTTTCTGCTTCACTTAAATCCATATATGTCTCATTGCCTGGAGCTTGAACTCCTTTTAGTTTAGAACATAGCAGATGTTATCTAATCACAGCAGAGCTTCACTCACCTGAACTTATACAAGTCCTGGGGAACAGATTGGATGCATCCAAGGGGGCTGAAGAAGCTGCCTGCTGTCATTTTGAGGTCACTTTCAATCATCTTTGAAAAGTCATGTCAAGTAGGTTAGGTTACTGGTAGCTAGAAAAGGGCAGACATTACACTCATCTTCAAGAAAGACAAGAAGAAGGATCCAGGGAACTAGATGCCAATCAACCTTATCTCAGTTCCTGGGAAGACTGTGGAGCAAATCCTCTCGGTAGCCATTTCTAAACCCATGAGAGAAGGTGATTGGGAGTGGCCAGCATGGGTTTACCAAGGACTGATCAATTTCATTGCTTTCCATCACAAGGTGACTGACCTTATGAATAAGGGGAGGGCAAAGCATATTGCATGCCTTTATTCTAGCAAGGCTCTTGGCAGTCTCTCACAGTCTTATTCTCAAAATTTGTTGACATACGGACTGGACAAGTAGACCATGAGGCGAGTGGCAAATTGGCGGGACTGCCAGAGTCAAATAGTTGTGTTTTGTGGTGCAAAATCCAACCTGTGGACGGTAAATAATGGAGGCCATTGTGGATGGTAGGGGAACCAAAATAGTTAATATTTTAATTAACATGTATGACGAAACAGAGTGCAATCTCAGCCTGTGTGCAGATGATGCCAAATTGAGGGCAGTGGTCAGTGTACTAGAGGACCAGGATGTTCTCTAGAGCAGCCTGCACAGGCTAGATAAACAGGCTGACCAGAGCCTCATGATGTTCAACAAGAGCAAAGTGCAAAGTCTGATACACAGGCTAGTGTCACCCCACACAACAATGTAGGCTAGGGACTAACTGTCTAGGAAGCAGCACCACAGAAAAGGATATGGGGTCCTAGTGGACTTTTTCACCATGCAATTCTTGAGTTTCTGGTAGTGGAAATAGAGAAAGGGGAAAAAAAACCCATGCCCTATAACACAATCTTAATTTAGCTAAAAACTATTTATGTCTAGTTTGTCCTTGAGTGGAGCAGGCTATGGAATCCTAAATGCTAAATAATGTTAAAACTATCTTCTGCTTCTCAGTCTTGTCATTTTGTTTGTATGGAAAACACTTTAAAGTTTCATTTTGATATGGAAATAGCAGTAGCTATTGATAGTTTCACAAATCTGAGTTTACAACAGGAGAACATCCCAAAGTTATGCCCAGAGTGCAGGCCCCAAAAGATTTAAAGTGTTGAGACTACAGTTATGAATCAACAAATTTCAACTTGCAGATTCATGAGTACATAATTTACTTCAAATAGAAGAGTTAGTGCTAGGGACATATAAGGAGGACAGTATAAGTGAAGCTGAGAGATTAATAAGAAGTATCTTCTTTAGAATTAAGGATTTTTATTATAAATAGAGATTTATTATCATCAGTTTCAAAAAATATATGCCTACAACTTAATCCTTCTTTGCTCTTTATCTTCCAAATACTTTTGTTCTTACTTCTTAAATTGAGACTTTTAAACAAAAATTTGTATTGAAATTGGATCAAATTTCTCATGTGACATGAACTTTGAAACTATTAAAGGTTAGATGACTATAAACTTGTGACTAATCTATTTTTTATTAGCCTGTACTTCTCCCTGACTTCCTTTCCTTTGACAAAACTGCAAGCTGAAGTAGGGCTTTCTTCCTGTTGTGTTTTTAGTATTAATTCTCCAAACTTGGTAGAACATTTTGGGCTATCCTACTTCAAAATTGTGTATTCTTTGAATGTACAGAATTTTAAGGGATAGGGATGAGGGTTCTCTTGGCTGATTTGTTTGTCGGGTTTTTTAATTCATGGCCCCTTGAAAGTTTTGTTTGTTTGTTTTCAGAGAGGTAGAAGAGCTTGGAAAAAGGCTTATAGGGCCACACCAGCTAAAGTTTGTGTAGTGTGGTAGAGTCAGAGAGGGGAAGACCTGGAGATTCTTGTCGTTTTAATGGGAAAAGCCTACACCTGGACTCTTAGAGCCATTTTGAGGAGTGGCCTGAAGGTGCCAGAAGACTGATACTTATTGAGGTTGGAGGTATACATCTCAAAAGATTTTTGAAGCATACATTTCTGATACTTACTTGAACAATGTCTAACCTCTGAAGCTGAGGTTACTATTTATCCATCTGTATTTTTTATTCCGGTATTCCAAAAAAGATGTAAGACCTAGAACTTCCTTTGAACACTGCCAGACTTAAGACAAAAATGCATGACTAGAAAAGTTTGGGTCACATAGGTCGTGAATGACTGATATGAACTGTAATAAAATTCAGATTTTTGGAGATTTAATTATGTATTTCTACTTCCAACCTTTTTTTTGTGAAAGAAAGTTTTTAGCGTGCCTGAAATTTTTATTATTCATTTATTTTAGGATATTCTGAAATAAATAATTTCTGTAATTTTAGTCATATGTATTTAGAGAAATCATGTAAGTACAAATATTAAATACAAATATATATATGTATTAGAATTTGAGAGAACAGTTAGTTTTCTGAGCTTATTAAACCATTTGGAAAATAACATTTAGAGAAGACATTCTCCAATAAATGTTCTTGAATGTTTTTCTTAACAGAATGATGTGATTTTTCCAGTAACTGTCAATATATCCTTCTTATAAATGGAGAACTACACAACTATACTTGTCCTCTAATTTTCCTACAAGAAAGTTCTAATAATTAACCAGCTTTTGTAAGTCTATAAAATCTCTTGGGGTCAATTAATCATTGCAATGTTTCTCTGGAATCCATATGATACTCATTACTTTTTTTTTGGCTAGAAACATTGTTTGGTTTTAGCAGTTAAGAGAATGCAGCCATGCCCAGCTTTCTTTCCTAATTCTCTTGTCTTATATAAAGACAAGGTTAAAAAAGAAGCATTGCCAAAGGTTAAAATAACCTTTATTAGGGTGCTAACCTGTTTATCTTCACCACATAAAAGATGTGAAAAAGCATTAAAGACAAATGTAGAGAAAAGACTACTTTTCCTACTGCTTGCAATTCAGAAATCCATTTTCTGTAAAATGTATATCCACTAAACTGTCTAATTAAAAAGAAGCCTGTATACAGTTTTTTATAAAATTGTTCAACATATTTTCAAATAGTTTTAAAATGACAGAACTTAGACTGAATTTTTATAATATTGGAAATGGAATAATAATGTAACTAATAGGTTATTCTAATAAGAATATTCATATTTGATACTATCTTAGCTTTCAAAGTTTTTTAGAAATTCTGGATCTGAATTGATATTCAACTTCCTAATATTGAATTAAGCTTTACACATTAACTTGAGTTTCTCAGAAAAGCTAGCCCATAGAGTAATCTGATTCCTAAAAAGACTGGATGAAAGAAAAGGCTAAATACACAAAAATATTCCAATCTTTAATTTCAAAGGAAATTTTCAATATATAAATGAGCATAGAAGAGTGATCTGATCCTTCTGTATCAGCTATACGAGCTAAAAATTTGTGATTTCTTAAGAAGTTTGTCAAAATTTACTTATGCTTTTAGAGAATAAATTTCTAGCGAAGAATACTTAGGCCTTGGCAGAAATTAAGTTTAGTTTAAAAAGAAATGAAAAATGTTGTCCTTGAGTAGCATGATATTTGAATGAAAACCCCCCTGTAGCTGACTATGCTGTGCTGGTTTTGGTTGTGAGTATCCACAGGGTTAACCTTTAGCATGTGATCCTTCTGCCTGACCATTCCCCCTCCCAGTCTCTGAGCAACCCTTCAACCTACAGGACCTCCAACACCAGCAAAAGTAGTTCTTCATCTGGCATTTATTGCCCAAAAAGAAATTTTGTCAGCTTATTTGAAATAGTAATAGAATGCTGTTGAACGTTCTGCCTTGGATTAAAGTACTATTTTTCACTTGTCTTTTTGTTTTAACTTTTTGTTTTATTTTAGACTTTAACTACTCTATTCAAATATAATCACTCAAAACTAGGAAAGTAGAAATCAAGGACATCATCACCCTGAAGAACTTTATTTAAACTTGTATACTCTAGAGAACACTAGCAGAAAGATTCATTCAGATTTATTTATTTATTTACTACTATGACATATTATTCTTATTAAAAACAATTTTGAATGTATAGAGGGCAGATACTTTGTAAAATCTCGTTAAAAAGGGCCATTGTGAGTGAGTGAGAATGCCGCTGATGGTCTGCCTCACTGAGGGGATCAGAAGTCTGGAAAAACAAGCTAGATAAAACCAGGTCAGTGAACTGGAGAGTGAGTCTTTTTTAAAAAACAAAGAATTCCGTACACTGTTTCTGTGACATTGTAATGTGGAAATATTTTTTTTTTAATAAAAGATGCTGTTCTTCCCCCCACACACCCACACCCTCCTTCCTCCTATTAAAATATTCCCTGTTGTAATGCTCAGGAGCCAGTCATGACTTGTGAGTTCAGAGTGAGTTTTGGATGTTAATTTTCTTCTGCTTGTTTATATTCTGTTGGGTGAATTTCCTATTTTTATCTTAAGATGCTATATATATATATATATAAGCACTACATAAAAGTCAATAAAACAATTTTTCTGGCTAAGCCATTGTTGTCCTGCAAACAGCAAATGGGTCAATGAGGAAGTAAAAAAAGAAAGGAAGGAGGTATAAAGACTTATTTCTCACTAATTTTCAAAAATAGTTTCACAGTTTTGTCAGTTGGTAACTCATCTTGTCATTCTGAGGTCCATCATGTTTGGAAACCTGGGGCAGGTTCAGCTCCCATGGCGGCCAACATGTTGGCCTTCTGGAGTTAATCTACACCACTTCAGGAGTTACACGCTCTGAGCAATGTAAATGATATGCATTCCTTCTGTATTGACATAGAGATGACCTTGCAAACACAGTGACTAGATGGTTATATTTGTCATAAGAAGTTAGATTACTGTTTTAAGTTGAGGACTCTTTTTCTAGATGTTAGCAGAAAGTCCTTACGCCACCAATTTCCAAGGTTGAGGGAAAGAATTGTCCTCAAAATGTACCGTTTCTTTCATTCTTTCCATAAGCATCTGCTACTGAACTCTTCTAGAAATAGAGTCCTAATGTAGATAGATATTTGATCTGACCCAGAACAGAGTTGTTACGTGTCAAATGCTGGCCTTTCTTTTCAGCGTGTGTTGTTAATGACTTCTTGCATCCTCTGCTCCTAAACAGAGTACAGTTTTTGGGATTGATTTGGTTTTTATTATACTTTTGTGATCCTCCTTGATCTAAGAGGGATGAAAGGCAATATGTGATAGCATTATTCGCAGTTTGGACAGTTACTTGTAGAAGTGCTTCAAAGCTGTGTGTAGATTTGACATTGTGTCCTGTGAGCTGTTTTTCATTCATTGTTTAAATGTGACTCAGAACAGCCCAGATTTCATGTATAGTCATTATAAAAGATTATGTAGCTTCAGAATGTGATCCAAAGCATATAAAAGATGCCTAGATTTAGATTGTGTAAATAACGTTTTCACTAAAACTCTGCTTTTCAGTAGTTCATTCAGTTCCCATTAAAGTTAGCAGAACCGTTCTCACTGGTGGTTGTAGGATTAGATTCTGTTTCTGAAACCACGGAGGTTTAATATTTGATGGTAAATAGTCATTACATTTTGCAAAGGAAGAGACAGAATAAGTATTTGAAAAATTAAGGCATAACAAGATGAAAAAGTTTATATATAATATGCCATGAAAAAAAAATCCCCAAGCCTCCAGAGTTCATTGATGAGCTACAGAATCAAAGGGGAGAAGGAAACTTGTAGGATTAGAGTTTCAAACAGTAAAATGTGATTTAAAAAAAAAACAATAAAATTGAAAGGCCTGTATTTTTTATGTGCTTGTGAAAATTTAGACTTTTAAAGTAATCAATACAGTCTTTGATTTGAAACAAACACTGGAAATAAAGTATGGAGGATACAGAAGCATAAAAGATCTCTTCGGATGGACTAATGTGAGTTAAATCAACTGTATGTGATTTACACAGATGTGTAAAGCTTTGTTATAGACCTCAAGATTTATTAAATAAATTTCTTAATTTGGCTTTAGAAATAAACAAATATAGTATGCCTATAACTGTTTATGTAGACCATACAATCAAATATTATAATTTTATTTGCTTTGCAATTCATCTCTGATTTTTTTTTTTTGTCTCTTAATGGACAATGTCAGTAGAAATGGATCTAGTTTTTAGCTTTAGGTGTTTGTAAATCTGTCATAGATTTTGCATTAGTTATAATTTAGGACTGTGTTTGTGGGAAAGATATAGACAGAAGTTTCTTGGACTTAGTGCTGTCAGAATCTCTAGGGACAAATATAATGGAAGAGCATATATTTGAAAATAAATAATGTGTTTATTTTTATTGGCCAGAGCAAATGATAATGTGGTGTATTTTTATAATATGCTACACATTCATAGGAGTGCCAAATGTGCTTAATGATGAATCAGTTATCTTTTTTTTTTGTCTTGCATATTTATACCTTTGAATCATGCTTTTATATTTTCATTTCTATTTCTTTTCAACACTTAGAACACTGAAAGACATTTTATAGGCTATGAAATAAAAACACTGTGGATAACATTAAATTAATAAATGGCAAACACTGGGCTGAGAAAATATTTGCGAGAAAAGTTTCCACCTAAATATTAGGAGCAAAGAACTTTAGTTGGGTTAATTTTTAATTATAAAGCAAAAGAATTCAGGCAGCGTAGTGATTCTCATTACAAAAAATTAACTACAGCTTTGAAGTGTTAGTTTTCATGTTTCATGATTTTATTGATTTCTGTCACAAACAATTTAATCAGAGAGGTTAAAATTAAAATAACTAGGATGCAAACTTGCCCTGAAATCTGACAGTAGAGCTTGGATCGTATTCACTGCTAATGTAAGACGTTGAAGTTTCCAGATAATTAATGGGCACATCATTGTGCACGCCAATTAAGTTGACTGATATTTAAAATGTATAAGAAGTGGAAATCTACCTCTCTCCCAGCTGTATTGGTTCTTTTGCAAATAAAGGAGGAAGAAAATACTTCAAAATTTTCCATTTTCAAATACCAGCAAAACTGAAGACACATCTTTTGCAGCCATTGAGTTTACCTGTGACTGGAATGCACACCCACACTTAGAATATGAGGAAAATGAGTGAAAAACTCTCATCTGAAAAACTAGAAATATGAATTACCTAGTGCAATTGAAGACTAAATCCAAAGAGGACAAGGAGGAATAATATCTAATTTCACTGACAGGTTTTGGTCAGATTTTCTCCCTTTTTAATCGTTATTAATTTTGACCATTCTGCCCGTAGGCCCCAGGCAATTGCAAAACTTGAATATGTCATAGCTTTGCCTCTGCTGAGATATGAACATGGCAGTCTTCTGTGTTCGAATTGTACCTATTTCACATTTTTGAATGATCACCTTTGGGATTTAATTTTGTACAATCTGCTTCTGGAATTGATTTTAACCATGGCTTTTTTTTTTTTTTTTTTTTACTGAAAATTGTTTGAATCAACCACTCAGTGGTTAGCATCATAAGAGGAGTCAGTGAGGAGAGATAGGTTAGTGGGTTGTAGGCAGATGTAACAGTTAAAGAATGTGATATATTTCACTTGTTGCATACCTCTACAGTTTATTTATATAGATTTCTTAACATATACAACCAGCTGAGAGAGGAGGTGTGGTAAAAAGGATAATGTTGTATATTTATCATTAACTTAAGTGATAAGAAGGGGAAGAGTGGTAGACAGTACCTGTTCATAACGAGGGCATAGAATTTATCCGGATTTCTTAAATAAAAGAATGAAAACCAAAACATACTGTAATCAAAGAATAAGGATTTCCAGAAACAAGGCATCAAAAACATAAGAATGCATCCCTTTGAAGACATGAAAATAAAGTCAAAATTTATTTTAAAAAGCTAACTCGGAACGGAAGAATAAGAACACTGGTTCACAGTTACCTTATAAATAAAAAGAGTGATCTTCGAGTCAGCAAATTATGCGATCAGTACCTGAAGTAACCTTTTCAAAATAGCTGGAGTATGATCCTTTTGTCTCTCAGAATTTCAAAAGGCTTGGAAGACCTTGTTGTTCACCAGTCTAAGGCTGTCCAAAGTCTTATTTACACAAACTACACAGTAAGGTATCCAAAGTTAGGATAATTTCTCAAGATCAGAAATCAGTGCAATCTGAAATCATCTATGAATGGGAGAAAGGTAGTCTGGTTTTATAAATTAGACCTTTTCAAAAAAGTGAACTCCAGGCTCTTTTCTGCTGAAGTAAGAATAGCCTGAATGACTGAGCCCTGTGTAAGTGCAGCCAAATTCTTCAGAGGTATTTACTTACTGCGTGGGAGTAATTTACTTCTCTCACTTATCAGAATATATTGAAAGAATATGTGGTCAAAAAAGTCAAGGACATATAAGAAAAATAAGTCATACACAGGTCAAGTTTGAAGCAAAGTCTAAAATTTCTTTTTATGACAGAAAACTGAATTCTGCCTTGAAGTGCTAGAGACACCAGTTAGCACCTAGTTCTGTGACCACTCTTTATGCTAAGCTATTACTTTAGTTTGCAAATTATTCCGTTACATCAAAAATAAAATTGATTAATTGAAGGGATAAGTACATTTAGCATTCACTTTTTTAACCCCAAATTTGAATGAATTCTATTTACCAATTCAGTTCAACTCAACAAAAGCAAGTTTTACAGAATCAGGTGCCTCCATCTGGATATGAAATATTCAATTAGTCAAAAACAGCAAACAAAGCTGTTCATGTTCTTTACACCTTTAAGTACCTTAGGTCTGTATTTTTTCAGAGTTTGGTAATCTTCTTTAATAACTTGAGTTTACTAACAATGTTGAGATAAAATTACAGGAATTTGAGAGGAAAGGAATGCATCGTATTTAAAAAAAACAAAACAAAACAAAACAAAAAACCCTCCAAAACCCCTCAACCCACAAATACTCTTAATCTGATTTGTTTAAAAAAAAACAGTACAACACATCATCTCCAAAGGTGTTCTAAGTGCGATTGCTCTGCAGGTGGCAGTTCTGATATACGATTTGAAAACACTTGAAACAGTATGTAAGACAATTTAAAAGAGACTTTGCAAAAGTTATCAAAACTGAACTGATTTTATCAGTGCACTATTTGACTTTACTCATTCATGCAGGCTGCGTCAGAGAAGGAATGGCTGACTCTAGATTCCACCCGTTTCCCTTCAAAAACACTCCTGCTCTCAGACCAGCTGCACTGGCCAAAGGTAACATGTCAGAGACTTCTTACTCTTCAGTCTTTATTCATTTCTTAAGGATATGCTATTCTAGGGTGATTAATATGACAATCTATTGACTTGAAAAACACAATTACTTTTAGAAGTCTCAGACTTCCTCCTCATCCCTAGATGCAATTTTTCTTTTAGATTTTCTTTCATTTGCTTAGTTTTTTCTTTATTTTGGATTTATTTCAACACTTTACTTCACAGTAGCAGAAAAAAAAAAAGATGATGTGCTTCATCTGCACATTTGGCAATGGATTAAAAATTGCTCATTGACACACTGCTTTAAAAATACTAAGATCTGCATTATATGACAACAGCTGAATGTTTTCAGAGCAGCTAAAGGTCACTGAACTTTAATGTCTGCTAGTTATTTAATAAACTTTGAAGTTTTAGCTTTTTGTTTTGGTAGGGTTTTCTCTTCTTGTTAGAAGCATAATATTACTAATGTTTTATTTCCTACAGTTAAAAGAAAGCAGTTTTATAAATGCAGAGTTCATTATTTGGGGACATTAAGTATAATTAAATTCACCTTTTTGCTCGATTTAGTTAGTTGAAGGTAAGGTCTGTAATGGACATGGCATCATTAAGAATCCTTTCTGTTATAGTAATAGACTGCAAACCCTGCTGCAGGTTTACCTGCACATTCTGAACTCAACGTGCAGGAATCATCGACTGCATTTTTTTTCTTTTTCTTACTTAGGAGTATTCTAGGCCTTCAAATTCCAGTGAACATTCCAATAGTTTGCCATTGTCATCACAGGAAGTTTGGCAGTGTGTTAACAGACCCCATTCATCCTCAGCAGAAAATATCCACTTCCATAGCAGGTAAGTTAAATAATTTTTTTTTTTCCATTTGGATTTGAAGAAAATCAAAAGGAGAAGAACTTGAGGCTGTTTTCTGATGCTTTTGCTATTTTGGTTAATATAGATATTACTGGAGTTAAAATGTATTTACTTGTTAAAACCAAGTATATTAAATTCACTTGTTAGTTTTTGTATTAAGAATTAAGAATGTAAGAATATATATATGTATATTTTTATTTATCTAGGTTGGACTACAAATCATAAAACTTACATTTTTTCATATACATCATAACATAGATGTTGAAATAGATATTTGTAAGACTAGATAAAGATTAAAAGGGATTTCTTAAACAGCTGCATTCTTTTGGAGAGAAAGGACTGAAATATGCTTCAAGTAATCAAAATGTAAACATTTCAAATTGATGGCAGACTTTTATTACTCCCCAAGATAAAGCCTTCCTGGAGTATTAAAATAGATTTTTTTTTTTTTTATTATTTCCAAACTTCAAAAGTGCCTTTAAAAGGCACAAACAACTTGCAGAATAACAAAGGCTGCAAAATAGTCACCCGAGACCCATCCTTATTTACCTACCTTTCAGTACCGCTCATATACTTTGTTTTCAGGTCAGGGAAGGGAGCAATGTCACAGCTCTCTGACTGGAAGGAAAAAGAGAAATTCTCATTTATGTCTGAAAAAGAAGAGAAAATTTCAGAAGAATGGTATGTTAAGCTATTTTGCTTACATAGTGGCTTCCAGGAATATGTACAGTATAGTTGGCTGTTGTTGCTTGCTTTAAGTTCCACTTTTCAAGAATCTTTGTTTTTACCAAAGTAAAAATTATAGTAATTAATTTTACAGCTTAATAAGTTGCAGTAGTGTACTCTTAAGCGTCACAGCTCTCTGTGTAATCTAGAAAGTTTCGTATCATGCATAAGAAGTACTATACAATTGTATTCTTTTTGAAAAGTGCATTGGACAATAATATGCAGCTGGTGTAACATAATATATGTGAAATTTTTAGTAAGTTATTCTCTTCCCCTAGGGGTTTTAAGAACATTTCTACTGCACAGCTAATGCTGAAGAGGGCCCATAAAATGAAGCCCAAAAAATGTGGTATTAAAAATTTAGGTAAGTCAACAGTTTAAAAATTGTTATATTGATGTAATATTTCTATTGTTAAATCTCAAAATAGTGTCTCTCTTTTAAAAAGTTTGCTTGCAGAACGTTAAACACTAATTTCAATAAAGGTGAAGTGTGATTCAGTAAAAACAACTCCATTTAACTCTCTGTAAAGAAACCCATTTGTTCCAGTGATAAAATATTCAGATTTTAAAAAGCATTCTACTGGATTTTGTAGTTGAATATTTGACAGCTATGTTGAACAGAAATTTTGTTTCTTTTTTTCATGTATCTCTTCTTGTAGATGTAGGATTTGTATTTCTGCATTTTGTGCTTTTTGTATTTTTTTCTTGGAAAAACTAATGGTTTTTGTACTAAATATTTACTGTTGAAATAGATAATGCTTATCCACCTTCTCTATAATTGCCTTCTGGTTCTTCTCAGATTCTTCTTATGTCAATGAACCTTTCTTAGAATTGTCAACTGTTAGTACAGTATGCTAATACAAATATTGATAAAAATATTAATAAAATACTAGTAGTATAAGAAATATTAAAATATGTAAGAGCCTAGTTGACAGTAGGACCTGACTCTAAATGGTCTTTTGAAAGTGTTCCTTTACTTACATTTAATTTTTTTTAATTGTATCACAAAGTTCATTTGTATAACTGCAAATCTCTTCTATATTAATTGTTGAAAATATTGAAAGACATTTTCCTCTTGGAAGGGAAAAAACTCAGCCTACAGATAAAGTTAGGATAAGTATTTCTCTGTGTATTTTTTCTACTTTAAATGTCATGCCTAAAACTACATATGACAAAAAAGATCTCTAGTTAAAAAAAAAAAATGGGCGAGAGAGTGGCAGGTAATCAACAAACCATGCTTTGTTGTTATGGAAAGGAGAGAAAATGGATAAAAGGTTAAAGTGATTCTGTTCAAATCTTGATAGCTTCCCGTGATGCCCTACAATGTTACCTTAAAAAAAAAAAGGTCGTAAATATCTGGTATGCAGCTGAGTTTTTTCCATATGTTCCATTTGGTGGCCTCTGTATCATTTTTAAATGATTAGGCTTACTAGGATATATCATCTTTTCTTCACATGCCTTCTGGTTTATGTTAGTAGTAATTAATCCAGTCATAAATGTCTAATTAAGCATATCAGATTTGCTATCCTATTTTTTTGTCGTTCTAATGGATTTTTTATATATATGTTTATATTCACTTTGTTCAGATTACTCAATATGGTATATGTGTGTTGAGCTTTTTAATGTATTATTTGGAATGTTCTCAAAGTATATTACTCATGTTGGAAAAATTAACAAAACTCTTGCACAATGTTTTTATAGGTTCAAATTTTCTCTTCTTGACACTACCTTGTGTAGGAATTTTTTGTCTTTCTATTACCTTGAGCACAAAAATAACCTGTGTACATAATTTTCCTGTATATAGTTCTCTGACAGTCATTAAAATCGCATTCTTTTTTTCAGGTAGGTAGAAAGCATAATTTCCATAACTAAGAAATATGACTGAAAATATTGAAAACTCAATCCCTTTTCAGTACAAAGATTATCAAGCCAACTATTCTTTCTCATACAGCACACTGACAAAGTCAATCCTTCCTTGGTCAGCAAGGACCAAATAGACCAAATAGACATTATTAATTAAAACAAAGATTTTCATCTCGAACTGATGCTAAACCTCAGCCGTTAATCCTGATAGAATATTCCCCATGTGAGAAGAATCTCCACATATATAATTATGGTTTATATCAGTGACCTCTTCTGAAGTGATGAGAGTGAGTCACTTGTTGAGAGTCTGGTTGAACAGGGGAACTTTGCAACGTATAATTGGAGTAGGTGTACCTTATCCTGAGGCTAGCCAGCTCCAGATCAGGAAACTGTAACCAGATCCATTAGGCTGCCAGTATCTTTCTTGGATCTCTGTGTAGTACAGCTCATGCTAGAATACTTACAGCAATTCCACTTAACTAGAGAGAGAGAGAGAGTGTTCACAATCTCAGGCTGTTGCTGTGAGTTTAACCCTACTGAAGCAGGGATTCCATAAGAAATTTTACTCCTTCTAATATTTAAAAGCAGATTGAAATTCGTCTGAAGAAGTAGATGTCAAAGTTGTGTTTTAATGTTTCCATAGAAATTAGCATCCTGTCACCTTCATGTCCTCTGAAATGAGCTTCATGTGTCTTATATTTAACTGAAGTTGCATATGAAATCTTGTAATATTATTTTTAGTGTTATTAGTTCTGTTCTTTCTTTGGAATTTCCAGGTTCTCAGTGTTATAATTGCAACTGTTTCCCCTTTTGCTTTCTGATTTAAGTTAGTTTAAGGTATGCTAACTACAATAAAATAAATTTGTAAGTGATACAGATTCCTACCCACTAGAAAATAAGTAGCCAGCATCCACTTAAAAGTGTGAATTGTAAGATGTAAAAAAGCAATTTTCCATGTTATATCCATTTACTACTACACATCTGGCTTAAAAGCAAAACTTTAGGTTCTGACAAAAAGCAAAGCAACAACATCTAGAGGTTCTACATACAAATAAATTATAAGCTATTAACAAATAACCAGATAGCTTTTATGCTAAGATTTCAGCATTATCCCAAACATCTTTTGTGTGCTATTGAGCTCTTCTGTGGTAATGATCTTAATAGTTGCATGTAATGCTAAGCTACTGATGGAACAAATGGCCTGTAAGAGTCTACTGTCTCTTTCCATGTGCTATCAAGCTCGTTTGCCTTAGGCCTGAGTTTCACAAATGCAAAGTATTAAATCAGCCTCCATTCAGAGTCTTACAATTGTTCTTTAATATAGTCAAGACATCTGCTGGATTGGAACCTGGATTGGACAGTCATGAACAGCTTCAATTCTTAACATCCTCAAGTGTAGGAATTTATTTCTTTTAATTTTCAATCTAAAGCATTTGTCTTCTCCTAGTGCAACAATGATGGGATTCATTTTGTTAATGATAGAAGTCCATATCTGAGCTAGTCATCTGCATTCCATTATAGAAAGAAATAGCCACCTTAAATGCTAATAATTTCCTCCTAAAGCATAATTTAAAAACAGGCTACTTGAATCTCACTGTAAAAGCACTTATAGTTCTCCATTGCCTGGACACAAAAACTGGAGTGAATGGCTGAAGTACAATGTTAAACTGTAGATATGTAGAAGTAACTGAGAAGTATCTTACCTCATATGTCTGGCCACATACCTTCTCAGTAGTGAAAAAAAAATATGGAAAATACTAGCAAGTGCACTGAATCCTGTGGTTTGCTTTACAAGGAAGTGCTTAAAGTAGCATAACCCTATAGTAAGGAGTGATTCAAGGATGCTTATATCACAGTAGACTAGTCCCACCAACTAATGGCATTAAGGCCTGTTATGCTCTAATCCACTACAGTTATGTATGGTTGTTTATGTAGTTAAATAAAGTTGTGGCCTGTATTTTAATGATTCCAAATGTAAGCTGTGTCTGCTTCAACTATTTTAACACTACAGTAAGATAATACAAAAAGCGTGAGCAAGAAACTAGAAATTTTGCTGCCAAGTAAAGCTGGCATAGTGTCAGAAATATTCCTATTTATCATGGGTGCATAAAATTTATAAAAATTCTAATTAAAAATATAATTATAGCAGACATTAGTGCACCTCACTGTGCTTAAAAATTAAATGTCTGTGACTCATAACAATCCTAGCTTCCTAAAGATATTCTAGTATAGCAGTACATAATTTCTTGCTTAACTTTGAATGTCCTTAATTCTGTGTATTTTGTGTTAGCCTCTGAAAGATAACTTATTTTTCTTTCAAAATGGCTGGAAACCTTGTGTTGCTTTCAGCTTGCCTTTCCTGCACTGCTGTGTTACTTCTTGTTTAAGTATTTCCTCTCCAAAAGAAGTCCTCTTGTCAGTGACTGAGCATGAGATGGTAATTTGTGCTGCCACATAGATAGGAAAAAAAAAAAAAAAAAAAAAAAAAAAGCAGCTGGAGTGGGCCTTGACTTCTAGAGTCAGAGCACAATGATAAAGATATTTTACAGAGATCAGCAAATATTTTTATTTCTAGTTTAGAATTTAAGACAGCAATGCAACACTAATTAAAAAAAACCAAAACAACAAACCCCAACCACCCTTCTCAAAACCCACAACCTCAGAACAGATGATTAAACAACATTAATTTTTTGAATTAACAGCAGTTGGAATAAAAATCTGGGGGATATTATTATTCCTTGTTACACATTACATAAATGACCATTGATCTATATTTTCTTAGTAGCAGAAAGAAAGCTACTTTTGTTACTGTTGCTTATTCCATGTAGCAGTATCATCTGGGGACTCCAACCATGGATGAGTTGGAGTTCTAATTGCTGTTCAATTATGGAACAAAATGGAGTCTTTCTTCCAAATGAATTTACAAATTGAATTATTTTATAGATAAGAATCTGTCACTGTGTGCTACTTTGATTTATCAACTCTTTGAAGTTGGCACAGATATATTTATATTTTTCTAATTACAGATATTATGCAACAAAAATGAATGACAAACATTTAATTTTTTCAGTTTCACATATTATCAAGAAGTTGTTTAACAAATGTGGTGCCAGATCAGGCAGTAACTATTCCTTCCATATTGTTTCTATAACATTTCTTGTGTTTGTCCAACTTATCTTCTATATTTGGAGTCAGCCAAGCAATGTGCATTAAATTACCTCCTGGGTTCCTAGATTGCCAGCACAGATCATCATCTAATAAGCCACATTTAAATAAGTATGCCAGAATCCAGGAAGATATTTGTATGGTTTTGAACTATTGGACTCTTTCACAGTTCTCTGTGTGAAATCTAAAACATTTGATTGCTTGTCATCAAAGCATACATGCAGTTCATTTCCCTGGCTCACTCAGAGACTGAAAAGCACTAGTATTATAAAGTAATCTATGTAATATTGCCTACATTTGGGAACAGATAAAGAAAAGGACTCATTTTTAATAACAAAAGAGCTGTAGGCAATGGTTGAGGTGATCCAGGTAGGTACAAATTCAAGTAGTCTGGCACTGTGTTAAATCCCTGTAGATTATTTAAGTTATTTTGCAAAGATTCAAAGATAAATCTTCTGATAGAAATCTCTTAGAAGAATAATTTCCATCATTTCTCTCTCTTCCCACTTGATGGACCTTCTTTACTGCTGATATCCTTGTGCACAAATAAATGTTTGAAAAATCTATGTTGGCACTAATAACTTCATGTGGCTTCACCCAAAAGTCCTTGGTATAGTTTAACTTTGGATTGGTTAGAGTTTTTATAGAATTGGATGGGAAGCTGGATTAAGGAAAAATGACATTTTAAAAACATTTTGGAGCAATTTGAATAGACCCACATAGGAAAAAATGTGTTATTGCAGGAATTATTTTAAGTGAATAAAAAATACTTTGGAAATCCTCAATTGCATTTTGTCTTAAGATATTTTAATAAATTTCATTACTTTGTCTTTGGTCTTGTTGAAGAAAGACTGTTATTGTAACTAGCAGAAAGCTAGAAGAATTTAGAAGTCTTTATATTGACACCGTATCATAACAACACTGGATGTTGGAAAAATTGTACAATTGTAATTGTATCTTACAAGGATAGAAAACACAATAATATTTTTATAACTTCTATTACTTAAGATTTCAGGAAGAACATTTAAAATATAGTGTAGTACTATTTCAAGATATTTTTATCACAGATCTTACTACAATTTACTGCCCCAAACATTTGCTGTGCTGAAGAAAACTAGGTTGCTACAAATTTATTTCTGAGTTGGGAGGCATGTCAAAATAGGCCTACTTTATCCATCTATGCAAGGCAAAAATGTCTACAAACCTGGTAATCCAGTTTGTGATTAAAGTGATCACATAATCAGAATCATTCGAATGATCTACCTCTAAAACACATGGACCTAATCATTATTTATTGTGCTGCTTGGGTAATTTCATTTAATTTGTACTTTAATTAGTAAATTGTGTTAAAATGGTTTTAAATCTGTCATCCTCTGGGTTAAGCTGGAAGCTATAATCAGTGTACAACAAGATAAGAGAGATTCTTCTAGACAATTTAAGGTAACAAAGTGTAAGGCATCTCCTATTCTGCCTTGGGAAGAAGGCATGGCCTATGTTACTTCCATGCGTATTTTCCACAATTCCTTTATTGGTCAAGTTTGCTGCTTTGTGAGCGGTTAGCACCATTAAGAACATTCTGTCAACCAAATACTGCTGCAGTGTGGGCTGACCAAGAATACCAATGTTTTGATGTGTTTTGTCAATGTGTTATCTCTTAAGGTATCCACACTACATTAGAGATCTTCTCCAGGCTTATAAGGCAATGATACAGTATGTCTGCATCATCTTGCTTGTGGAAAGAGAGCATTCTCTGAGAAAAAGTGGAGCTCTTAGGATCCCTTTATGTTCCATTAGTTTGTAACTGAAGTGTATACTGCAAATGTAGAGGTCTAGTCAAAACCAGCTTTATACATTGCTGTTAAGCTTCGTAAGAATTTGCCCAGTTACTTAACAGGCCATTCTGATCTTTTATTTTCATAAATAAAGGAAACCAAAAGAAAAAAAAAGCTACTTACTTTGCTGCGGCATTACAGATGCTCTTATAACCTCTCTCAATAAACACCGACAAGGTCATTAACAAGCTCAAAATGAACCATCAGACATGATTAGTCATGTAAATTTATTCTACCTGAATGCTCTTTGATTCTTTCCATCTCCACTATTTTCCTGCCCTATCTATTCTGGCAGTGTCTCAGCTATTCATTTTTGCTAAATTTGCATTCTTTGTGAAAATTGAGAACCTTTCCTTGCCATATCCACTTTCTTGCTAAGTTCTATTGCTGTTTTCCCTCTTTATTAATTTCTGCTGTTTTCTTGCAGTTTGTAGTCACCTTTGTAGACCAACCTCTTCTACCTCATTGTTTGCTAGATATTCTTGAAAGTGTATTTGCCTGCTTGTTCTGTTGTCATCTTCTTTTAACCACATGAAACATATTTATATGATTTTTCTTTTGGCTTTCTTTTATTCTTACTACCATGCTCGGTGCCACACCTACAAAACCCTATATATTTTTGCTCATCGTTATATAATTGCTTTTGTTTCTACATTCTTCTGAGTCCTCTTTTTTTGATAACTTGTTGGTTTATTCTGCACTCTGCATAGACATTTCATATTCTTTCTAACCTACTGTTCCTCTTAAACTCCTACTTTCCTCCTATGTCAAGCAAACAATTCTTCCTTCACATAAGAAATAATACATGAAAATCACCTTTCCTGATTTGTGTTGTTTTACATTAGTTTAGCTTTTTTTAATTAATCTTTATATTTTTTTCCGGTCTAGGAAGATTTATTATCTAGATTTATGGGCAGTTCTATGCTCATATTTACTTCTTTGAAAAGTTTTCAAAATAATGGATTCCATACTGTGGTATATAGATGAGTCTATAGACTTCTGGAGTATTTTTTTATTTTAATAAGGATGAGACATGGGAGAAGATTAGCTTATTATCTGCAAGTTTAGCCTCAAAAAAATGAACTGCTTCCTGCTAACATTTTTTAGGTGTAAATGACTTCATTTAGACTGCTGAATAATTCTGAACCAAAGCTTTTAGAAACAGTGCTTGGCATATATTCTATTAATATTTCTGGTTTAATTTCAAGATTTAAAAACAGATAGATTTTTTAAATATTTTTTTTCAAAGTATATGCTTTAGAATTTATTTTTATTTTGGAGATGAGCTATCTAAAAGATCAACAGTTAAAATCCTGCAAAATGGTGACTTTGGTTCACAGTATTTATGTTGCGTTATTTTAGAAACTGTAATCCTTTGTGAATATAAAACATATTTTTAAAGATATTTTCATTTATTAAGTGGCTAAAAGGTGAAAACTGCTTGAAGGAATAAATGAGCCAAGTCTGACCTTTGATTTTAACTTGTTCTTGTCGTCTAGACCCAGCTGTGCGCCTGGCGTTGTTCAAAAACAATGAAAATAAACATCTCCGTGTGAAACCACCAAGGAAGACACAGCCTATAAATGCTGGTTACTTTGAAGGTATGAACAGTATTTAACTTTATCTCTATGCATATAAGCATATATATCTTCTAATGTCTTTTAAGCAAGCCTACTTGAAATGTAAAACTATATGCACAAATAGAAGAAGGCAGGAGTTTAAGGTTCTTATCTGTTCCTGGATATCTCAAGTTACAGCAGCGAAACATTGCAATTTCAATTCATCGTAGGGGGGTGCTCCTAGAGATTAATTCATAATGAACTAGTGTCTAATTTATTTATTTATTATTAAATCATCATAAAAATAATAATAATAAAAACATCAAAGAGTGTCACAGAAGTATAAAATACAAAGCACCAGAATAATATTTTAGAAATTAAATACCACCTCAAATTATTCACTCATTTTGTCACCCTTTTTGCAAGCTAACCATTAATTCCTGATGATCATTAACATCTTTTAGAAAGTCACTTTCATAAATATTTCCTAAAAACCCACCATTTGACAGAAGACAAGAAAAGAATCTTCAGCATGTAAATATAAAATTGACTTTCCAAGAGCATTTGAATACTAATGTAGCTCTTTCACTGTTGAAATTAATGTTAAAACTCTCCTCAGTTTCAGTACAATTAGAATAAGGCCATGTCTATTTAAAATACCCTTGTTTTAAGAAGCTGAGCATCTCCAGAGGAATTGTTTTTAGACTGTTTTGATTCCTTTTGCAACTCAATGGTGTGCTCAGAAAGTTGTCATCTCTGTCTTTTTATCTTTTTCAAAGACATAGCCATATTCTATCTGATTTAGTCCCAATCCCACAAAGTAAAACTAAAAATAATAATACTGTATTGACATTTACTGATTGAGGGTAGAAATTAGAACCTTTCTGAGACAAGTGTGCAATCAATCTGAGTATATCTGAACTGCAATTCAACCAATTAACCTAGCTATAGGAAAGTCCAAATTTGCCTCATATTCATGAGCCCATGCTCAAATTCAGTTGGAAACAATTATTGATGAATTCTGGAAAGGAAAAATGTTTGTATGATTGTTTGCCCTGGATCCAAGCATGAATTTATGAAAAATATAGAGTCTGTATATACTGTGCCTTACTTAGCATTCCCAGCGTCTCATATTTGTTCTTGTGGCATATGTTTATATGCCAGAATGCATCATATGCTGAAGAAACAGGGCATGCAGACTGCCTGCAAAATACTGGATACCCAAAGCCTACAAGCAGTAGTGTAAGTGTTCAAAGCCATATCAAAGAGAGAAGCTTGATCCTAGGCTCAGCATCCTAAAGTCAATGTAGGTTTAGCCTATCTTTCCTGCCACCAGTTTGTCTTTTCCTGCCTGGAAACATTTCCCTTCATTTTGGAACGCCAATATATGTGTTCTAAATATTACTGAAATTACTTCTTTAATACATGGAGAGAAAGCACCATAGCAAATGAGCTATCAAAAGGCAAGCACTGTAGTGGCACTCGTTTATCTTTAATTTCAAGAACCATTGTACTCCTTTGGCCGGCTAATAAATTGATGGTTTTTTTCAGCACTCTCTTGTTGAGTGCTTACATGCAATCTGCTGAGCCTTCAACAGCACAAGAAATACTCTTCTGCTTGACCAGAATATAAAATTGTCCTTCTGTCTGAGGCATTCCTACTTCAGATGGTATTGCCAGAAGACACTAGGTTGTGAATTAGAACCCAGAGTGCAGCACAGAGCATTTACTTACGTGTATGTGAGACATCATCAGACAGATCTAAGAGTTTCTAAATTTAGAGTTTGGTAACACTTTGCATGTTATCTACTACAAAGCAAAGCACCTGCATGATAATGTCAGAGTTCTGTTATCAGTCATTTCTTCCCTCACTCACAGAAAAGCTTGTTTCCCGTTTCCCCTCTCTCACCTTTTGACCATTTCTTCCTCTTTTGCCTGGAATAGATTTCTTTGGGTCTGTTCTGCGATGGGAGCTCTTTCTGTAACAAGAAGGTGGAATGTTTTCACTCTGTATCCATAAATCTTGTGGACACCGTATTTTAGAGAGAACACAGACCAGTCCATTGCATGGTGGAAATAAGTTTCCTCTATTCAAGGCCTTTTACCTTCACAGACTGGTAGTCAGTGCTCTGGTAGAAAATTGGAACTCCAGTCCATCTCCTTCATAAACCAATAAATAAATCAAAAAAAAAAAGAAAAAAAAAGAAAAAGCACATTCTGTATATTCCAGTATTCCTGCTTTATTTCTTTTAATTTAGAAATGAGGGGAGAAGCCATAGCATCAACAGCAAGTACACATGTGTTATCCGTTAAATAACAGAATCACTACTTTTGAAAGGGGATGCCCTCGGAAGTGAAACAATTAGAACAGTTTTAGATTTTTAAACTGGAACACATCATGCTAGTGAATATTTAAGAGGTAATCTAGTTAAACTGTATGATGACTGTCTTTTGTCTTCATTGTGTTTTTAGTTGTTTAAAAATACAAATAAGAAAAAAAAGGAATAAAAAATCAGAGATATAAAAATAGTGAAAGGGAATGCTTAATATCTGATGCTTATGCGTTTCTGAGGTAAGGGTTGTATTCTGTCATAATTTGCCTTCTCATCTGAGCTACTCCACCATACTGACAGTGTTGTATCATGCAGCATCTGTAGAGCAATAACTAAACATAGTGAGGGCAGTGTTGATATAATATTCAACTATTTTCCTGTTCCAAATGTTGTGAGGAGCTGATACGCAAAATGTTGATATCCAGTTCTGAAAACTTGTGCATAACTTAAATCCCATGGGATAATTCATATATCTCTCATTTGACGTACACATTGTAAGAAAATACATTTTCAAAACTTGAGTGACATCGTAAATTTTTATTAAATTTTGGAAGGATCATCACGCTTTCCTCACTGATGTTATAAAAATCCCCACAGGGGACCATTATTCACATTTGTATCACAATAGCACACAGAAGTTGGAGACAAACCCCTTTGTGTTACATGCTTCATCAACAGCACGAGGAAATGTTCCAACAGACAAGACCTGACCATTTGAAGACACAAGCAACATGTGAAGGCACAAACTATGGGAATGTAATTAAATATGTGTTAGTGCATATGTGTGTGTCTATACATGTGTATGTGTCAATACATATAGATACAATAGATGTGTGTATACACATATACCGTGAGTATAAGTAGGTATATGAATTCAATAAGCATAGCACTTACACTTTTTTAGTTTTATATTTTGAAAGAAAACTATGAATAATTACTCTCTAGTGTAATTTGTAGTGTCAAAGTGCATTTCGTAATCCTAATGCTTTCTGTCTAGATGCTGTTTCAGTTTCTTTAAAATTTATTTAATGCATGTGGCCATTGTATAACACAGATCCATTAAAACTATTATTTAAATAAATAATACTGTTGAATCATAACTTTATACTGTGACATTAACTTCAGTAGGTTATAAAGTAAGCCACAGAATATACAAGTGTAAATATGTGTTTACTGCTTCTCTTAAAAAACCATAACGTGATCAAAAACTCGAAGACAGATGAAAGCCTGACTTGATGTACTTTCACTTCTGATGATTTGCTGGATGTATACTGGGATTCTGTATATTGCACTGCTTTTTTGTGTGTGTGATAGGGTTATGCTTCCAGCATGTTGTTGAGTTTCAGTTAGTGCTAGTTAGCTGATAAACAAAATATGCCTGCTTACGGTTTTATTGAATGTTTTGGAAGGTTTTGTGTGTTTTGTAGATAGTTATGTTTCAAAGATCTCAAAATTTTGGAATCATTATAAGGAACACAGATAATTTTCATAATTTGCTATTTTGCAGCAAAGCATATTTTTAGAAAGCTTTATAACTGCTTCTCCTCTTGTTGCCTGGAGGCTATTTCAGTCATTGATTTAACATAAAATACTCGTGACTATTTCGGATAAAGTAGATCAGGAATTGAAGGAAGAATCTGTCCTTGACCCCTTCTCTTTTCTTGGGAAGTTCCAATTTGTCCTGGCTGAATGTGCACCTCTGCCAGCTGTGGGTCTGTAATTACAAGGTCCGAAATTTCATTTACACGAAGGAAGGATACCTACTCTTCCACTCAACAGTATGAGTACTTTGTTCCAGTACAGCACCTCAAAACTAAAGGCCTAGGACATTGTTTTCCTGCAAGCTTTGGGAACAGTATATACTTTTTGGGGTCCTCTTTAATCCATCTACCTCAACAATTTTGGTGGGTTATCAAAAAAATTTTTGTTCAGTGGAATGGGAAGCTGGATTCCAATCTGTAGAGCAAGTTGGAAGAATGCAGTAGATCAGCTGAGAGTCCAACTATCCAAGTATTCTTTGCATATGATTCACTTAGTTTCTCAGAATGTCATAGACAACGTTCTAATTAATTACCTAGATTAGGTTATTTATTGGCACATACAGTACATTTTTTTTTAGTCATATCCATGTCCATCAGTGGCACATCTGTACCATACGCGTCAAAGAAGTGGAAACAATACAACTTGACTTCACCCAGAAATGTGCACAATGGCCAATTAAAGAAAGTTTAACTCTGCTAAAAATGCATTGGACTATGTCGTCAAGATACGTTTACTGTATTTTGGAAAGCTGTAGTTCTAATTGGCAGTACTGTATTTCCTATCATTTTATGCTCATTGGTGACTAAAGAAAATGTAATGGGTATAATGTTAAGACAGATTTCACCAATACAAATTTGATAATGCACAGATTGTGCTTTCTCAGGTGGCTTTTAATTATGGAAATATTTATTCGTTTCTCTTTAAATTGTCAGTAGAAATAACATTTATTTTTCATATTGGAACAAGAATAAGAGGTAAAACAATCTTGTGATTATGTCATATGACTGGAAGATAAATATCAAGGATCTGTTTTAAGTTCTCTGTTTTCCATCTTTCTGCTAGTTCACAATTATGAAACTTCTTGTAGTGTCAAGCGAAAAATGTTGCAAAACATTCATATAGATTATTATTATTACTAGTGCTAATTAAAAATGTGAACTTGAGGCTTTGGAAAGTGGTAAACTAAGGTTACCTTTGAGTTAATTATGTGAGCTCATTAAAATATTATTACATAATGATCAAGATCATTTCTTAGATTTTCTATATTACAAAATATGAATACATTGAAGAAAAAGTCAGTGGTAATTAAATGGATTTTATATTGATTCAAATCACTGATGTATTTGAATATCTGCATTAGAGTTAAGAGAAGGTACTGAGAGTGGAATGCTAATATTCGTCTTTTTCTGTGCTTTAAGTATTTTGTTTGTTTCTTAAGACCATTTAAAAAGACATTGAACTATAGCTAATGATTTGTGATAGCTGTTTTTGTCTTTTAGAAATTAGCTGTTTTCAATGGAAACATAAATGGCATCAACTCCCAGGAAGCACATTGTTTGTAAACATCAATTTCTAAATTAACTCATCTTTTATTGAGATATGATCTGAAAAGGATTAATAACCACATTCTAAATACGGCCTTGCTGCAATTCTCCCAACTCGATCGCCATGTTTACAGTAAAATGCAATTATTATATATCTCCCAGGCTTTAAATTTGTGTGCCGCATTAGGGAAGCAGTTTCTAAACCACACAGGACTGACGAAAATGATAGCATATTTCAAAGAATATAAGATCTGTCCTGAAATGTGATGAAAATGCATTACAGAAACCTGTAGTGTGGAAGGAGATCTGTCTCTTAAAATCAGAATGCTATGGCTTTATTTCTTATTATTTAGTTTGAGCTCACACAACAGAACTCTCCCATTGAAATATTTTCTCATTTTAAGGAATTAATGGCTCTCCACCAGCCCTTTAACATGTAAAATGAGTAGGTTACTTGTGTCCAGTACATCCAAAAAGAGCCAGGATAAAATAAACATAAGGAGTTGGATATCTTGGAAAAAATCTGTCATGGGTTTGGGTTAATCATCTCCAGAAGAAATTCAACTTGATGCCTGAAATGTAAGACTTCTTGGAGAAAGCAGTAAAGCCTGAGGCAGTGTTGATCTGAAGGAGTGCTCTCCATGGGTCAGAGCTGCTCTGCTGGCAGAGTGCAAACCCAGTTCACAACAGCGGTACGCTGAAAAGTTGTAAAAGACTGCAGGGGCCTTACAGTGCACGCACTCAAGCTTTAGTTACATAGTTCTAGTGGCCCAGTTTCTTATTATAAAATAAAACTAAAAAATAAAATCTGTGCCTAATTTTCTAGCCTCCTGTCCATCAATGACAGTGTAGGATTTTTTCGGTGTTCGTGGAATGAAGCAATCCTGAAATTATGGTATATGTTTAAAACTAAATATGTAAAACATCGTTTGTGTGCATTTATGCAGTGGACTTCGGTGTCTGGCTATTTATGAATAATCTATTTTTAATAATATTCTTGCTTTTCACATTCAATTACACCACACCCCCCCCAAAAAAAAAAAAAAAAATCAATCTATTTGCCTGAAGTTCCAGAACAGGAGGTATTTACCATAGGTACATACCAACTTAATATTATGAATTCTCACTGTAGTTCCAGTCTTTAGGGTTCCTGTATCCACAAGTTAAAGGTTTCTGACCATTTCACCTGCCTGAGTATTATCTCTTTGTTCATGTCTCGCCTGTTTTGCAGACTTGTAATTTGTGGTGGTATCAGGACTTTATTAGTGCATCAGACTTAAATGTGGTCTCTGAGCTAGAGAGAGTGCTTGTTCAAACAAACTTCCAAACCTTGGATTTTATACAATGTGTGGGCTATCACCTGTGCTTTCACAGCATAGTAGTTTAACAATTTTAACCTAAAAGGAACTGCACATAAGAAAAAAAAAAAAGTCTTACTGCTTTTTGCTAATAACTACCCAATGATGGCTCCAGTAGGAATGAGATTTTATCAGAAATGTCATTGAAGGTTGAAAAACAGTTTTTCTTAATTCTGAATAAAGTAACACAATAGTTCAGGTATGGTTTTATTTGCATCTTCCGAGATTCTCCCTCTCTTTTTATTTCCTTTCCTTGGCATTTGCTGTCCAAAAGCTAGATAGTGTAGATATCTGCATCTCAGCCAATGTATACGTAAACAACTTGACTCCACGTTCACAGTTTTTAATACTACATAAGGCAATCATTTTGGATGAATAGACCCCTGAGTACTGAAGCATTTCAAATCCTTTTTCGTTTGACCATTCAGTGACCTGATAACTATTTCCTGTCCCTAAGTAAGGTTGTGACCCAGGTCTTAGAGTGCAAAAGACAGATAATTTTAGCAACAAGTTAAATCCAAATGGATTTGGTTGGAGGCGGTAAGGGAGTAGAGGTCCGGCTAAATTCCTCTAAAATAAAGTGTTACAACACTTGGATTTAGTATGTCTAGTTAAAAGTAATTGTTGAATTTGTTGTCATCTATTTGGATGCCTGGGGACTATAGTCAATATTGGGGTGGTTTGTTTATTTATTTTACTTTTACTGAACAGTACCTAATACTCTTTTTACATTTAAAAAAAAAAAATTGCTAATGAAGAAGTCATTAAAAGTGCATTTTCAGATGCTAAGCATTTTCCAAAGTGAATATTTCAAGCATTAAAATCATATTGGTATGCAAATGGTATTTTAACATAGGCCACAGAAAGTGGTCTGTGTCCATAGAAGTATCACGAGTGTTGCGTTGCACAAATGTTGCAGAAGAATTTCCATTTGATATGAAGCTATGAATAAGGAACATAATGTACTCTTAGAAATATTTTATAAGTACGAATCTTGTTTTAGTTGAACAACATGATACATTTTAAATCACAGTTGAAGAACTGTTTCCTGTAGCTATACATTTTAATAGCAATGCCTCTGCATATTTTAAGTACTTTCAGAGGTGAATTAAAGGAAGGCCTTCATCCCAGAGCTTTTCATTGATTTGAAAATGTAATTGGTTAAAGTTGCTTATAAAGGAATTCTTTTTTTTTCTATTCTGTAATGGGAACTATTTGTTATGGAGAATTAGTACTATTAATGAGGTCAGAGATCTACAGCATTCCAAAAAGGCCATTTTCATATGTTTAATACTGAACATATATTTAAGTCTCTTTCTTTTTTAAAAGTAATATTGTTGTTGTTCAGATACATAATATATTTTTGTAAAGTGTAACATTTTTCAATTAAAACATTACAACAAGACTCTAGAATTGAAATCTAGGTATTAAAATTTTTATACTGCTCAATACCAACTCTAATAGCAAAGTCTTATACATTTTACCAGTTTCATGTAATCTATAAAATAGTATGTATGGTAGACAGATTATTTCACAAGGAATTGCAAGTATTTTAATTAAAATGTACAATCATGCAGTGATAACTATAAAACTTCTATGCTGTGTTGTTTCTATAATGTACTACTTACAACTTCATAACTTTACAGTTCGATTCTTACCATGTGCAATACAGAAACATTTTAGCAGTTGTTTGAAATTTGTAGGTTTGTGCTGCTTTGATGTATGCACTGTAGATATTTTATCTGACTTATGTGTATAAAAAAAAAGTAGTAATAATTTTCCAGTTATATATATTTGTAGTTTTTTCTCATATTCCTAAGACTACATAGGGAAATAATATTTTTGAGTAAAATTTTATTTACATGACAGTCTAGAATAGTTCTTCCTTTGTAGATTTATTGTAAGGTTAACTAATCCAACATGGTTATAATGTCATAAACTGCTACATTTGTAGAATCTTGTACATAGCTCAGTTCAGGTAATGAGAGAAAGAAATCCAAGTAGCCAGGCAGAAGAACTTCATTTCACTTTCACAATCATCATTAAACAAGCAGAGTATTAATAACTTTAATTTTTTTTTAATTGTTTCTAAATGCAGATTAAGTATCAGGCTTTCTAAGAAATTGACTGTGGAAAGTAATTTCCCTAAAGCTCTTGCATGCTTATTGTTTTCTAATATGAGGCAAGCTTAGTAATTTTCAGTTTACGAAGAGACCAGGGATATCTTTTGTCAAAGATTAAATTTAACTTTTAAAAAGAGAGAATTTAAACACTACTGTGTATTTCAAAGTTAAATTTACCAAGAATTTGCTGTAGTAGCTGATGTATATTTTGTAGTTGAGAAATTAGTAGAGAATGTAAAAAGAAAGAAAGCTATGTGCTACGAAGGCAGAAAGTTCTGATTTAACCTACCAATGACCTGGCTTTGTTTGTTCAGATGACAGTTCTAAAAGTGTGCAGAGAATATTCCCTTTTAATACAGTTATTTGCCGCAAGCTGTGACCTCACTGCCTGTCAGGGAGCAGGTCTGAATTGGCCCTTTCTCTGATATCGTGACATTGCTTCTGTTGCCTCGATTGTGACCTCTGATTGCATGATACCCCTGAGAGTTCAATTTAATAAGCGTGACTCCTGACTCTTAGCCAGGTCTGCCTTCTTAGGTTTTGTCAGACTCTGCCTGTAGTCTGGTCTACATATGCTAAAACACTGCACAGGCTGTCATCGTACTTTGTGAGTTGTGTGCACTGTATTCAAAATTCTCTTTCAAACATCTTTCATTTATTGCAAATGGAAATATTTATAAGAGCATACGTGGAATAAATTCTAAAAGTTGTTTCTTCCAAGGTTATGGCTACTTGGAATTTTTGGGTTTTGTACCTTAGTACAAATAGTTGCTATTATTTCACTATATTACTAAGCATGCATGTTATCCATGCATCGTGCTAACTCCTTACTTTGAAATTTGTTTTATTTACCCTGTGAGAGTGTTATATATTTATATGACTTCCCATCAACAATATGTTTGTTCACTATAGAAATGGTTTGGGCAAATCGCCCTTTTTCATTGCATAATTAATACGGTTGCAGAAGGAGACAGTACTGATGAGCACCCAGAGCACTGTGAGATGTAGCTATTCAGGACTAGTCAGGTGAAAAGTGAAGAATCTGTTTGGAATCCAGGCAAAGGTGAGTAGAATTAAAACTTTTAAAATATCATTGAAAATCAAATATCTTTGTTTTAGTGACTATTTTGCTACATCATTGCATTCTTTTCTGCTTTTTTCCTCCTCTTCTAGCCAGAATCCCAAAGGAGAGTCTGTTCAGAGACCTGGCTGCCTTGAGGATGTTGATGTTATTCAGACCTTTCCCCGGTTTTACTGTCTCTTGATGCATTCACTGAACCAGAATATGGAGACGTTTCAAAGATTTGAAAGAGAGTTTCAAGAACTGTGGTACAAATTACAGACATGTTTTGTATTCTCATTGCAGATACATATACCTTTTTATAGCCTCTGTATCAGTACTTCTAACACACTACTTCTAATCAATGTCTTTATTTTTTCAGAAAATCATAAAAATCTTGCTGCAACACAGGTTTCACTTTGTGCTCACTTTTGTAATTAAATTAAATAGTAATATTTAGGGAAAATCATTTAATATTTTTCTGTTTCTTCAGCTGTTAAAAAGAATTCTGTTCTCATTTCACTCACATGACTGTGTTAAAATTGTTATATCTTGTATGAAAAGGAAACTGTATTTGAGTCTTTCTTATAAAACAAGTTCTCCAATATAAGACAAAAAGCAGGTATTTTCTTATTACATTCAAACTTGGCAATGAAATGCTGCTTGTTCTTCTCCATGACAGTGACTGTTACAGTGGATGTAAAATCTTGGTTTGGACAGTTAAATCCAAATCAAACACACACACACACACACACAAATATTTAATCATATACAAATGCCCGTGTAAGTTCATACAATTTTAATAGCCTAAATTAGCCTACAAGGTGGTAAAACTCATAGTATAATTGTCTGCTCTCTTCTTCTGAAGGAGATAGTGTATGATTAGCTATTGAAGCTCTTTAATCTCAAGTGGGAGTTTGCTTATCTAATTGGGATTTATGGGGTTTCACTCCTTTTTGGATCAGACCTTAATGCTCTGTAAGTTGCTGTGCTGTTTGCAGGAGCTTAGATAATTGGCTGCAAACAGGGAAAGTTAGGAATGGACAACTGATTTACCTGTTGTTATGCAACAGGTAAAACAAATTAAAATTTTAAGTTAATTAGTTATGGCTGTCTTGAAAGATCTTGCAAGTATAAAGAGAATACACATGCGGCAAATTCGCCTATTCAGAATCATCATAGTATTTAACTTATTCCCTTCTTTTCAATCAAATTTTATATATATACATGGAAATATATATGTAAATGTCAATGAGTTGGAGAGTTTTGTAGCGATTTTAGCTTAAAAGTTTAGTAAAAAATAAACCAGTTTAAACACATGTACTCTAAGAATGAAGTATTTACAGTCAAGCTTACGGAAGATTAAATTATGTTCAGTAATAGAACTGGGATTTTTGTTTTGTTTATTTTCTCATAAAAAAAGAATTTACATAAAGGTCTAAACAAAATTCTGTAAAAGAACAGGAGGAGTCAGTTATTTATTTTTCAACTCTGATTTCTTCATTCAGTGAGGTAGATCATTCAAAACTTCTCTACATGAAGGTATATAATTATATACTATATATATTTATAAAACTATATAACTATAACTGAACCAACATCAATATAATTAAGTCAGTTCCGTTCCCATGGGGCTGAATATTCTTGAATATGTGTTGATTTCTCTAATATTATATAGGGTGTTTTAATTATTGCATTTTCATGTGTTTATAAGCTGAAAATTTCAGTCCAATTAATCAAGAAATCTATAAAAATACTAAGCTCTTTAAGCCATTTGAGCTAAGAATTAACCTGGAGCTGCTTGCAGGAAAATTGTGGGTTTGTTTTGCTTTTGTTACCTGTCCTTCTTTACAAATGGAATTCCCTTTTTTTAATAGATTCATAAGACACTGGAATTTAATATTGTTTATTTTCTTCCATGATGTATCAACCAATAAAGTAGAACTTAATAAGAAAAATTAGTACTTTTATGTCTATATTTATTTATAGTCACTTGTAAGTTTAGTGTTTATGCTTTTTTTTAAACTGCATATAAATGTATGAGAATTGTACATGCTTAGGGATTAACTCACTTTAGATGTAGAGACTTAATAAAAAGAACCATGTCTATCTAAGACATTTTTTCCATTGAATTCAATGAGCATTAAATCAAGCCTTGTTTATACAATGTTTGGCATAATGACAGGCCTGATCTTCAGTGGTACCACTGGGTTTTACTATAAAGTAAATTAAACAGCAGCCTTGTGCTTAGTCTTTGTAGACTTTGTGTGTGTATTTGACAGAGTACTTCTGCTGTTATGCGTTACTGCACTGACAAAGCTGTGAATTGTTGTCACAGTACATTCATGAAATACCAGTAAGTATTTCAAGTCAACATCAGAAAGTATGCCAGAAATACTTTCACCCACACAAAATAAAACACTTTTACATTGAAAATGATATGTATGCATAATAGATAGAAGAGATAAACAATTCATAGGTATTCATAACTGAACTATATATTGACATTATTACTCTGCATTGATAAATACCAATCACATATGGTACTCGTGTACATCACATGTGTTGATGAACATGAGTTAATTAAAAAAATTCATATATTAATCAGATGTCTATCTAGCAAAAATGTTTATTCTTGAGGCTAAACTTAATAAAGATTTTTTAAATGTACATTCCCAAGCTGTGATACAAAATTACATATTTTAATTAGTTGTTCATAAAAATTAAGAGACAATTATTAATGTGGTGTAAGTCAGTTTTACTGACTAGCTTCATGCTACTCCTGAGTAATGACTTTTTTTTTTTACCTGACATGTATCTTGTTGTTGCATAGCAACCTCAAATTGTTATTTTGAACAAATTTTTTTGTTGGGTTTGGATTTTTTGTCCCTTTCTTATACTATTAAGTCCTTCAGTACAAATAAAACCTACCTTAATGGTCACCACACTCCATAAAATTTATTGTATTTTGTATTTTTTCCCTCTTGATAGGGGACAACATAGTAGTTAGATCTCCTGTGCTCTTCCTTTGTATTTGTTTTTTTGAGAATTCCTTTGGAAGATCTGATGTCTTAAATCACTTTGCTTGGTTTATTGAATTTAGAGAAAGGTATTCCTCTGACTCAGCCTCCATATGAAGTGATAATCTTTTCTTGCTTGGGAATGCTATTTCATTACTGCACAACTAAGCACTTTAGTTCAAGTTCTTGGTTGTTTCTGACAGTTAATCTTAAGAACTGGGAATGCATAGAAATAAAATCTATCAAAATATTCTGTAAAAAAAAATTTTCATGTTATGCATCTCTTAATTTTCTCCTGAGCAATATACAACCCATTCCTCTTATTAGTGGAGTTCATCATTAGGGGGGTTTATTAATTCCCAAAGCTTATGTGAAAAACTAGAGATAGGGTCTGTACTAGGTAGACTTGGGAGATGAGACAGGAATTATGTGAGACTGTAAGCAGTAAGGATAAATAAAATGGGCTCCATCTCTTCCATCTTACTTATTCCTGACATTTACTAATGGATAACTCAGCATGAAAATGCTGAACTTACCATTTCAAAATATTTTTTTACTCATCTTTGATTTCTTTAGTTCTTCAAGGGCCTTGACTATCCAAAGGTCTCTCAGTAACTCTTGACTATACTCCAGATTTACTTCTCACCAGCACTGTTGATGAAATTTGTCCTTGCTGAGTAGCTGGCGCAGGTAATATATACACTACAGAACACCCTGTTCGTTAAAGACTACAGAAGGGAATAATGTGAAAGTAGAGCATAGTGCTGTGAGGATTTCTATGTACTTTTTGAACTTGTAGAAACCTGAGTGGATCTTGAAGAGTGCTGATTGCAGGAAGGAGTACTTTAAATCAGGAACTAATCTCTTTGTGTGCATGTGGGTAGGGTATCATCCCTGTAGTTTCTCAGTTTTTGTAGGGTTAGAATTTGGTTTGGGATTTTTTTGTTTGTTTGTTTCTTAAGAAACAACTTAGTTTTTCAAACATGAAGCTATTTCATGTTATTTCCCAACCTATAGATAAACCAAGTCTGCCATTGGGTGGCTGGAGTGAGAAATGTTAGTCTGTTCTTTTTAGTTGTAATGCAATTTCTCTCTGTTAAAGTTTTGGGAACCTGAGGAAACCATGTGTGTCTCTGTGTCGTGTGTCTATGTGTGTGTAGGTAGATGTCAAGATATTCAAATTTTCTTTATATATACTCTTAATCTTATCTGTTGTGCTCATTTTACACTTATTCCTGAGTAAAATACAATCTGTTTTCACTTTCATCACAGCATTAATCCAGTGGCTATGCTAATATAATGCTGTTTATTACAGAATTACCACAATATAAAGGCCCAACATACTAGAGCTGAAGAGCTTGATGTTTGGATGCCTTCAATACTTGCCTTAGTACAAACAAGAATACTCAGAGCAGCTGATAAATTTCAACTGAGTGGAGTCAGTGACTGTATAGCATTTAATAAAAAATTTAATAAATGCTAAATCATTGACCCAGTCACTAGAGCTTGATATGTGCATTTCTGAACTTGGAAGGTTTCAGAGAAATTAGAATCTTAACATTTCCAAATGTTTGTACAGTTTATTCTCCTGCTCTTTCTTCTGCTTTTCTATGGTGAAAAATTCACATGGTCTTTGTCATTCACTGAAGAAAAAAATAAATAACCATAACTGTATGTTTAATTCCAGTGTTACATGACTGCTGTAGCATTCTGAAGAAATAAACCAATTTTGCTGAATAGTTCCTTGATATGAATGTGTTTGAACAGTAGCCTATATAACTCTAGTGACTGAAATGATACAAGATTAACCGGTTTAATCAAATGGCAGATTTTTGTTGTTGTTGTTGTTTTCTGGCTTATTTTTTTAAAGAAATAATTCTTTATTGGGTGGACAAGGGCATCTCATACAACTTGTTAGACTATGGACCTGTATTAAATGAGGGCAGTACTGTTCCTTTGGTTTTTCTTCCCATCTCTGACCCAAGCAACCTATTCTTACATTATTATTATTGGCATTAGCCCACCACTATTCAATCCCTCTATCTTTCCCCAAATAGGTCTTCAGTTTCTTATCCCAAGATTCACTGCCTGAATCAGAGCAGAACAGCCATAAACTAGGAAAAACTGAAATCAGCAATTGCATGTATGGCAGCTTCCCGTACACACCTCAGGTGAAATATTTCTTTAGGTTTATAGATCAACTCAGGTAGGTGTCATAGGAAATACCATGATATGAAAATGACATTGTTATGAAGGAAGTTATAGAAGATAAATGAGAAACTGTGTTAAATGTAAATGGAGGAGTACAGAAAGTGGTGCCAGCCCATAAAAGTTGCAAAAGTTGGATAAATTGGAAAGAACAATGTTTAATACTGCCTTGAAGTCAATGCGAGGAAAGTGAAGCTTATGAAGCAATTCAAAGGGAAATGTACCATGTTCACAAAAAGAGTAAAAGATATAAGCGATTTTATATGGAGTGGTAGTTTGCAATGTATTTGTGCGATCAGAGGGCTGCAATGAATGAGATTAAATTATCAGGAGATACTGGGAGAACTTCCAAGATGCTATTGCGATATGAATGGAGATAAATAACTTTAAACGAGGTGTCTTAAAAGTACACCATTGAAGGTTAAGTACAATTTGGATTTGTCTCAGTGTGGAAAAAGGAACAAATTGAGCATAAACAATAAAGTAAGGATAAATAGTAATTACTACTGATAAACAGTGGTCGTGGTGCATTCTGCAGAGGCACAAACAAGTAGCAACAGAGAGAATAATATGTGGGAAGGCAGTATGAAATTCTGTTTTCCTTGAATTCAGAAGCTGAAATTTGTACAGTTTCAGTGGTTTGGGAATCTCAGTGAAAGGGTTCAGCTTTTGCATAATCTAATCATAGGACATCAAAGAGATAACACAGAAAGCAGAGGCTGAAGTATGGTAACCGCTGAAGTAAAATGAACTAAGTAGGCCTTATTCACCCAGACATAGAGCATAGTGTAAAAACCAGAAAAAAAATAGAAATTAAAACAGAGAGGAAAAGGACAGCCAAAATAAAGACTATAATCTTAACTGAGAGTGTGGTGAATACCTTGATTCAGTGAAGGAAGAATGAGTGTGAGCGTGAGGTCAAGAAAGTCATGTGGTAAAACGGAGATGATTACAATAGCAGATGAAGAGATTAGAGAAGAGAAGGAGTTTTGCAGATGGAATAGTAATATAGTAGACCTTATTTATAGTCTGAAAAAATCTGAAATACCTGGTAAAAAGAAAAAAAGGGGCACTATTTTTGAAAAAACTCAGGAATATTTTTTTTTCCTTTCACTATTTGCTGTCATAATTTTTGGAAGACATGCTCTTGTCAGTTGATCAGTACTCCTGTGTTCAAAACTCCTTGTGATGTAATATATAATGCATTTTTAAGCATGATGTAATGTTGCAGGTCATAACCTTGTTTGGTATTCCTGTGAAAAAAAAAAAAATCTATATTTCATCTTTTATTCACCTGTGAACTCACTCAGACACTGCTATAAATGTTTTTATTTCATTCATTCTAGTCCTAGAGATGAAAGTTGATTTAGTCAAAAATTACTCAGATTAAAAAGTAACATCTAAATTTAACTAATCCGTACAGTATAGCTATGTCACAAGCAAGTTTCTGTGGTTTTAAGGTAGAAATGTCTGTGTTTCACTATCTGAAAATTCAGGACTTGAATTGCAGATAAACAAACATCTGGAGATACTGTAGTTTTATCTGAAGGGAACTCTGTATCAATTACTGTTGCATGATACTACCAACTGTCTGGAAGTATTGTATATAGCTAGTATAAATGTATTCACTGAATACCTGTGAGCATGCTAAAGACCACTTTAAACACCATTCTTGTTCCAAAACCAGTATTTTCAGTGTATAGTGATTGCTATGTAATGCTTAGGTGTATTTAGTCGCTTCTGACAAAGTAGACTTCTGTCAAATATGCCAAGATTCTTGTGGAAGAAAAGAAATTCCCCTCATTTCTCTTACATTCTACTATAAGTTTCTAGGTGGTTTTGGAAGTGGAAGTGGGTTGCTCTGTTTTTTTTATTATTGTTACTTTCCTGTCTGTTGCCAAATTCTTCAGTTTATTGCCTTGGTGGCAATGTTATTGCTCATATTGCTTCTGTTCTGTTTGTATTATACGGATTGTAACAGAAATAGTGCCAGAAACATGGATTTTAGATTTGGGATGTCAAGATTATTTATTTATGTGCATTATAACATAACTTTATAGAAGACAAAGGAGAAATTATGAAAATCCTCACAGGGTATATATATATTTAATTTTAATTCAGAATAATCGTTTTATAGAGTTTGTACTCTCATGCACAGACTCACAGGCACATGCCCTCATAATACATGTTGCTGGCCAGTAATGTATACCAGAATACTGACAGATAAGAAAAATGTCAATGTAAAAATAGCATAGACATTAATTTTATACCCAAACTCAAACACCTAATTCCTATATTAAAAGCACCATTTCCAGAATACATATTGAGAAAATTAACTCTGGTCATGGATTTTTTTGTATTAAGGGAGGAAAACTTAGAATGCTGAAGAAATTCCAAGCCCTTATTTCACATTTTAGGTCTTAGCTTTCTTAGTTTCTTGCTTTATTTCTATTGTGCCCTGTATGAAGCAAGTTTTGAAGTTAATTAAATCATCCTCTAAACACAAAATTTAAAGGTAAAAGGTTGGATACAGTGCAGACTTCTCCACACATTTCTCCATTTCGAGAAACAGGTGACATAATAAAGTTAGACCTTTTATCTTCCCATTGTCAACAAATTGATTTTGAAAAAAACCCACCATGTTGAATCATCTTTAGCATCCTCTTTCATATAAAGTGACAAAAAGTTGAGTAGCTAACTGGGATTTAGAAGAATCAAGATTGGTGTTTCCTAGGCATAGAATTTGAAAATTAAAATGCAGAGTCTGAAGGATCACCCTGACTGTAGACACAGTGTAACCATCTTCCCTCTTTTTGTATACTGGTTTACTGTTAAGAACACTTGCCCTTGCACTGGGGAACATGGGTATGAGGTACTCCTTAGGCAGTAGGAAACATAGGTTTGAGGTACATTTTAACCTGGTGAGATCTGAATCTCCGGCTTCCACATACCAAGCTATTCCCTTTGGGTATGTTTCAGTCCTCTTTTAAAGCTAACTGCTACAGCTGAGGGCACAAGATGGATCAATCTTGAAGAAAAACCTGTAAGAAAAAACTGACTCTATCTAGAACTTGAGGCATTTCACCAGAATTAGTTCACAGATTCTTAGCCCTTCTCATTCAACTCAATGTATTACCAGACATAGTATAATTTAAAGTACATAAGGAGCATTCGTATTTTAAACTGAACAAAAGTTTTGCTGTCTAAGAATATACCGTGTAAATTAATTTGAAAGAGAGAGGGCGATGTTTTTCTGGATCCCAAAGTTCAGGTACTTATGGGTTTGTATGTTGATTTGGGAACCTAGAAAATAATTTATTTTCCTATGGTGTTCAGTAGGACATTTCAGGTGCCCAGGCTCTTCTGAAAAAGTTCTCTTTACTTAGATGCCCAAATTCTGTAGAAAATGGCAGTAGGTGCCCATGAAAGCTATGTTAGATCTAAGTGCACAATATGTGTATAGATGATTAATTGACAACACCTAGAAATCATTGCTGTATTAATGCCAAATGTAAGACTTTCCCAATCTTAAATTATTAACGTCTGTCTAGTAAAAAAAAAAAAAGATGGAAAGCTTAGAAGTGATAATCTAATGAGGGTGTGATAATCTAATGAGGGTATGATACTTTAAATACCTCTGAGATTAATTTGGTTTTTGATGGAGTTGTGCCTTCTTTCATGTGTTCCTTTTGTCTTTGATATTCTAAGAGTTGTCTCAGTTTAACAATTAAAGATTATAGGTCTGATCTATTTCAAAGATGCAGAATGCTTACAGCTCTTTGGAACTTCTGTGGAATTTGTGAGTGTTAGTACTTCTACAAAATCAGATCCAGGTTTTAAAAAAACCCAGAGCTCCAATTTAAGCAAGCTATCATGTAAATGCATGTTAATGATACTGATACACTAGATCCTGAAACACATGATGTTCATAAGTGGAATAGAAAAGTGATAATACTGTGTTTTAATTCATAACATGGTATTTTTTCATAAGAATTAAAAAGAGAAATGTTACTGTTAAAAAGTGAGATTATGGGTGTGTTCCAAATAAGAAAACAGAATACAATTTTCTGTAGCATTATTAAACAAATTATTGAACAGTGTCTGCCCATTTGAGAAAAAAAAAGCCACTATTAACATTAGTACAGAACAAGAATACTCTGTTTAAAAGCATGTATGATTTTAAGAAAAAAAATCCCTATGGTGTGCATCTTTATCTTGGTCACTTTCTTGTTTCAGTAATGTTTTGATAATTAACATACAAAAATAAATAAAAAAAAATTAAAATAAAATACAATTTTATTAAATAAAACCAGTTGTGTTTCAAACATAATTTACTCAAAAATTCAAACTGCAACTAAGGCAAATTTTTTACAATCATTCTGGAAAAATAACTTTCCAAGATAAAAGTTTGTTTTGTTTTTTTTTGTAAGTTTTTTCATAGCTTGTTGTATTCCATCTTCTTTTGACCATCACTGACACACAGGCTCAGACATGAGCTTCTAATACTGCTTTTAAATCCCTTCATTGATTTTCCTTTTAATTATCAAAAACCTAAGAAACATTTTAGCAAATACATAAATAATACTGATCTTTATAATAGGAAGAAGTAATTATCTTAAAAAAGATAGTAATACTGGACCAACTTTTCTGTAAATACAAAAAAAAAAAACCCTAAAGATAATTTCTTGGGGAATTATTCCTCATTGGAGAACATATGCTGAAAAGCAGAAGACTCAGTCTCCAGGACTGCTTTTATGAAGTCATGCAGAATGTTTCTTACTCCTGTTATGAATCAGCATCTTCTTCATCTGAAGAACTATAAAGGTACCAGTGTAGTGGCAGACTTGAAACCTATACATTTTCAAAATTTAAAGGTGAGAAAGCTGTATTCCTGAACCAGAAACAGAGGAAGGCAATATCATAAACTTAGAAAAGAAGAAATGACTCTCACTTTAATCAAGAAAGTTATGAACTCTGTAATTAGGACTCTTCGTATTTTAATATTTGGCACTGATTGACTAGTTCACTGCTTGACCTTTTTAGTCAGCCCTCACAACCTCATTTGGGTAGATATAGCAAGTGTCCACGCAAGCTTTTCATTTTCTGTCAAGGAGGTAGATGACAGTTCTTTACATTCAACTAAGGATAAATTATTCTGCCTAAGTTCTGGTCTGTGAGTCACTAGCAAGACATATGACTTCGTGTTCTGGACCAAGAATATGGTCCAGAATAGGTTAATTATGGGTTTGGCAGTTGAACACATTCAGCCTAAGGAACGGATTTAGCTTGAACAGAGTTTCTCTATACCAAGATAAATGGAGAGCACAAGCGAAAGACATTTGTATTCCAGACTAGGAAATAAGAAGCTATGATACAATATTCCCTTAGAATTAAAAGATTAAAGCAATGAGCTCACTGCAAAGCCAGGTAAAATGTAACTACATTTTGCAGCTTATGCAAAGTAAATTGTAATTTTTACAAAAAAATTTAAAGATACTACAAGTAATGTAGCAAAACTCTCAAAAGGTGAGTTGGGGAATAGCCTGTAACTTCAGTTTATTTTGTCAAAACGTGAATGAAAACTAAGGCTTAAAATAAGGAGTATAAGGAAACCATTCACCTCAAATGCAGTTTTGGCATTCCACCCCACCGCCCCACCGCCCTTTGCAGTTAAACCATAGTTAAATAGTTAAATCATTCATAGTGGGCAAGTGGACTTGGTACAAAGTGAGATGACCTATGTCCTTTGCTAGTTCAAGTGCAAAAGGACAAGTATGCTCCTACAGTTTCGTAAGTAACATCTAGTAGCTGCTGAATTCACCTATGAAAGGCAAAAAGGAATACTCAGCAAGAGGGAAGATAACTCAGTGTCATCTGAAATTACATTAAAGAAAAAAAACAACTTTTGTACAAAAAGAAGTTTTCTAATGTCTCACAGAAGTCTGAATTGAAGGTGACAAAAAGACATAACCTATAAAGTTGATGTATAAGGACAGAAAATAAAAAGTTGTTCTAATCCATTAGTGTCCCCATGCAACAATGATACTTCCCCTGCAGGCTCTTCCAATTCTGATGTCCTCTTCCTTGTACTTCAAAATATATCTGATATTCAGCAGAATGGTCCCGTAAGCTGAAGGATCTACAGAATTGTACATCTTTTTTCCATAGTGTTGCTATTTTATTCTCTATCCTTAGATGGCTTTTGTGATTCAAACATAGATACTAATTTGTGAAAAATAATATCATGTATGCAATTACTTTGAAATCCAATATCAGAAATTGCCACTAGAATGTCTTAATAAATCATATCTGTAAAAGACAGATCAGAGGAATAAGATTGCCATGTATCCACTCTTGCATATAATGGTGATTTTTTTTTTTATCTTATAGATTGACAAATAGAATTGTAAATATAAATATATATGTATTTTTAGTGATAGAGATAGCACAATAAGCAACATTCACAGATGCTATGACAAGAAATTTATGTGTAATATATATTTCTATATATGTTTCAGAATAAAGGAGAATCTTTCCCAATAAAAATAAATTTATTCAGAAGATCAATATTTAATCCTAAAAGAGAAAATAAAACATAAAATTCAAAATTAATTTAAAAGTATTTCTTAAATATATCTGAATAAATTCAAGTTAGCTGGACTCTTTGTAAGAAAATGAAGTAATTGCCTTTTATCTTTTGTAAAAGCCAATGTACTCAAAGTTTATCTGGAGAACCTTAAAAAAATGATATTTTAAAATAATGATGAAAAACGGGAATATCTTTTTTCCTCCCTAGGTAAAAAAGAAGAATTTTCTCAGCTGGATACTGCTTTAGATGAGAAATTACAAAGGAGAAAAGACTTTACACACCAATGGCTTCATACGCAGCTTTTGGATTATGAAGCAGCCAGTTCCAAAAATATGAAGTGGTGAGGTCATTGCCTTTAAATTAGATTTTTTTTTTTTATTTTAAATTTATCTTGTAAAGCGAAACCTAGGTTAATAGTTCTAAAATAAACACGACTTTGTAGCTAGCAGAGAGCACACCGTATTTCCAAGTCCCAAACATGGTACCCTTTAGAATTGTTTTAGTAGTCATTGTACAGATACTTCTTCCATAGTTAAAATGAAATTATAAACAGTGCAGAATTATAAACATGCAGATAAATGTCTACATAGCTTTGTGCTAGCAATGTAGTGGTTTTTATATTGTAAAGAGAGTAGAAAATAGTACTCATTTGTCATATATTTTATAACTTTATTGGTATATATTATGGTTTTATGTAATTAGATCAACTGTAATATTACCTATCTTGCTAGATTTGATTAAGAAAGTAAAAAAACCCCACTTTTTAACTAGATAGTATCTATTTATACTTTGTCTTCAAAACATAAACCCAACTTTTACATCTTCATAGTATACTTTAGTAAAATGTTGTAAACATGCTCCTTCTATATTTAATTTTGGTTATTAAACGGGTAAAATATGAATACAATTAAAGAAAAGGTTAATCTCATTCCCTAACTTAACATGGAGACATAGTGAGTATATTTTGGTCATAAATTCAATATAAACCATTGATATCTTAGTGAAGTCATTAGTAGACACAATGCCAAGCACTGCTAATAAAACCAAACAAGGTGTCAGTAGACAAGCAATGGATTTAGTGTAAGTATTTTAACTTTATTTTAATTTAAAATTTATTTAATTTGAAATTAAATTGATTGCGTTGTTATGCTTTGTATGGAAAAATAGTCAACGTTTCTAAATTGTATTAATGACTGTAGGAAGTGTATGCATCACATGTTCCTTAGAAAATATTTAACTGTCAGTCATGTTCCATAATAATGAAGCACTCAAAGTGTTTGTGTAAGAAAGATAACTGTCATGACTTTTAATTTGAATGAAAACACTGGAATAGAACATGTAATGATATTTGAAAGTAAGAAGACACAGAAATTTATTAAATACATTTTGTAAATGTGATTATGTTACCTCTCCAGGTGTGTGCTGTGCACTAGTATTTGTACTGACATTTTCTAAGATTAGGTTACCATTTTTGAAAGTGGCAAAAGTCGCACTAGCTCTACTGGAACATCACTGGTAGACTGTGTAGAGCAGCTGATAGATTTATGTAGCTGAAAACATATTCCTACATAAAGAAATGTCACAACTGATTTGGCTATAATTTATGTCAGTGCATGCAAAAATTCATACATGGTTGCATTTATTGACATTTATATTTTTAAATTAGTATTCTGTCATTGGAATAAGTTAATAGTTAATTTTTTTTAATCTTTTTTTTATATTAATTACTCATATACTGTAACATTATCATTTAATCTTAGTTACTCTGCTACATCTTAACTATGGAATTATTTTAAATAGTATTATTTCTACTTAAGCAGGAGTGTTTCCAGGAAAAGATTCTGTACAGGTATTTTAGTGAACCCAGCACAGTGGGATTTATTGAAATTTCTATTCTACATTTTTCCCAGCTGTCATTTTTTGCCTGAGTTAGATCCTGTGATACGTGACAGTAGACGAGTACAACTTGTGGTAAGGACTTATTTCCTTGTGGAATTCTGCAGAATTCAGCTATGCATTGAGGATGTTTTCAAATGTATACTTGGTGTAAAAACAACCACGAGAATTTTTAATTGAATATAATTCTTAAATGTTGTCTGCATTTGGCAAGAAGAAAATGTTTGAGCACAAGAACCCATGTGTGTGCATAGGATTCTAGTTTCATAATCTGATACTGGTTTTATTTTTAAGACATCAAATGCCACTGTGTGTTTTTTAAAGCTTCTACATCAACCTTTTAAAAATGTTTTTAAAAAATTAAATATAGTTCATCACTTGACTGAAAACGTGTATTCTTGCTAATATGATTATGTGGGGATTAAAAAAAAATGGGCAAAAACCTACAAACTATACAGATTTAGTATCTTATGTTCATATACATAATGTAAAAAGTTGCATAGAAAGTATTTCCTGGTTACATGAGGTGTCATATGCCTCATTCTGTACTGTAAGCAATCTTGGTCCTTTCTAACCTTTGTGTTCCTTAGCTTCTCCACTTATGCAGTGTGCATGTTTTGGAAACGCTTTCATAAACTCTTCTAAAATTCATAGTTGAAGAAATGCTTTTAAGACTTAGATGTTACTAATACTGTTTTCTTTAAGTCAGATTTTGTCAAAGATTTTTCTCTGGTGCAGGGTGTGTCCAATTCTTAGGTTCCTGTTAAAGTTTGGTGGCTGAAATCATGAACCAGGCAACCGTTGTGATGGGTTTTGGTTGCAGCAGCACTAATAGTTATTTGTTAGGTAAAGTCTAAAACAGTAATTACTCTAATTTGAGCAAATCATAATCTAATAATGTTATCTAAATTACACATTATGTAATTATTGGTAAGCATATGTGCATATAGGTAGATTATATCTTACTTACAGTAAGCAGTTTAGTCCACAAAATACAGCTGCAATCCCACAACAGCATTATGTGGTGTGCCCACATAACTGGCAGTGTTATGGGATTGTCACAGCCCGTGCCACATAATTACATAGCTGTTCCACATGAATGAAATACAGAGAAAAATGCAATAGGAGGTCAAAAAATAGGAAAAGTAGTAAAATGTATCTTTAGGGAATGAAATAATGGCATGCTTTGTACACAAAGACAGCTGGAGAATTATTGTTTAAAAATTTATATGGGTTCTCTTAAAAGCTGAAATGTGAACATACTCCTAATGTTTTTGCACAATAACTCAGTTAAAAGTTATGAAATCATGACAAAAATGAAGTTAACACTTAGCTGCAGTCATTATCAAAAAGTACGAAAAGTTCTGGTAAACTGAAATAAAGAGGAAAATATGCACATAAATATATATATATATATATAAAAATTAGAAGAGGAAAGCATTCCTGGGCATTTCCACTAGTTTATTCATATGTAATATGCTCAGTCATAAATTTTCCTGATGTGTAATAGGATCCCTAATTTGTATATGTTACATAAGCAAATTTTTCAGGGATACAAAATGATATTTCAATGGTTGCATATTAACAATAAAGTCTTAGCCCTTCTCATTGGAGAATAAATCCTATATAGTAAGCTGCAGTAAATCTAAGACCTTATTATGTTAATCTTCATCATCTTGATGATTTTGCTTGCTACTACTACAAAAGTGCTTAGGAAGGCATGCTGACTTACAGTTTATACTGGGCACTTGAAATTAATATTATTTTGCTCAGTGACAACTAAGATAGACTTCCTGATTCATCTTTATATGTAGTTTAAGTTACCTGCTTGGTTAACCACTTTACTATTAATCAGCATCTCCAAATCATTAAGATATCATTTAATTTAAAGGTACTTTTTACCTCAGAAGGTTACAGAATATCTTGATAGTTTAACATAGGAACAGACAAATATTCAGATACAGACTTGTTTTCAGGGCAAAAATTCCTACTGATTGAAATTAATTTCCTATTAATTGGGGGAAAAAAAAAGGTTTGTAGTAATAAAACTAAGGGCGAACAGTCTGAAGAGCTAACTGTGCTGATCACTACAGATGGAAGTCCAGTACTGTGCTCTGTGAAAATGTGTACCAGTATCTTAAATTTCTTCCAAAATTTTGGCTCTAAGCTATAAATGTAAAAAGGAAGGTTTTAATTAGCTTCAGAGGACTTTCAATCAGGTTCTTTACAAACCTGAAATTAAGTTTGCTCCAGTGATTAATACAACCTTAAATATTTCTCTGACTGTAATTGGGTGAAAAAACTTATCTTTATTAGAAAGAAAATAACAAATATTTTACATCAGAGTGCCAGACAGCCCTGATAAAATTTAGCATATAAAACTGAATATTGCTGTCTACAAGATGATGAAACCTCAGATTCTTTAATGGTAGGAACTAGATAATAATTCCATGGAAAGGCTAGTTGTTTAAAATATTGTGACCTCCAAGGTCTTTGGAAATTGGGACATTAGAAAACTTCTACTGTGTGCTGAAACAGGTTAAATGGAAATAAGAATGATCAATTTCATTGGTTTGAATCTCTCTGAGGATCATAATGATTGCATTATTTCTACTAAAGAAAGACTAAAAGCTTTCTTTTTAAAGATTTTGAACATATGAAACTCTCCCAAGCTTAAAGCAACTGTAAATATTAAGGGCAAAAATATAAAGAGTTGACAGGATAAAACTGTGAAAGTTTCTTGACACTGCTATGGAAGAGAAAATAAAATATTGATGTAAACAGCAATAATACAGCCTGCTACCTGTGCAAAGCAAAACTTTAAGATCATGGTCATTAAACATATAAAAAGGCAAGGATCAGAAGACAAGGGATAAATTTTCTGTGCTGACACAAAGGGTACACAGTCACTAAGGAAAAGCATAAAACCTCTCTATCTTTGGAGTTGTTGGTTTGAAAATGCATGAACTTTTTAATGAATTTTACATTAAACAGTGACTGGGTAAAGACAAAGAAATGAAACAGGTCTCCACTTCATCCGAGTTCTCTAAGTTAGACCGGACTACAAAGCCAGTCTGCGTTGGTGCAGTGCTGCTCTTGGTACAGTGAGCTGGTTTGAACAGGAAGTCTGGAGATCGTCTCCTCCAGGATAGCCTACAACTTTCAGTAACATTTTCCTGAGAAAAAGGGAGCTGCAGGCTTCAAACCCCCAAGAAAGAAGTTGAGACCTAGTCCCTTGATTCCTGGTCGAGCGATCTAGCTGCTACGATATTATGCAAAAGTTTGGTGACAATACCACTAGCATAGTCTTTCCTTTTTTGTTGGTTGGTTGGTTGTTTTTATAAAAAGTGGACACTTCTCAGTTGAACACCTAGCTTCTGAAAGGATTTGGGGCTTGTCAGCCTAGATAGAGGAAGGACTAAATCAGCCTCCTGGACTCTACTTCTGAAGGTCCAGAGAGTAGAAAATTTAAGCATGCCAGTACTTGCAGCTCACTGGCTCTACACGGGGGATTTTGTAGGTTGCTCTTCTGCGGTGTCTGATTTTTTTTCCCCATCATTGCTACTGGCCCTCAGTATCTAGTCATCAGTATTGTTAGGTGGCGGCTTTTGATGTTGAATAGCTTTTCATTTCAAGGAAAGTGAGTTCTTGTTGAGTAAATTTGAAGTCATTTCTGAAAAACTAACAATCTACCATTTACAGTGTGTGATATCTTCCAGGTCAGTGTTCTTAACCTTTGCCCTCCGTGTTCCCAAAACAAGGACCCATTGCTAAAATGAGATATCATTTTCATTTCTATTTTGCTATATTTATGTGCAGGTAACATGTGTTATGCCAAAATGTACTGCCACTGGATATTAGAAGTTTATAATTAATATAGTATTCTTACCTAAAGTATAATTACAATGCTGTATGATGGTTATGTTTAATTAGCAAAAACCTAAAAGATTAAATTACTTACTAGGCCTTTGACTGATTGAACTGATACGTGTCCTGGATAAAACATAAATATTGCAGAAAATAATCTGATATGACATCTATGACATTCAACTATAACTTAAATTATAGACTGGTCAGTAAATGATCTTAAGCTGTTTAAGGTTTCATCAGCAGTCTACAAGATTGATTTTCTTCAAAATTACTGTACTAAAATGTTTTCTTTTGTTGTTGCACTGACTCAGATCACAAACCACAATTTTAAGATCGGCTCTTATTTACAAAAATGCTTTGACATAGTGCATTTGTTCAGCCTAGGCAACAATAAAGGATTGTGGTATCATTTTGAAGAAGGTTGTTTGACAGACCCTGTTTGTTTATTTGGGGTAATGTGAGCTGCATTCAGAAAATGTTATATTTTGTTTCATGATTGTGTACATTCTCTCCCACTGCTTCCAGGCAAGCCCTGTAAGCAGAGAAGACACGGATTTAGACCTTATTTCCATGGCCAGTGGAAGTGCTTTGACTGAGAACAGAGAAAAAAATAAGCAGCCACACAGACACTCAGCAAGATCTTCAAGTAAGTTATGGGGTTTTTTCAATATCAATTTTAAAGATGACTTTTAAATGTTTGATGGAACTGAGCATGCTTAGAATACCTAATAACACGTGTTACTTATCTTTCTATTTCTTTCTTATTTGAAACCTTTTCATATGTTTTCTACAGTTCTGTTTAAAAACTGCATATTTAATATCAATAGACTTTCCTCTTGCCATTTTAACCCATGGGAAGTTCCCTGTGACCTATGCTAGGTCTTCTGATGATTGAATTCTTAAAAGATTTTGTTTTCTCTAAATTATAAAACAGAGTGGGCTTTTTAATGTTCACCTTTTTCTTTTCCCAAAAGAGGTTTGTAAAATACATCTTCGTTAACTGAATACCAAAATGCATATCCTAATCAAGCCACAGATTTCTGTCATGTTGATCACCAATTATTCTGTAATAGACGCATCCTACTAAACTTAGTGTAGCTCAGTGGCAGAGGGTGCTTTTAAAGCCTTATATTTTTACCACTCTTTCTTTAATATAATACAAATTAACAAAAGAATCTATATGAAAAAAAAGGAAAATACTTGTGCATCATAAAATGGAAGTACTTTAAGTTTCATGTTTTGTTTTATGTTATATAACTGAAGAATATCTTAACATATTTCTAATAATATGACATACTATATTTTGTCATTTGTGTACAATGTCTTTTCCAAATAAATAAAACTCCAAACCCCAAGAATGTACATTACAGAAAATATAAGCAGTACTAAATAACTTTGGCAAAATTATTGAAATCCCTAAAACTATTTAAGTAATGAAGTTTCTTGAAATGCTTCAAGTCAAAATAGAAATCAGGTTATTTCATAAATCATGTGTAATTGCTGGATTGGCTTTTTTTGGTTATGTTTTCATATATGCTGCCTTTTCACTTTAAGTGAAAAACAAATTAAAATTCAAGGAAAACATGTAAAAATATTTGATATCTGTATTTTTCTGCCATACTTGGTAAAGGCTTTGAAATAGAGATTTATTTACATTGTATTAGTCCACCACAGGCAAAAAGTAACAATGAGTACAATTTGTCCATGCTTATTCACTTGATTTAAATTTTTAAAATTAGATTAGATAAAGTTTATCATCCTAGTCTAAGTTAATTGCATCCATGGAGAAAGAATATAATTCTTTCTCTCTGCCTGCCATCTTAGAAAAGAAGGAATTGTGCCCTGAGTTTTCCTGTTTCTTTCCATTGGCTAGTGATGAAGTCCCACCATTTAAATTAAATGAGATTCCTAACTGCTAAGATTCTAAATTTAGGTAAGATAATTCTAAGCTACTGATGTCAATGGCAAAATTCTCATTGTATTCATATATTTAGAAGAGAATATATACATTTCTTGTATAATTGAGTTAAATAGTATACACTGCATTCATATTATTGCATAGCTGCTATCTAGATTGTAACCTACACTGCATGACCATCCAGAAAAATAAATAAGATCTTTCAACGAAGATAGGCAAGTAGAACTCACTTATGTTAGGAGCTTGGGAACAGTAAAGAAAAAAAGTGTCATTGTATTATACCTTCAAAAAGAAGAGACTAGGAAAGTAGCAGGAAAGAGCAATCAACTGGCAGAGTCAAAAGTGTAAGAGACAGTTTACAGTGTCTAGTAATATACATGTATTTACATAAAATGTGTATCTACTACAGCACAATTGCATATTCATTCTCCTTTCAGTAGTCCAGGAACTAAGGAAAAAAAGGCTGAAGTCTTATCTCTTTCTATATATGTTTCTGGGCGTGCATCTGTATAATTTTTTCCATCATGGATTTGAAAAATGAAACAGTGATGATATGTTAAATTGTCATCCATATTACATATAAAACCAGACATTGCTGTTACCCTTGTACAATTTATATGCATGCAGTATATAATTATATTCATTATATTGGTTCTTTTTGACAAAGACTGTTGCTTTTCAATGATCAAAAATAAATTATTAGCCTTGTAGTATCCTTAATATGAAAACATTATAAATTTGCCATTATTTATAATGTATTTATTATAGAATACTTTCCTGTTTTATTGTCTCTCTTGGTTTTGCTTTCTGAAATATTTAATGAAGAAGCCTAGAAACTGTTTTAGTGATTTAGTAGGTATATTCCCTCTGAGTTAGCCTGCACTTTTATTACAAAAGAAATTAGAAAAAATGCTGTGACCTTAGAGGTGCTTGAATTGTTAAATCAAGTTCTTGCATCGTTCTTTTTCAGGAGAAGTCAACGTCAATGAATTGGCGAGCTTTAATTAATAAAATGTCACTAAGTTCACTTTACAACATCCATAATAATCATTGTTGCTCTTAATTCTTTTTAATTATTGGTAAGAAGTCTTTGGCAAACTGTACCATACAGCTGAGAGATATTAGTATATATTAGAGATATTAGTTGGGGCTATTGTATGTTTCTTACAGATAAATTGTAAATCAATAATTGTAACAATAAATTATTGAGATCCTCCTAGCTGAAAAGTGAGGTCTGAAAATATAGGATAAATTATTTTTAGGTATATTTACTCAAAAAATGCTCAAATATATATGATACTGTGATAAAATGCATTTTATATACTGTGGGGACATGACCGTATGTGAATGATCATGTTTTTGTAAAGAAAAAACATGCAATGCTTCAAACATATTATCCTTTTATTCAAAGGGTTTTTAGAAAAGCTAACATTTTCAAAAATACTCTGAGGAACTGCCCAACTTTTATATACTTTTTGTAGATCTTATTTTTCAGAGGTAGGTTCTTAGAATTCCCGATTAAAGAATTTCAATCTTTTTGTCACCCAAATTTACTGGGTTTTTTTCAGAAAAACCTGGATAGGGTAGATTAATCCTAAAATAACTTAATTCTGCTCCTTCACAAAACAAAATGCATTATGGAATAAAGGAAATACTGTGGATATAGTATATCTCAGTTTGTGTACTTAAAATATTTGATGTCATTCCGTGTTATATGTTCAAAGGGAAAATTGACCCTGGGTTAAATTCAGCCAGTATTAAAAAAAAAAAATAAAAAAAAAAAAGTAAAAAAACCCATGTAATTATATATAACCTAAAGAAAGAGTGGCAGTTGTCCAGTTAGACTGGTTAGTTACCAATTATCTAATTTAGAGTCTTGCCTCTGTTGATGGCCAATATTTCTTTATGCTGCCTGGTAACTAACTTTTGTTTTCTATTTCTTGACATGATTTTTGGGGGTGGGTTGTTTGTTTGGGTTTGTTCGGTTTTTTTTCATTCTTGTCTGACCAGTGCAAAAATCTTTACCTCTGTGGTACCCTGTGCCAATAACTTGCAAAAGTGTATCAGAATAACCTTTTGCTGATTATGTTTTCTGCCTTTCAGTTTCACATAAACTTACCTTGCTTTTGTAAAAAAAAAAGAACAGAAAAAAAAGTTATTCTTCCCTAATATATAATTTCTCTGTAAGACACATACGTGAGCCATGATGGTTAGTGGCTTACAGTTAGAGTTATGCAAGATTCAAGTATCGGTCCTACACTTATTGGTGTTTTTATTAACTCCATAAATATTGGTGTGAATTGCTGGTTATATATTTTTTTTATGCTTTCCTGAACACTGATCATGTAGTTAGCACTAAGTTGCTAGATGGGCATAGGAATATTTTGCAATAATTGAAAGTTATTATTTTTTTATACCTATCTAGACAGGAATATTTTTTTTAATATACTAATATCTAGTTTTTGAGTAGGCTATGACAATCAACTCCATTCTGTCATTCTAATCTGATACTGACCAACAGATGTTGGACCTTTAGATGAGTCTCCTATATATTTACGTTGTCTACCTATCGTGACAATTTTGTGATTTTCTTTTCTCTGCAAATCTTAAACTTTATTTTCTTATACTTCTTGTCTTATGAACTGCAGTCTTTGGACAGGGATTTCCAGAAGCAACAGAATTTGAAAGTGAAATGCAATAGGAGCTGTGTCTCTAATTGTTATTTAAAATACTGAGCAGAATTCTTAATTCTTCTCTTCCTTGCATTCTAGTCTTTCAGGGAGCCTCTCATATCAGTAAAATACTGCTTTCCAGGAAAAAAATAAAAAATGTTCATCTGAATCCTGTCATTTCTTCATCATCCCTAGTTCAAAAAATGACCCATAAATACTATCTCCACTACAAAACATTTATCAATTTCATTTCTCAGATAAATTCAAACTTTACCATTCTACTAGTCAGTAAAATTAAATTAATGATGTTTAATAATGCCTTTCTTACAGTGGAAAAACTTTAAACTCAAGGAAAAAAAAATTACAAACACTGTAGCCTTTATTTTACATTCCTTTTTATATTTTTCTCTCAATTCTTATTTTTACTCTCGACAGAACTCCCACCTGATTTTTTTGCCTTCCTTTCTTTTCATAATGAGAGTCCTTAGAAAGTCTTCAAATTTGTTTAAAGCAATATATGGTACAGCTTCACTTCTTTAAATGATTCCTGCTTTCCTCCTCCTTTCTCTTTAGTGTTAGTATTGTCTATATATTCTAGTTCCATAACTGCTGTCTTTCATTTAGGATTTGTAAACTCCCTGTGTGCAGTAAACATCTCATTTTTAAGCTCTCTCTTCATGCCTTTACTCATATTTTACTAAGAAGTTTCTTGTGGTCTTTTTTTCTTTTCCTCTTTCTTTTTTTTTTTTTTTCTTGCTTATGCAATCTAAATTAGAAGTTTGACATGTTGTAGAAACTGAGTAAGAAACATCTTAGCAACAGGGGATCAAATATGGAGTAGTTATTTAGTAGTCCTTTCAATTGCTCAGCATTTACCAGCTTAGTAGACTTCCTGGAATATAATGCTAAAATTTATGCTTTCTCCTTAGAAATGTGTAAAAATATGGTAAATTTATAGAGGATATTTACAGTACAAATTATTTACCATCATCAGCAAAATGCTGAACCCAATTTACCTTAGAAATCACAACTGTTGACACAGTTTTAGGAATAAAGCTGTCTCTTTGGTAAGCCATATCTGGTTATATGACCACGTGAATGTTAGTGGACAAGCATTTTGTCCAATACAAGACAGTTACATGATTCCATACTATTAATATTTTTGTACTCGGAAAACGAAGGCATAAAATGGATGAGAAAGTGTTCTACAGTTCTGAAGTATTTAAAATTTACCAGGCTTTGATACCTAGTAGAAAAGCATGAATATTATTTTGAACATCCTTTCAACATAACTTTTTTTCCACACAGATACCTATGTACATCTTACCAGAATATAAAATATGCCTCAGAAAAAAAAAGCTGTCCACCATACATTAATGCATAGCATATATTTACATGGGCAGAGGAAAACAGTTAGAATCTAATTAAACCTCTGGTATAGGCTGAAAGAACGCAAAGTAGCCTCAATCTCGAAAGCCTTAGACATGTTAGAACAGAATGGTGCCTAGGCAAAAAGCCATGTAGAGATGGGAAAGCAGTGGTACAACTCTATGTGAATGTGAATTTCTTGATGACTTCCAAACAAGAGCTCACTCATATCCCGCGAACTTATGGTGCAGATAGATAAAACTCCTAATCTTAATATTGTGTTACATTCAAATTTTTCATCTGACATTGCTTCTGTCTTTTAAATAATCAGTGAGACAAATCACTGATTAATGAATCCGTACACTGCTCTTCATTATATTTTAAACATTCTTCAGTATACTGAACTTTACTTGATGTCCTATATGTAAAAATACACAGCCCAATGGAACTTGTTTATGCACAGGCTTAGATACTAAAACCTACTTTTCTGTGTATGGTAAATGTATGGTGCTGATAGGATACATTTTATCCACAAGAGAAAGTATTTGGCTGTAGATTCAAGAGTTTTGGCTTTTTTTCCCAGTTCTGTCACTAGCCTGTTAGTTGATATTAGGAATGTCATTTTGAATCTTTACACATCAATTTTCCTATCTGCAGAAATAATAATCATGATATATACCATCCTTGTGTAATGTTTATGTATCTGCTTGTGAAAGGATGATAGTATCATTACGTTTAACTATTAGGAAAGGGAAGGGGCCTTCTCCTTATGTGTGAACTGGATAAATTATTTGGAAGCTGCCAAGTCAACAAGGGAGTAATGTTACAGGTGGTTATACACAGGTGCAGTCTTGCAGACAGCAAACTAGTTACAGTATGGTGACAAAATCAAGTGATATGTCAAATAGTGGAATGATTAACTCATAAAATAAAGATAATGAATGACAATATAGCGCTCTCATTCTTTTGGAGTTTCTTAAATTCAGTATTTTCTTTTTCTTAACTGGGGAAATGTTCTATTGAGTAACAATAGAAGTGCAGTAGTCCTTCAAGAAACGTTATTAAAAATTCAACGAATGGTTTATAATGATGAAACCAGGAAAAATTAAGTATGCACCATGAATTTCTTACCAGTATAGATATAAATCTTGTGTTTGGAAGTGAAGTAAATCAGCATAGGTGTCACCATTTATGTGTGCAGAGGGCAGTTTATCTTAATATTATCTGCTTGAGAAGAAGGCTTCTCTCAAAAATATACATAAAATCATGAAGGTAGAAGTGAATTTCTGAGGTGAAATCCTGGCTTAATCAAAGCCAGTAAGCCAGATTTCAGTATGATACATGCATCTAATACACAATGCAATAAGCTTCAACTTTTTACTGGTTTTTTTCTATTCACAGATATAATATCTGAGTATTTCCCTATTCTTTCAGTATGCAATCTTAATAATTATTTTTTTTGAAAAATGTTAGGAAAAACATATGTAGGCCTGGATCATCAGTGTAATTCCATTGATTTCCATACCCAAGTTTTTTAAAAATTTGACTAATGGTGAGTGTGATTAAGAAAAAGAAAATTTAGACCAGTACTTGTGTATAATTTTGCATAATGAGAATATTGACATATTCTCCGGGATCAGAACTTCTTTCTATTTGTTAAACACAGTTGAAATGCTTTCCTAACTGTTTGGAATTATTATGGAGATGCCTATAGATTTTCTATATGTTAGTTAACTATTGAATAGCACATACCTAATCTTTATGGACAGACTACAGAATGATAATTTACAAGATGATGCTTAATTCACTTTGAGGTTACATATTTTTAAAATTGCCTAAATTCAGATTTTAAAAGGCACTTAAAACTTGCTTTCATTAAATTTAGCAGACTAGGGAGAAAATTGATACGTTATCTTATGTAGTTTCATCATCTGTGTTTGAATTGTGAAAATAATTCAAGAACTATGTATAACAGATACATGGAAGCATTTACTAAATTTTAAGTGCTTAATTTTACAGCCTCATAATCTTTTAGTATGGTTCTGAGACATTGACTTACATGTAACAGATATCCACTTGGAACCTTGGAACCATTAGACCTACCACAAGGATTTCTGTCATATGATATGAGTAAAAAATATCCTTTGCTGTGCGATATTTGTCAAGTAGCTTCAAAAATATTTCTCAAGTCATTGCACAGAAACAGCCAGTAATTAATATTGGGCTATTAAGGAGTTGTTGCATTGGATGGCAAAGATGTGTCTGTAGATTTTTTTCCTCAAGACAATATCTTTCCTTGTTTTTTTTTTTCCTTCATTTGTATTTTTCTCATTGTTGAGTTTTCCACACTGGTGTTCCCTAGTCCTTTATTTTACTTTGAACAATTCTTTTTTCCTGCTGCTCCAGCTTCTTATTGCAGCATAAGCTTCCTCTCCCATCCACTCTTAGGCTTCCTTTCCACAGTTACCATTGAGGTTTGTGTGTGTTTCTACAGATCTTTGTTTGATTACCTTTTTCCTCTCTGTCTCTATTCCCTTTTGTATCCAACTATTCGTTGACAGTGTTCCTCAGATTCATCATCTCCCAGTTTAAGTCTCCTCCAAATTTGGCCTGATTTAGTGCCCTGTTTACACAGATCTTGAGTCCAGACCCTTAATCTACTTATTCTCTATATCCTTTCTTATCATCATCTGTATTTTCACGTATTTGAAATATGTAAGTTCTGAGAGTTAGGGCCCATCTAGTACCCCTTAATCCATCTTCTTTATTCTTACTCAGTTCCCCTTTGCCAATTCACAATTTTCTTCTTCCCCACGTTTTTTTTCTCTCCGAGTGTCAGTCTATATGTCAAATTATTATTAGCCTTAATTTCTCTCACCTTAACTCCAAGTCAGCCTAATTTCTCTCTCAGGTTTTAATTCCAATCCTCTGCCTCGTCTCTCAGTCCACTTCCTGTAGGACCTTTGGTTCTTATCCTCTCCATGGTTCGTGTAGTTAGGTTCCATTTGCCACAGAGAGCATGAATCCAGCAGGATCTTAAGTTCCCTGACCTGCCATGATCTTCAACATCATTTTTAGGAATAATCTTGCTTAGCTCCATGTAACATCATGGTGAAAAGCATTTCCATGCTTTTAGGGAATATATATAAAAAAAAATCAAAATAATCTCCAATCATGTAGAAATTTCCATTTATATATACTTGATCCAAATCTGGGCAGATCCTTAAAAGTAAAGCTCTGTTACTTGGCCAACTTCAAGTCCCCTCTGCAAAGGGCAACACAAATATCTTACATGTTTTCTTAGAAGTGACTGACCTTTCAGAAAACTTCTGCCAAAGATAGATACTCAATATGTAAAATTTCATCCTAAATGGTCAAAAATTGGAAAATAATTGGGAAGTAAAAAACAAGACACGTATTCAGCTATAATAACCAATGGTGCTGTAAGTCCTGTTTGTAGTTAGGAAAATGTTATATTTTGCAGGAACATTTTTGGAGCATTATGTTTATCATGTTATTTATTTTAAGTGTGTAGAATGGCAATTAATAAATGTATATAACTTATTCTTGTAAATACTTAACTACGTGAATTCTTTCATGTGACTGAGTCACGTTTTAGAATTAAGACTATTCAGGTATGTAATTGTCAGCATGATCTGGTTAGAACAGCATCAATGTTTGATAAATAAAGATACTTAAATTCGTTATTTCTATACAATTTTAAGATTAGTCTCTAGACCTACCAACTTGAAGTCAAGGAGATTTACAAACAAAAATAATTATTTGCTTTTAAAAAGAAATAATTATGAGTATGTTTTATCTTCAAACCTCCATAAGGAAAGGAGATATAACTTTACGTATTATGTGGGATTTTGTATAAGATGCTCCTGAGACTTCTGAATGCTCTTCAAATATAAGTGAGAAATACAAAAATTTATTGTAAAATTGCAATGCAATATGTATGTTTTTGTTTTGATGGAAACAATACAACTAAAAAAAATTTATCCAACTTCAATATACCTATAAGTAACATTATTAAAAAGTACCTTCTCTGAGATCATAGCATTTACCTTTTTCACAGACCTGCTGAACCTAGCTCCTTTCCAGAGCTTAAATTAATGTAACTGCTTTGCCGCTAAGGATTTGTTCTGGTCACTTTCGTGAAAATGTTGAAGTTTTTTCTCCTTGCCTTCTTATGCTGTATTTGCTCTTAACTAATACAATATGGTAAGGACTTTGAAATAAATTATATCTCCAGACACATAATGTTATGTGGATCGATAAATGCCCTATGACGTCTACTATACATCATAAAATTTCTATCATGATCTGTTTAACAAACCTTTTCTACTCAAACACCAAGAATTTGATTCAAAGCATTTTACATATTGCATTACTTATCAAAACAGAGGATATGTAAACCTTGACATTTGTTAAAAGACCCAGGTTTTAACCAAAAAAAGACCAGAACAAATCAATAGCAGAAAACAGATTAACAACAGAAAAGTGACTGCTTAGAAATAAAAGCGCGTTAACTTAACTCAGGACAAGCTTTCAGCACATACTCAAAAGAAATAGTTATTTGATATATACAAGCACCTGAAAATCTCTCAGACTATACTGGAGCTTCATAGAGTCAAATATTACAATTAAATGAAAGTACAGTAAATAGCTATTACAGCCTGTCTTCCAAAGCCTAGTTTGGGATAGGACAAATTAAGTTGCTTTTCTTGGCTAAGATTTGTTCCTATAAGAGTGGATATTAGAATAACTGTGTATCGTGTTAAATTATACTTAATACACTTGCCAAGTTCTATTTAATTCTAGTACCAGTAATGGTAAAAGTTGTTGTTGTTGTTGTTATTATTGTCAAAAATATCAGTACTTTATAGAGTAAAACCAATGTAATAGTTCTAATTTATATTTAGTAAAGATGCTTATATATGGGCTTGAAACAATGCAAATCTTTCTGTTGTTGCCTTTGGGTACGGACTGCTACAAATACATCAGTGGAACATTACATGAAAATAAATTATTATTATCATGCTTACAAAAATTCATAAATCACAAATATGCATGTGTGTACCTATATGTGCATGTATGCATATTAATGAAATCTATTCCTTACAGATCTCTTTATAGCAAAATATGACTGTAAATGTCACCTTTGATTTTACCAGTCAAAAAGTTCTGATAATAGTAATTTTATTCACTCATATATGCTAATATGTGAACTGTTCATTTGTAAGATACATTGCAGTTTAGGGAAAAATAGAGGTGTTGCAAATCCAAGCTTGCTGTAAAAACTGTTCACATCATTAATAATGCCGTAAGAGAAAGATATAAGCTCTCTCAAAAAAACTATTGAGATGTCAAGTAAGATTTTCAGATAAAGTACATCCTGAAGAACAGTTGAACGATCTCACAGAGATTTTTGATATTTCAATAATACCTGAATATCTGATGTTGCAGCACTTTTTAAAACGCAAAATGTTTTTATTTACTATCAATCATTGGGTTTTGGTGAATCTTTGCTTTATTTTTCCATACATTGAACTAAGTATGCTACCCACTTTTTATTACTTTCTCCCCTTTTCTTAAAATAAGAGATCTCATAAAGCAGTTAAATTGCACAGCTTCCCCTGAGCAGGTATAAATGTATTTACATCCAAGGAGAAGTAGTAAAGCACAATAAGTATAGGTAATGACAACAACTGTAAGTGAAACAAATATAATAAGGATTCAGTTACCGATTCATTTTTATTTGGTTTATTTTTAGTAAAACAAGACTGTATTTTTAAGGAACAGTTCTAGATTCAATCTCTTAATTCAAAGTGGCATAGTCATCCATTACCAGATTCTCTTGTCTTCCCTCATCCCCTTGGTCTAGACAAAATTCTAACCATTTGCTAATGGAGCTATCTTTATTGAATATTTCTAAAGGAAAAAATGTCCTCTTTGAATAATGTAGAATCAAAAAACCTATTGTAAACACAGCTTTGACAACAAAATAACTGAGTTTTAGTTTTAATGTATATGTAATATTTTTACTTCTTGCAATACTCTACCTAGATACTTACTTTATACTTAAGTATAAAGCTGCTAGTACTTCACCACAAGTGTTCATACCTAGATTTTCACTGAAATAGCAAAAGACATGAATTAAAAATAATCATAGTAATTTGTGGGCATATATGTGATAAATCATGTAAGTCCTATATTTTCAATGCATTAGATTCCTACATTTTCATTTTCCAGTTTGCTCTTGCATTAAACTCTAGAAGAAAGAACTACAATAAAAACCTTTATCATATTTGACTAATACCCTCATTGTAAATGAGGTGTTTCTTTGCTTTATGATGCAATTTTTCAATCATAATTAACATTTGAGCCACTAGCAGTCTGTAAGTGTAATGTCTGAGAATTAAGTAAAGTATGAATAGGAGTAAGCAGACTTTGCTATGCTTGTATGCTGGTCTGACCCATATCTGTGTTTGAGAATTCTTCAGGGAACAGGCTATTGGATGTCCATGCCGGTTCTGTCTTTCATCACTCCAGTTAGACTGATAACTGGAGCAGCAGTGCTGATAATAATACCTTTCTGTTAGTACTAGTTAGTAGATATCAGAAGTACTTTATCAGAAGAGGAAGTGTAATTATGCTCTTTTCAAAGATGGGAAGATAGGTAATACAAAGGGAGTGAGTTGCAGTGATTCATAAAAAAAACTCCTGTCTTGTTGATATTTCATTCTAAATTAATTGATCGTTCCCTGCAATGGTTTTATTTTATTTGGCTGAAAGTGCTGAGAACTGTGTGAAGGATGGAAAGAAGGAATAGAGTCATCTATGCTTTGCTTCAGGTCACTACTGTGTAGTAAAGTTTAAAGCAGACCCTAGGAAATCTAATCAGTGCTTCAGGCTAGATAAAGAAAAAGAGCGCTATGACTATCAGACTTTGAGATAGCCTCTGATTTGTTAAACCTGCACTCTAGGGAAAGGAGAGTTTACACCTTCAAAGTATCTGGGATTTTGCAAATATACCTCCAGGATGAGAAATTTATCCTGCTCTGTAACTGAAGGTCTATAAATCCTGAGCTATGGTTCTCACAGTCATCTAAACATCTAAAATGTTGTTTTGTCAGACAACTTATATGCACTCAACATTGATGTTATTACATTTTATTCACAAAATATTTGACTATGCTGTCCTCTAAACAATACTGAAATCAGTTACAATTATTTTTTTTTTAAATAAAATTATGAACTTATGACTCAAGTTTAGACAAGCAGAATTCATGCTATGACAGATATGGCTGTTATTCTGCCAAAATAAAATAATATACTAGTAATTTATTAAGACTTTTCACAAGTTGCTTGTAGCAAATTACAGTGAGTCTTTGGGGATTTTTTTAATGGAATAATAATATACATTTCATAGTAATGCAAGGGAAATATATCCCTTCCAGAGAATTACATATAGTTATAAGTAGAAAGCCAGAAAAACTACATTTCCAGATTTCTGAAATCCCTTGTAAAAATAATATTTAGCAGTACAGACAGGTTCATAAACAAGTGAGGCTATCAGTCTAGAAATAATCCAGATTAGGCAATTAGGATGTGGTTGACTTCCTCTTTTGTTGTATTGACTCTATAGCTTTTAAACTAATTTTCAAATTTATTATTGATGGTTTTGTTCTGACATTTGTATTTTTCTGTTTTAAAAATAATGTTAAAAATTATTTGTTTTGTCAAAATACAGAAATAAGTAACTGGTATGACTAGTTTACCTTTATCATTGATACAACCTTGAAGATGAGTGCATAAGAAAGACAGTCTCAAGCATAAGCTGGCCTCAAACTTCTTTTCCAGTTTAAGCATGCAATAGCTATTTCCTTTTTTTTTTTTTTTAACAAAGAACATATTCCAGTCTTAATTCTTTTTTGTTGTTTAACAATGTTTGCAACTTCAGAAAACGTCTCTTTAAATTAAAGACGGGATTACATTTTTGTAATATTCTTACCATGTTAGATTTATTTTGAAGTTTCACTAAATTAACCACTTAATTTGCTAATTGGAGGGTTTCAGCCTTCAATGAATACATTATGGTTTCCAGTTCAAAGTATTAATAGAAAGTTTGCTGCTTGATTAAATAGCTTTATTCTTTGCTCTTTAACAAAAGCCTTTCTGCACTAGAGATATCTGCTAACATTTGAAATGTTAAATAAAAAGATTCAAAGACAAGGAAATAGGGAATCCTGTAAAAGCAAGACATTGGTATTTCAAACCTTTATCAGGTAGACCTAAAGTAAGTTACCTATTTTAAGAAAAAAAACAATTGACTACGTCTGTAGAGTCATAAGAAAATAAGCACAGATCCTGTTTAAAATACTTGAAAGCTGTTGATTGCATAAAGAGAAAACTATTTATTAAGATACATTTGCAATAATTTAAAACTTCATTAAAAATGGGACTGTAGGCTGAGAAAAGCTCTTGACATTCAGATCTATCAGACTACAGAAAAGTATCCGTGAGAAAACAGAGAAGTTCTTACTGGTTGAAATGTATAACTATGTTTTATATAATAGTAGACAGAATTATACTCAGTCATATGATTTAAGCTTTGTTTTATTTCTGGGGGGGACTATTTATTGCAAGAAATTTAATTTTGCTGTTGGAAAGTATTGAAAAGTTAAAATATCAAAAATACTTACTAAAAATAGGTAGCTAGTAATCTTATCCTTCAACAGGTGGCAAAAAGATGTTTGTAAAATTTTTACTTGATAAGCTAAGCTATCGTGCTAATTTTTTATAGATCTATAAAACTGCTATATTGTGAACATCATATCAATCCCTTGGAAAGTTTGAGTTGTCTTCCACAGATGCCTTCTTCCTTACAGATATCTAAGAAATATATTTCCATCTGTCAAGTGTTGATTTGTGTAAAATCAATATAATATGTTTTATCAGGTCTAATGGTTATTTTATTTAAATAATTGTCTTAAGTATTTTGTAGAAACTATTGTCTGAATTACTCAAGCATCTGTATGCATGACAACGAAAGTTATTATTTTGTGTATTTCTGTGTGTGCTTAAACTTACCCTGGCACCATTCAGCGTCTAAGTTTAAGTATTCCTGCGCTTTGAAAAAAAAAAATTCTCTCTTTTATTTGGTCTAATATTAACCTGTTAATTAGATATATCTTCTGCATTAGTTGTCCATCCACTTGAAGGACGAATGCCGTTATTAATTTCTGTGTCTAAAGCATTACTTATCTCTATATGTGTTTAAAGTATGTCCAAAACGGACAGCTAGTGGCACTTTTAAAAATACAGTACTTTTGTATAGTAATTTTACTGTCTATTTTGATAAGGAGTTTCTTTTTTAAAATATACTACCTTGTGAAAATACTTGCATTACTTTTAAAACAGTGAACAATACCTAATTATAAAAATCATGTGCTATCAAATTAGGTAATGTATATTATTGTCTTTAAAAGAATACACTGCAGTGAAATTTAGGGAGCTCTGTTTGGTTGGTTTTTAATTTCACATATCTGTTTATCATTTAGAAAAGAATATATCTACTCCAGAAAAATGTTTGGGTCCATCTCATAAAGAACGGATATCATTTCGAGACCATCCAGTGCAGCTCAGCGGAGGATGGGGAGCAGGCAAAAAAAGGCAAAAACTGAAAAATATTAGCTGAATATTGGAGATAATTTAACTAGTTGATTTTTTTCAAATAAGGAGAGCATATGGAGAGGTCTTTTTAAGCCTGTGAATATAAATTTCTGGATTCTCGTTTATTACCGATATAAACTGTTTCAGTTAACTACATTTGACTTATTTTATTATACATGGTTACAGTGGTTTGGTTGTTTTGGGTTTCCTTTTTTTTTTTTTTTTTTTTTTAA
>WHYT01016416.1:1640-33095 GCA_009806455.1 Tetrax tetrax
TGATCACAGCAGGCTGGACTTTCTAGCTGTACCATACTTGAGATTTCCTAGGGTTTGATATTTCAGTGGGTGTTATGCTTAAGGATCCTATAACAAGATGTAAATGAAGACAGTAGATTAAAGTATCGGTGATCCTCTACAAAGGTATTAACTCACAAATGTAGTTAAACTGATATTGAAGATGACATCATAAGGCTACTGGAGGAGAAAAAGATGTAAGGAAATGTAAAAGGATGTTAGGTGGACAGCATGGAAGGAAATATGAGGCCCTAGTATTGCAAGGCTGGGGAAAGGACCTTCATGAACCTCTAATACTGCAACCTTCTCTGAAGCAGCATAGGATAGACCTGTGCTATTCCTGGCAGGGGGTTCTCTGTATTCACCATTAAGCTCCCGTGTTGGTTTTTTATATTATTTATTATTTATTCTGAATACTTTTGTCACGGTTTAGGAATGCTGCTATTTTCCATATTCAACATGGACACAAAGGCAAGGTGTTCTCTGCAGCAGATGTTTAGATACCTCAGTGCAGGTATCCGAAGGTAGATACCTCAGTGCAGGTATCCGAAGGTGGATACCTCAGTGCAGGTATCCGAAGGTGGATACCTCAGTGCAGGTATCCGAAGGTGGATACCTCAGACTATCTGTCTTTTTCCAGAGCACATTTCCAACTTAAGATCACTGAGTTCTGTCCAGGCTTCCACTGTATTTCCTGTCTCTTCCAGCTCTGGCAAAGTTTGAAAATTGAATAATCAAAATCCTTAGTTCATCAACCATGTCATTATGGTACTTGACAGGACTGACTCAAAGGATTCATTGCTGCAGACTCCCCTTCAGTGCAACCTTTCTCTTTGGCAGGAAATTGCTGTTATCTTCATTGGAAGGCTGGTCGTGTACGTAGACTATTGTATACTGCATTTCTTGGGAAGATATTCTGATGCCATAATTCTAATATGGCTTAGTGCTTTTTTTGTCAAGATGTAGATAAAACTTTATTGCTATTTTATTTTTATAAAGCGTGTTACCTGTCTACAGGAGGAGATTAGATTAACTTGATAAGTCGTTGTGATAAAACCTGCTTTGCTGTTCTTTGTTGTACCCCATCCAGCCATCACTTGTTCTGTTATTTCTCTGTAACTATCCAGTTCTTCCCCTTGCATAGCTACACCACACTTGCCATTCTTTAAGTTTAATTTTTTGTATTGTAGCCATCTCTTCTGAGTTCTCAGAATTAGACTGCTGATGGCTTTAAGCGTTTTATCAGACAGTTCTTTAAATATCCTAGGAGGAATTTCATCTTGCCATGTAGACTTGAATGTTTGAGAAAGCAAACCAACCTCTTTATCTCCCTAAATCTTTCTTTCTAACTAATGGTTTCTTTATACCTCTCTTACACAAGTTAGTGATCCTCAGTGCACATAGTCAACCTGTCCCAAAGTAGAAAAGTGTGATTCCAAGTACAAGCAATAGCTACCACTATGCGCAAGTGAATTTTTTTCTCCATGTAAGAATAAATAAATTTTTGTTGGGATTGCTGTTGGTACAAACAATGTACAAAAGGAGGTGAAAATAATAACGTACAAAGGCAGTAAAAAAGTCTTAATTTATTTTGGAAACTTTATTTAGATCTTTTAAAAATGAAAATAAGGCCAGTCAGATGATTGTTTACACAATGCAGTGTGAGTGCTTCTTATTTCTAAGCATTAAACTATTTTCTTCTATGGCTTGCTGAAGAACAAGATAAGTGTAAAATAACCTGGCATAAATTTAAGGTGTGTGGTGAAATATATGTATATAAATGTGTGAGTTTATATCTTTCCACTGACTCGGATGGAGAAACTCCTGGAATGGTGTTAATACCATGTCACTGCAGCAGCTAAATGTAGAAGTTTGTCTCAGCTTTTGAAGATGCCTGTTTTCTCCTACGGTTATGCAGAAAATGAGTTCCTAAATACAGATCTGAGTTTGCACCTTCATATTTGTTTTATGTGAGGGGGATGTTTCATCCTCAAGGGTCTTGGTTGTCACTTGTAATGATGAATTCAGGCATTTTCTTTACCTGCTCTCTTCTGTTTCTGTAGAGTAGTATTCCTAAGAAATTGGATGAAATGACATAATGGTGATATGTTCCTGCTGAGGATGTTTGGTTTTAATATTCCCTCTTTGGAAAGAATTATATGCTGTATGGGAATATTATCTTTGATTTATAAATAAAGTAAATAATAGTTGAAATTGTACATCACTTGTGCTAAAAGATGTTTTCTTGTAAAGAAAACAGAAGAATATTGAATGGGAATCAAATAGACAGGAAAGATGGAGAGGAAACTCTACTTAGACTGTGGTAGAATCAGACTTGGAAAATGTATGGAAGATTCAGTCTGATTCCATTCTGGGCTGTGGAGCACAGACTGACTTCACTGTAGCTTTTTTTCTTCCTAGTAAGAGAGCAGGTGGTATTACTGCTTTGGAGAGAATAAGATTCTCAAAAAAATGGGCATGTCAAGAAAAATCATAAAGTGGCAATTTTGTAGAAAATGCAGAAATTGAAAAAGGAAAGTAGAATTATACCTAGAGGCAAAAGCCAAAGGAGTCAGATGTCAATAGGCTGATCTTTTGAAAATATATGTAGGGCCTATTCAGCATTTCCCAAATTAAATACTATGTTGACTTGTGGAAGAGCTGGCTGCAGGTGTGTCTTTATAAAGGGGGAAAAAAAAAAATCCAGTGTTTGAGTATTACAGATGGAAGAAATATGTAACCATACCAAGTACTACTTATTTCTATGCTGTTTCTTGTTCTAGAGCTCTTTACATCTGTAATAATTTGCTGCTGTAAAATAAAGTCATTTCTTGTGCAAGAAAGAGTTGGCTCACTAGCAAAAAGCAGGTTGCAAAAATAGAAAAGTTAGATGTTAGGCCAAGGAGAGCAGGGCAACCTGCCAGCCTTCTGCAAAGATCTCATCCAGATTTGCCTGGTCTGTGAGCTGCAGTCTGTGCTGAGGATTGCCTGCAGAGGAAAGACGAGGTGCCACCTGGATCCTGGAATTCCCTAATGTCCCAAAGTCTCTAAAGCAGGTCCTTGTGTGCCTGCACGTTTTGCACTGTTTATTAGTGATTTTAGATGTATTGCAAGCTGAAATGGTAACTTGTATGTACAGACGCAGCACAGTAAGTAGGTTAAATGTGACATGGATAGCCTATGTTCTTCCTCTGCCTTGACTAAATTACAGCTAAGTAGCCAAAGGATAGTAGGTGTGCCCTTGGTCTCCTTGCAGTGTAAACGAAGAAGCAGCCATTCTTTTGTGGCGCACAGTTTTGAAGTTAGAAGGTGCTTGACAGCGTTCTTATAAACGAAGGTTTCTAGAGACACCTTAAACTGTGAATGAGATGACCATAGCTGACAATACTGGCAACCCAAATAGGGAACGTTGGGAGCTTCGGAAAAGCACTGCTCTTAATCTTCCTTGTGATTTTGGTGCTGTAGAGTTCATGCACTCTGAAATCTACCTCCTGTGGTTGTGACAGGTGAGAAGCTGTCTGTTTATTGAAAGGTTCTGCTGAAGTCAAGTTACTGCCAGCAGGCAGTGCCAGGGCAAAAATCTTCCATGAATTCTGGAACCTGTATCAGTTTGGCTATGTTTAGGCTACCCATGTACATCTGGTTGTAATCTTAGAAAACAAGGGGATATGAGGTAGTGAGCAAGAACTCCTGAGTGATTACTTACCAGAAACTGAGTTTTGTGGTTAACTTCATTAGAGCTATTAAGCTTACTCACATCACCAGGAGTTCCAGAGATCTTTTACAGATTCACAAACCTGACAAAAAAAGGAAAATCTTCAGCTTCACTGTTTAAGCTCTGTGTACGTATGGGAAATCTTGAGTTGTACCTTTCTTCCAACATAACAGAACAATAGTACCTTCAGTTAAAATAACAATGTAAGACCATACACTCTTGGGGGTTACCATATTGTGAAATGAGTAATCTCTTGAGGTAGTTGAATAACTGTGGTTTTAGTGGCTTAGAGAAGAATGTTAAAGGCTGGAACCCACATATTTCCTTATGTAAAGACTTTTAGACCCATAGTTGTTTTGGGAGTAGAGTTTATTTAGGAACTAGTGAAATTAGAGCTGCTGTTGCTTGATCTGGAATAACATTCACCTATGTACAGATGAGAGAGTAAAGAAGAGACAAACACTTGTAAAAGAACAAGATGTTGAAATAAAAAATGAAAAGTCGTCTTCACAAAGTATTAAGGTTCTATTACAAATGAAAATGTTATTAATGATGTATCATCATTTAATTTGCATTATTGTCTGGAATTGTTTAGTCCTTTGGGGTTTTTATTTAAAAAAAGGAAAAGAACAGGGATTTGAAAGCTTGGAGGTTGTTAGCACCATTCATCTGTGTGTTTTTAATGGAATAACTCAGAAACATGCATTATCAAAAAACGTATTAATGCCTAAAAAGCAATGTAAACAATGTCCCTGATGTGCCTTGGTATGCTTCTATTTTCATTACCGCAGGCTTGAAATACACTAAGCAATTTAATTCTTCCAAGCTGCATTGTTTAGATAGGATGACAGTATCAGATATTTTCCTGTCTTTAATGGCCATTGGGATTGCCACTGCTGAAGAGAAGAGCTGAGCTGCCTGTTAAACAGTTTTCTCGGAGCATACAGCTATACCAAAATGGAAAGCATTGCATGGGTGTATGTATATATGGCAAGTGTATGATCTTTCAGCCTAATATTGGACCTCCTTGGTCTCCAAGCCTCAGCATGCAGAAATGGAATGTTTAATAACAATACTTTGTTTCCCCTTCAGCAAGTACTTCTATTCCATCTTTTCTCCCACCTCCTTTTTTTGCCCTTTGCATTAGTGAAAAGGAGGGCGGGGAGAGTTGGAATGTGCAGCCCAGCAAGTCAGCTTATTTTTCTGTTTCTAAAAGAGGATAAGTAAATCAAATTTGCTGCAGTAGTATGTGCTTACACTTTTTCTTTGTAAAGTTTGCAAACCTTTAACTATAGCTCTTCCTTCAAGTATTACATACATACTAGCAAAGGGCTGCTGGATTTAAAAAAAACAAAAAAAACAAAAAAAAAACAAAAAAACAAAAAAACAAACAACTAATCAAACAAACAAAAAGCAAACCCCGAAGTCCCACAGTTTTAAGAATTAATTCAAATGGGAGCCTGATAGTGACTGACCGACCTTCAGTGAAGGCTGCTGCAGGGAACACAATGCAATAGCTTAAACTGACTTTCCTCCTGCCCCTCGGAGCGAATCCAGGACCAGCCTGGCATTTGCTGTAAAGCAACAGCTGTGCTGCTCAGAGTAGCCTGGATGTTGGAAGAGTTACTTGGATCATAGTAAAACAGACTGTAATACTATTTGTAAGCTTTTCATGATTTAAAAAAAACTCCCTAAGTAATATGGGTCCACATAATACAAATTACCAGTTCTGCAGTAAATGGATTCTTTGGGTACCAGTATAGATAACAGTAAGTAAATAAATAAATAAGGAAAATATTGGAGGATATTCAGCCTCTGGAAAACATTTACAGAATGTAAACCCAATGTAGATACGGGATTTTACAAAGCTTTAGAAAATTATGCAATATCAGTTCTATGGGTGCTTCTTCAATTAAAAAAAAAACAAAACTACTAGCTGGAAATTTGGAGGGGAGGCATCTATCTAGTCTTACTCCTGTTTATGCCTTGCAAACTGAAATTTGCAGAAGGATTTCCAAAGCAAAAGCGGTTCAAACCTGTGGAATCATAATTTTCTATAAAGTCCCCTCACCCTCCCAGGTGGCTGTCTGGTGTAGCGCACTGTTGTATTCCTCAGTGTTAAATAAAACCCTAAATATGAAATGGAAGTGCAGCAGCAGCTTTCCTGAATATCACTAGCATTCTTGCTTGCAAATAACTGATGGCAAGAGAAGATAAATTGAGTCATTTACAACATGAGATTATCAGTGTGCTTAATACAATGAAACGGTAATGTTCAATGGAAAAGCACTATCAAGAGAAAATATTTGGTATGCAAATTATAAAAGATAAAATAGCCATTCAAATAAATTTTTTAGAATTACTGAGGTTATAATAATGTCTAGAGAGTATATAAGGTGCTGTGTAGTTGATACAGTTGGTATTCTCCTCTGTGGCAGACTGAGACTGTTGCCAGCCATAGCAATATGCTGCTTTTCAGCATTTGTTCTGAAACAGCTAGGAATTCACACAGTTCTTTGTGCCTAGTTATGCTACAGGCTTGCACCTATGGCGATTCATAAGCTACCTGCCTCTTCTCTGATAAACTAATTCATTACGATGGTCTGCATTTCCTGTCATCATTTGCAATCATATGCAAATACCTGCCTCATTAAAAAAAAAAAACAAAAAAACCCCCACCCCCCAAAATGGTCGTCTAGAGATACTGGCAATCCCAAAGGCACTTGTACAATGAATTAATCTCTTGTAGTGGATTAAAGAGTATGGATTCTAATTAATTCTGGCATTATATTTTTTCATAAAAAGAACCATCATATCCTAAATTCATAATTACGAAAGATTGTGTATGGTGAGAATGACCTTCGTACCTTTACTGCTTTTTATTTTAATGCAACTGTCTTCAAAAAAAAGATGTGGGCCTTGAGCAATTCTGGGATGAAAATAAAGTGGAATGGAAAATGTCATGAATATTTACAAGTATGCTGCCTTTTTGTTGCCATAGTTTGTTTATGGTTTGCTTGTAAGCTCTCTTATAGGAGAGTATAAATGTGCTTTCTAGTGCTAATATTTTATTCATTAAAGTTGTTCAGATCTCAACTGAACAGTTGGGTGGTGTCATCTCCCTGTTAAATTTATTATTCAACAGACTTTTCCCTGGAGAAAAGAAACTTTTGTGGCTATTCTTCAATATTTTCGCCCACTCTCATATTCTCCAGGCTTAAAGCATCCTCTGTACTGTTCAGTCACTCCAGGAAACCTGACGAAGAAGAAAAATGTCTTAGCTTAAATAAGCTGTTAATCACTCTTTGAATCACTCTGCCCATGGCTGAAATCAGGAGTAATACTGTCCTTTTGGTGTGGTGGGGGTGAGAGAACAAGCAGTGGATGGATTTTTGCTCCTCAGTGGCTCCTGTTGAGCTGACTGCACCTGGTAACTGGGGGGGTGGGGGGAGGATGATAAAAGCTCAAGCTTATTGCACATGCCAATTACTTATCTGGGCTCTTTGCGGGTGGGGTAGGAAAGAGATTCAGTAATGGAAAATTTGTTCTACCTATGAAACATCTCTGTAAAAACAACTGCGCTTGGTACAGTTTCCAGCAGACACAGAGAACGTTCCTCTCCTGGAACCTGATTTACCAAAGAGCTCTGCGGGAGGTGGAAACCTGGCTTTGAGCCAGTAGGAAGTTGAAATCTTATTTCTTTCTATTCCAAGGAGTAATTTTTCTCTCTTTGTATTCTCTCCAAATTACCCTGCAGTTTTCTTATTAATTTTAACTTGATGCTGGAACTTGTCTACAAATGACTGAAATGCAGATCTGCTACTCTGATTAATAAATTAAATGACAGCTACTAGGGAAGTGTGACTACATGCTTTACTGGAAGACTAAAACCTCCACTAAACAAATGGTACCAAGAATAGGAAAAAAATATACACAGGTACTTTTGTCTTGTTTCCAAACAAAGGCAAAACCTTTGTAGTATAAAACTATTCATAAAAATAAGTGAAAATCCACTTCTTTTTTTTTTTGCAGCCTGTGTTCTTATACATTCAAGGTTTCTAAAAATTCAGGAGTCTTATGTTTTATGTTCATCATATTTTTGCTGTAGCATTGCTAATGATCTAATTTTTTAGACCATAGTTATTTCTGCCTGTTTCTTTATCCCTGGAGATTTTGATGTTCTTTGCAGTTGAGTATTGGTCAGAAAGGCTGTAAGGCTGGTTTTAGTGCTCGTGGAGGTCATTGTCACTGGTCCCACTGATGGACAGTGAGGGAGCCGGTCCTGAGGGCTCTGCGTAGACATGGGATCCGGTTCTTCAGATGGACTGATGAAGCTTAGCCAGACCCCAGCAAAAGTGTGGATGAGTGTGAATATCCCCTCCCAGCTTGTAGAGGCTGAAGGCAGTGGAAATAGCACAAAGCTGCTTTTGGCTGTAAAAATATCTGATATGGTCCTTTTGCACTGACATAAATGTTGAGAAGGAAAATAATTATTTTAAAATTATCTTTTTACCCTGTCTTCACAGTGGTCTTGTTTTCCTTCTCAGTCTGATTTTTGACTCTTCATAATTTTTGAAGTCATATAATATAATCAACCAGCATTAATTAAGCTTTTCCTTTGCTTTCCTGCTTCTTTCCTCAGTCTGTTCAGTTGATTGCAACACAAAAATAGGTTATTCTTAGTAACTCAGTGGCACAAAGCAGAAACCAATTATCTCTCTTGATTCCATGTTGATGGTTTTGCCAGCCTTTTATGGAAGGAATTGGTTAATTTGGTCAGATTTCTTTTTTTTATAATAACTTCTGAGGATTAATTATCAATTACGTTGCTCCCACTCTGTGTTTACATTACAACACTTAACTTAGAGGCAGTTGGCTGTTGTTTCTCTAATCTACAATAGGATACAATATGGGAGTACATGATTAAAAAGTACTTTAAACAGCTATCATTCTGTGTTTGTTATTTTTCACTTGGGATGAAAATTACCAGAGCCTAGTAGTGTGGCTGCATTGATGTGTGGTCAGCGTTTCCAGTAATTTTAGCCTTCAAATTAGGATTCTAAATGTAATTAAGTTTATCTAATTCCCGCTGCAAAGTGTTTTAAGCATGCCATGATTTCTTTCTTTCTAGAGTTTATAAGATATACTAAGACATTTCTAAAGGATAAAAGTAGAACAACAGGAGTATATCGTGGGGTTTTCTGGTGAGTTTACTTTGAGCTATCCTCTCCACGCTTGACTTGTTTGGTTTCTGCAGCAGGAGTGTCAGAATGATGCACTGTGCCCTGTTATTTGATCCTGGTTGTTTATCTATACAAACCTCAACTCTTTTGAACCTTGTGGTGTTGTCACTTCACCGGTTGTTCCTATATAGCTATAGCACAGCTTTCAAAAGTTATGCCTTTATGACAGGGAAATTATTTCTTGTTGGTCTGTTCCACTCTAGTGTATTCTAAACACAGTTTCCAACGGGTTTGAGGATGAATGGGGAGGGGGAATCCCCAAAAGAACATATTTTCAATTTTTGACAGCTGGATACAGGAGCATGGTTGGGATTAGCACTCCCCAGGGAAAGGCAGGTGAGAATGCAGGTGCAGAGGCTGTACCTGTGTGGGTGATCAGTAATTGTAAATCTGGAAGAGCTGTAGTGTGGGACTTGACTTTCCTTAGATATTGTAAGAAGCCATAAGAGATGTGGAAGGGGGACTTCCTGCTCAGCATCTCTTGTACTGTGCCTAAATAATAACTCCTCTCACCTAGTTTTTTTTGTCTCTTAGTTGCACAGGAAAAATAAGCAGCATGGAGAAAGCACCATTTCTTGATGTGATAGCACATATAGATAATTGTGTTTATCTGAGAATGTGTAACAACGTAGAGGCACGGAAAGAAAGTCTGAAGCCTCAGTTTGCTTCAAAACAGAGAAAATGTGAATAATTTTTATCCTTTCCTTTTAATAAAGACCTATATAAGTACAAAAGTAAAATTTATATATAACGCTTTCACTGCTGAGGTAATGATGGCTAGAAAACATTTGATGCAAATGTAAGATCAGCCATAAAAGTGACTGTATCTATTATTGAGTAAACTTCAATAGTAGCAAGTAAGGTAAGGGGAGACAGTAGTGCTATTAGACCATGGTCTGTTCAAAGATTATTTTTTTTTTTCTTTTTTTTAATTGTGTGGTGTGATAATTTCTTCTGAATCGCCAGACTTCCAATGGAAAGTCAAGAAGACATCACAACTTTATGGTTTGAGACTTTCTGCAGGCTTTTAATGTCATGTGAATTGTACATTATAGCTTTATGTATTTCTTAGCTTTCTCAAAATTATGGAGGAAAAGGTATGCAGTGGAAAACTAATACTACTTTTGTTAGGTAGTGTAGTGCGCTCAGAAATTTTTCCACTTAGTGTTGGTAAACGGTTTGCTTTGCTTTTTTGGTGGTTTTTTTTCAGTGTTTCTCAAATCCAGCAGAACACATTGTATCAGTGCAAAGAGCAGTAAAGAGGACCCTGCAAGATGCTATCCACAGTCTGAGGTTGTGAGATTATCTAGCAAACTGAGTGCTTCACCTTAAACCAACTTGCTTTTAACCAGATTCATTCTTTAACCTGTTTGAGATGCCAAATCAATAGAATCAGTGTGGCATTCAACAGGAAGAAAACAGAGCTATTGGATTAAAAATATGTAGTAGATAAACAGTTAATGAATAAGAAAGAACATTTAGTGCTTTAGATAATTAATTAAAATTTCCTAAGCACAGTTCAATGCTGTCAGAACTAACTCACTGGTTTGTGGAGACTCTTCAAAAGTTAATGTGCAATGCCGTTGGGTTTGTGGTCCAAAGCTGAAGTCTCATTTTGTCAGCAGCAGGCATTGCTGTCTTCTTTCTCTTGTTGAAGGAGGGTCACTTTAACTCCTGTTGTGTGTCTTCTAAGTATGTCTCCTGCAGCAGCAGCAGTCACTGAAGAAAGCAAGGACAATTCAATTAAAGCGATCTGCCACTTCTCTTTATTCTTAATTGCTTGAAATTTGTCACTAGAGTACTGTAATCATTCGAGTAGTAGGCTGTCCTGAGATAGGACTGAGTGATTTTAATACAGCAGTAACAAGTGTGGTTATTCATGGTAAAAACTCATTGTGGAAAAAGGCTGCTCCCTTGCCCTGTACCCAAATTAAAACATCAAATTGAGCCCTCTTTGCAGGAGAAAGTTGAAAAAGTCTTGAGTGGGAACTTTTTCTGTGTTCCTAGACTTGCTGATAGAATAAGTTACCTGGAATTGGAAAGATTTTTTTTTTAAAAGATTAAGACTTCTCAAATATTTGACATAAATTTGAATTAAATATTGCAACAAAACAATTTTCTCTTGCTCTAGTGCACATCTTAACTATGTGACTGAGTTTCTGTTTTCAGTTAATGTTGCTGACACTATTTTTGGCTTAACAACCCATAGAAGAATTAAAGTAAGTTCTTTCTCCAGATTTCTTTCTAATGTTGGTCTGCAAGTGTTCGGTTTTGTCTTACATGTAGCTAAACTTGTTGGTAAGAAGCTTCTCAAGTGGTTGATGTGAGCTGCATGTTAATACACATAAATTGTGCAATTAATGTTAAAAACGGTTTTGCAGGGCTGGTTGATTGTGAAATCAATGTAGCATCGCTAGATGGTGCTGCAGAGTAGGTTTGGTTTGAGTTCCTGACATTTAAATTTGTGGAGCCTATTAGTCAACCAGACCACAGTGTCTGTGCTTGTAGAGTCCAAAGCTCTTAATTTGACTTTACTCCATTTCTTTGCTCCTGTTGAAGACTGTCAGGCCTTCTACTGAATGCAATGACCGCAAAATTAAGTGATGCCAAGAATTTGACAGTGCTGCAGTTTTGCCCCTGATTCAACATGCAAATTTTGGACATACATTTACTGAAATTTCTTATGCAGGGCCCAATCCTTTATTAGATAATTGTGGTGCAAATTTTATACTGTATCCTTGAAAGTGCTGTGTTTTCAAAAAGCATGGAGAGGCAAGGCTAGAATACTTGTGTCATTGCTTTATGATAAGATATGCAGCGTCGAGTGTTGTCTATGCCGCAGTGTTTTGATGTCACCTGCTCATGATCTCGCAGAGGGCAGCTGCCCTGAAACTCTTAAAACAGTCTGTCACTGGTTGCACAAGAGCTGTTTTTTCTTTTTGTCTTATACTGGCATAGATAATGGTTTTACCTGTCTCTTTTGATGAGACTCCAAACAGGTGGTTGACTAGCATTGACTATAAACACAGTTTATTTCAAAAAATTCTTTTATGTGCCCAGATGATAGATGAGTTGAGTATTTGTTATGCAAATTAAAAAACAAAAAAGCCAAACAAAAACCCCCAACAAACAAAAAAAGCACAACTGGTAATTCTGGCTTTCTGCTGATCACCTGCCTTCAAGTATTCTTTCCAGATCATTTTATGTCTTTAAGCTTTGTATGGCACATAAATTCTCTCTCTGCATTACACATAAATTACAACTTTTAATGCATGAATTATTATATTGTAAAATAAGTCTAAGCTACACAATCTGTATCCTGAACAAGTAGGCTGTATATAGGAGATCCAAAACCTATTCAAAGATGGGCTTGTGTGTTTTTTCTCTCTCTTTTTAAATTATGTTCTAGTATTTGATATTGTAGTTTGAAATAAGTATTGAAAGTTCTGGTTGAGAACGTAAGCTTTTGGGTTTTTTGAGCTGAGTTAAGAATGACAGCTTTAAAAAAAAAAGGCATTTATTAAATCTAGATTGATGGAGGTTTTGTGTAAAATGGTGTTAAAACTTTTTGTAACAAATGATTTTATTTTATAGCTTAAGGTTTTATTTACCTTTTGTGACACTGTAAAAACTCATTATCTTTGTCTCTCTCAATCTCCCCAGTAAAGCTGAGATAAGGCAGCCTACAAATGAAGTATTTATTTTGCTCTGTAGGAACAATATCTAAAGTATTTTTTTAAAAAGTCTTTTAAGGCTGAGTAACAGTCACTATTTTAACGCTTTAATAAGAACATTTGGATTCAAGACACAAGAGAATATTGGGACTTGCTTAGAAATAATTTTTCCTTGTCTAGATTTCCCAAGAATGCGTCGGAGGGCAGGTTCAACTGAGATCTTCTGGGAACCAGGGAAGCGCCTACCTTCATCAATGACACAGTTTATTTGATTTTTGTTCCCCTCCCCTCAGTTAAGATACTATTAGAGTTACCTGATAGGTAGTTTCAGTAGATTAACTAAGTGCCTTACTAATCACTGCATTTTATTTTAAAGCTGGTTTCACAAAGTAGCCCTGCAGTGAAGCTCAAGTCCCGTTCATTGTGATGTCACTAGATGGTACTGCAGAATAGGAAAACACCCCAACTGCAAACTGCATCCTGTCCAAATGCAGGATGTATAGAGAACTTTAACCAACAACAAATATATTTTCTTGAGGAAAAAGAGCACTTGAATTGTTAGATCTGTAAGTTGATTTTTTTTTAATTTCAGCAGTTCAGATAGAAGATTTGCTTTTATTTCAGTTAACTTGTCATTTCTAGCTGTACTCCCTAAAACTATGATGTCTTTGTGGCTCTGTTGGAGTTTAAAACTTTGCCTAAACACCCCAGAGGTGCTTCTTGGCACAAGGCTTGGTTCTAATGTGGTGGTAGTGTGTGTTGTGTTTTTTCATTGGCGAGATAATGAAAGAGCAAAACCAGAGTTCAGCAGCAGCAGCTGAAAAATGTGGTTTGAAGTTGCACTGCAGAAGATGGTGTGATTGGTGAGCTTTCCTCTGGGAAAGATGGATTCAAAATCACACCGAGAGCACTGTGACATTTCCCGTAGGTTTTGCTGCCCAGGAGAAGGCCATGTGATGCAACCAAGGCAATGGCACTCTCATTGCTACTGCAGATCTCTGGCAAGTTGGTGGCCATTGCTGAGATGGTGCTGGACAGGAATTTGCACTGAAGGAAACCAGCAGTACCGCAGCAGGTTTGTGGAGGGCCCTACAAACCTGATGGTGAATTTGAGCCATATGCTTTTACTTCATAGCTAATTGAGAAAAGATTATGATCTTTTAACTCTCTACAATGCAATATTTTGAAAGTCTAGTTTGTTCTATTTTTGAAAAGAGTAGAATTTTTTCTCTTGTTCCAACTGCGACTGTCAGCGTAATCCAAAGGCTTTAATACCTTTCTCACTGTTGCTGTGGCTCATTCTGATGAGGGCTTTTAGGGATTTTTCTGTAATAACTCCCCAATCCTTTTTCTGGTCATTATATTGCAGCTGCATTTCATTTTGCAGAGATTCTTTCATTGGGTTTTATTGTTTCAGGACCTGTGGTGATCATATAACAGAAAACTTCACTTTTCCTCTCCTTTCTCTCTAAAAGTTTACAAATCTGCTTTGGAGATTTATAGTGTGGCTGTTAGGAGAAATGAGGGAGAAAAAGAGTCGGAGGTCGGAAACAAAGCAAGAACTTCCCAGCACAAGTCAAGGCACAATTATAAGCATTAACAGTTAGATGTGAGAGAATAATTACAAATGAATAATTTAGTCAACAAAATAAGCTACCTTGTAGAAGGTAGAAGTATGTAGAAGTGTGGGAGCAGCTGTTAATTCAGTTGGGTTCACTGGTTTAATTTACATCAGGTGGAACTGAAATAGCATCTTATTTCATAAGACACTCATTGATAGAGTGCACCCTGTGATAAGCCTGACCACAGCAATATCAATTTTAAAGCATGGATAAATCTTGCATTTTCTCTTATGATGTGACTTCTTGAATGTAATGCTGCCTAGAACAAAGCAGAGTTTTGAGCAAAGTAAAGTTTTACGCACTGTCCTTTCTGCAAGATCTCTGGCTCTCTGTAGTCCTAGACAGTATCTCCTGCTCTCCCACCCATGTTCTGCTACAATGAAAAAGAAATAAGTGGCTAACTTCATTGGGATTTTTCTGTCTTGTGACCATTTCACAGATAATAATTTCATTAATAGTATCCCTACACCTAGATTGTGTTTTAAGTAATGGTTGACTGTAGGAGTCTTATTCAATGTATTCAATCTGGTACCTGTCACTGGAGCACAACCTTTTGACTTAAACTGCTGAGGTCTAAAGATGGTGCACAAGAAGAATTCAGAGTTGCTGATAATATAGAAGCTGTTGGTCTATGTCAGGGCTATTGGAGGAAATAATTGAGAATGTTGAATAACAGTTTGGAGATCTTCAAGCTAATTAAAAATGAAGTTTTAGTCCTTTCAGTAGTTCAGAAGTTTTTCTTTCCCTAGAGTAGATCTGCACCAGAGAAATAAATGTGTGGCTCCAGAACCAATATGGTTATAACCATAACCATAACTTCATGGCTCCAGACCATGAAGTCTAGAAGTACTTTTATTACTTAATAATTGAAACCACAGGTTATCTCCTTAAGAAACTGTTATTTTAATACCTTGCTGAACACGGATTTGAATTTTGCATACACTGAAGTAATTTCATAATAGGTAAAGAAAGTTATATTGATTTTTAAAAACAAACCAAAAAAAAAAACCCACTCCTTTTTTCCAAGCCACTTGTGTGAACTGTCTTCTGCACTTTCAGTCACTAAGCCAGTTAAAAGCTCTCAACATCCACTAATGCAGATGTTTTAATTTGTATTCTAATTTATTGCTCTTAGGTTTATCTCACTAACAATTTTGCCTTTTAACTTTCATTTGAAGGCAGATCACTTTATTACATGAACTTTGCTCTGGATTCTTTTCTGTTTAACCAGCAACTTTTCTCGTTGATTTGTGCCTTTATTTGCTCGGCTATGGTAAGAGCCAGTTTTTCTCTTAGGTCTATTAAAAGACCATTATCACAGCATTTGCTCTTGAGATCTCTTTACCCTTATCACATTCGCTATAAATTCATGAGCTCCAATTTCACTTGAAGATATTTATGCCATATGGGCCATTCTCTTTTATAATCAAAATGTAAAGGTAAGTTCCAATGTTAAGTGCTCATTCCGAACTTCTACTGTAGATGAATGATTTCTGCATCTTTTGCAATTACTACCTTAGAAGAAATGACATCATGATAAAGACATTGCTTAGTAAGACAGAAAATGGCAGTAAAAGCAAAAAGCTTGAAGGGGAGTTTTGCTTTTCTGACCCTTCAATTACTTTTTAAGAGTAAAGTTAAATTTAATACACATTTTAATATATAATAGAACACTGAATAACAGGGCAAGTTCTACAGACAGCACAGACTCATCTTCAATTTCAAATCTGTCCTTTTACTTCAAAGTGTTGCTTTTTTGTAATATCCCAAAGTGAATTGGGATAGGAGACCTTCAAAAACACCAGACCCCAAAACACAAATATGAAAGAACCCAGGCAATGTTTTCTTGTCTTGTCCTATTAAGTTTCAGATGGCATTTTACAGCCCAAAGGGTATTTCCTAGGGGAGCTGTAGAACAAAGCAATTTACCAGTAACATCAACAAACATTGTGTGAGGCATCTGAAATAAAAATCTTCAACATCTAGGAAAAAAATTTTCAAAATCAAAATACATAGATTTTTTTTTTTTTAACATGTTTACAGAAGCTTGCAAAAAATGTTTGATTCATCTGATTGTTGAACAGGAGCCGTATTACATTATCTAACCCCAAATTTGCTGGAAAAGATAGTACACTGGCTGTATGAAGTTCATGTTGTTAGCTGGGTCTTGGACTAAGAACTAGATTGATCAAGGCTGGAAAGGAATGGGACAAAAGACTAAATTACTATTTTGTTTTCCTCTTTTTTGGGAAGACCATAAAGCAGGGATTCTTTGGCTATTGTTGAAAAAAGACAGTTTTGCTTTGAACTATTTAGAAAAAAAATAATGAAGTCTCCAAATAATGCTGGCTAATGCTTAAAGTTCAATGCAGAATCAATTCAGTTTTGTGAAAATAAAAGGATTGCTAGAAAACCATGAATTTTAAGATGAAACAAATGCCTTTATTGCTGAAGCAAGAAATATTATGTTTGTATTTAGAAGTGGGTGGTAAGTTCTCAAGTGTAGAAAATTTGCTGTATGATACTGTAGCTTTAGGCTCGCTGGGAAGAAAGAAAAGCCAATAAAGGAAAGAATAATAGTACATTGATCAACCCTTTATCACAGCAGGGTAACTAAATCTGCTGTCACCAAATATATCACATAGCCACTTGATTAAACTCCTGTAATTTGCTGGGATGGATGCAAGAGTTTAGCTCTCATCAGCAACTGTAGACAAAGGCAGATAAGGAAGCACTGAAACCATAGGAGCTTCCAGCTGAAAACTCCCAATTTGCTTCTCAAAGGAAGAGGGTGTTCCACTGTTGTTCTCCATATTAATAGCACAAATTGCTTTCTCCTTGTGTTTCATAAGTCACTAATACAACGCAGTAGAGACACTATCAGGTTCAACCAGCCCCACTCTGTTATCAAATCAGCTGGGAGAAAGGAGGGGTGTTATCTAAAAATAAAGGAGAGGGTGAAGAGTTGAAGGCGAGGGGAGAACTCCAGGAAAGTGACAGAGTTGTGCAATGCAATTTGAAGTGAGGAGAGTGATGGAAGAAGGGTCCTCTTTCAGTACTAGAGAGCTAACAGGATAAGTGCCTTCCAGTTCTGACTGATGAAATGTGAAATCTTGTATCACCTCTAGGAGAAGAGAAGGATTTATCTTAAAAAAAAAAAAAAATTAAGATATTGTGACTGTACTAAAATATTAGATTTGAAGCCATATAAACCCTCTCAAAATATACTTAGTCTAGAAGCTTCCTTTTCTTATGTAGCCTGAACTAAAACGGTGCAAGTGCTTTTCTTTTTTTTTTCTTTTTTTTTTTTCCCCCGTTTCTCTCTTTGAAGAAATACTTAAGCTCTGCTGCACAATACCTCAAGGTTAAATTGTTTGGGCTAATTTGGCCCACGGTTTTGGCTAGGAAATGTGCTATAGAAATTTCATATTCATCATGCAAGACAGCATTACTGCTTTTTCATCTAAGTGATAGTTTGCTAGGGAATTACTATATCAGCTTTTTTCTCTTAATCCTGTGAGAAGTTTTTTGTGTTGTGTTTTGTACAAAAGAATTGCCTAACTCAAGCAGAGAAGTACTTTTAAATATTTTACTTCTGGATTGATGCCTACAAGGTAAAGTAGTGTGCCTCTAAATCTTCTTACTTTTATAAATTCAGTTTTAACGCACAGGACCAGAGCAATAGTGGGCACTGCCTAGGGTGCCTGTAAGTCATCAGATCAATTCTTTAAGTTGATAAAACTCTGTATACTGTTACATTAATTGTTGAAATGTCCAGCATAGTTCAGTAGAATTGAAAATGGCATATTGGGTTTTTTTATTCTTTCATATCTTCAAGACCTTACAGACAGAACACACAACACAGTGACATTTTTTGCTTTGGCCTCCCTATTAGGCCAGCATGTGCTCATCAAGTAGCTATTAAGCTAAATTTGTTTTGCTTTATTTGAACAGCTGCTGTGTGATAAAATTAATTACATTTGGTTGGATTTTCCTATAGCTAAATGCATTATAGAGACTTTCTCTGCATAGAGAAAAAGGCTTTAATTGTAACTATTCCTTTCAGGCTGGTGATATGTTTGTCTGGAACTGGTCAGTCTCTGAAAACAAGAATGAAAAGAAAAGCATGTAATTCTTCATATGGCTGTTTCTGTGGAAATATGGTCTCCTAGCAATAAATTTTTATATTAAAAAGTCTTAACTTCCTACCATAGGTTTGATCCAATGACTGCTATAACCAATAGTAAGATTTCAATGAACTTACATTGGGGTTTTTGGGGCCCAAATTATCAGTAGATCAGGATATCTGAGGGCAGGTAGAAGCCACAGTTTTAAAAGTAATGAGATATGTTCCTTGGGAAATATATTAAATTCTCAGATTAATTATGATGATTTCTTTTCCTTAAAGTATGAAAATCAGTCAGATCTACATTGTGTTTGACTGGAAATGCCTAATACTTTGAAATGTTGAATTTATTTACTTTTCTGTAAAGAACTACCTTTCATAAGGGTGGGATGTATGCAGGGGGGAGTGGGTGTCTAACAACCAATCTCCAGCAGGTAACAACATTTCCTAATGTTTACCATTGGCACTGAATTCAATTAAACAGGGTTTATAATTGATGGCAAATCACAAAAGGAAATAGAAATACAGAACTGTATTTTGAAATAAATTCTTAGGCTTATGGCTGTAATTTTTTTTTCTCCAGACTAGTTTATTTGGTATAAAATGTGGTTTCGGTTGACTCAAACTATTCATGAATTTGACTAGTTTAGACTGAAACATTTTTAAGCTAGACTCTCAAGCCAGAGGGATTAAAGATGTGTGGGCCCTGTTTTTTTTTTGGTTTTTTTTTTTTTTTTTCTTGAATGTCTAAAGAATCTTTCCAGAGAAATAACTAGCTGGATCCAAAATAATTTCCTCCTCTGCTCAGGCTACTGTCAAAACAGTGTGGAGGGGTATGAAGTATTCTCAGGTGGGCAGCTCTATTTTGCTCTAGAAACTGCTGCTCCTTGCATGAAATCCTTGTCTCCTGGAGACTGTGGGAACAGGAAACTGAGCAGTCTTTGGTTCTGGATGTGCATGATTTTTGGGCTATTAGATGAAAAGAGTCAGGGATGATCTCTCTCCTCTTTACTTCATTTTTGTGACTGGTACTGTGAAGGTTTGTTTCAGGTGAATGTTTTGGTTCTCTCTGATATTTTTTCATCAATAAGAACAAAAAACAGAGGGTGAGAGAAGAGTGCAGGAACAGTTAAAAATCATTAGCTGTATTTTTAAAAAAGCATAAGACCTTTTAAAAGGTTTCATTTTAGAGGCTAAGTATACTTTGTGCTGTGCAAATAAAGTATTTTTAGGTCTCAAGACAAGTAAGGTGTCTCTTGGTGGCAAGCAGAGGGAACCATGGCTTTTGTGTGGTCTATATAGAAGAATAACCACATATCATTTGTCATTTTTATCTGTGCATCAAAAGGAAATTTGCATGGGCACCTTCTGTACTTGCAGATTACCTTATAGATCTGAAAACTCCAGGATTCAGCTGGCTGTTGTCCTTGAAGTGCATGCTATTGAACTGTAATAAAAGGCATCAAATCTGAGTTTGCTTTGTCCAAAATGACTGGCCTCACTGCGAGCACCCTGATTTGCACTAGTCAGCCTTGCATGGTTCTTTGCAGTTTCTTCTTAGGGAAAAGAAAAAGATTAAAAATAGCTTTCTGTGGCTTATGAAACTTTACTTACTCTGGTTGCTGCTTTGTTAAATCTTATCTCTGATCATCCATTTGTCTTATTGAGTTTGTGTGGTGCCTGCACTCTAGATACCACAATGACCCCAGACTGATACTGCTAATTGGTTTAATTTTTACATCTCTTCCAATTTTTTTTCAGTTTTATTGGTTTTCGCTTTCTGGTGCAGATCACAGCAGCCATTGCAGTTGCACTCACAGGCATACAACTACCACCAGATTAGGTACATCAATGTTGTTATGAAATACCACATATTACATATGTAGGTAATTAGGTATACATATATACCTAGATATATAGGTATTTGAGGTAAACATGGCACTTAGTTTTGTTAAAGATTCACACAGCACTGAAGGTCACTGTTCTCATCTACTGTAGACGTAGTAGGCTTAGGGAGGGGAGGTCAGACAACAAACCCCACAAAAAAAACCAAACCCCAGACTATTAGTAAAAAAATAATAAAATCTGCCTTAATCTGTTATGAAACATAATGGACAGTTTCATAGAATTGCAGAATAATCCAGGCTGGAAGGAACCTCTGACGTGACCATCTGGTACAAACCCCTGCTTTAAAGCAGGTCTGGTTAGGTGAAGTTGCTCAGGAACTTGTGCCATTGGGTTTTAAATGCCTTCAAAGATGGACATTTCACAACCTCTTCAAGATTTCTCATCTTCCAGCCTGCATTTCTTGCCTGTTATCTTACCATTCTGCACCTCTGAGAAGCCTGGCGCTTGTTCCTGTATCCTCCAGTCAACCACTGGTCCACTTCTCTGGACCTGGTGGCTATGCTCTTGCTCACCCAGCCCACCTGCTTGGCTGCCTTTGCTTACAAGGACACAAGATTTCACTGTCACAAGAATGTACCATCAAGGTGAAAGAACTGTCCATTGATGTCACTTTTAAAGAAATTAAACTAGGGATAATTAACCTATACGTAATTAATCTTGCGCTATTTGTAAAGCTGGTCGATACTGTAGCACTGTGTATGCTAGACCTGTACTGATGTGATCTATTGAATCCAAATGTGATTTTGGACCTTCCAGAAAAATTCACTTAAAAACTGAACAAACTGCTGCAATCTGTGGTCGCTTTCTAGGCAAGATACTGGTTAAATTTCTTTGCTTATGTTGTTCTCCATTCTGCCCATGCAGGAATGTAGAAGCGTACCTTGCAAAAAGGGGTTGTCCTGTCTCTGGAATAAAGGCTATCAGTAAAAAATATTCTACCTAAAACATGTCAGATTTTTTTTAATCATGAATTGATAAAGAGGATGAACAGGTAAGACTCTTTAAAATTAGTATTTTAAATTTTTTTTAACTATTTTGTAATCAGATGGGTGCTGAATCAGGACACTTAAAAGCCATCATGATGTGAGGAGTGAATGGTTTTGTCAGCTCTTGTATCAGACAAAACTGAATGCTGGACTGTTAATGGGGATAACATTATCTTTTCGGCTTATTTAAAAGTTAGGAGGAGTGTGGAGTGTTGTTTTGGTTTGTTTGTTTTTCAAAATGTAATCAAATACCTTTGTTGTCTTTGTAAATCTCTAACTGCAACTTTCTGCGTGCCCAACAGAATACTTTTCCATTATGGGAACAACGTAGCTTTTCCTTTTTTAAATGCCCAGTGGTTGCATCCATAGGCTTCTACATCTCTCGGTTGGCTAAAACGAGCTGACCTTTTTAAAACTTCCCAGTTCATCTTTCATGCAACACATCCAATTCCTGATTTATGATTTCTGCTATGGTAATAAATCCCTACTGGTCTTTATTATAAGAGTCCAAATTCCTTCAGATATTAACAAATCAATGAGTATCAAAGGATCAAGCTTTAAAATAAGTGATTACTCTGCTATACATGTTCTGTTTCGAGAAAATTTAAGGTAGATTTTTACTGTAATGTTTCACAATTCTTTCACTGAGATGGTACCATTTCTAATTTGTCAGTGTTGACTGTTTTTTAATACTTTGGCAAATACTCTAATTGGAAGTCTTGTGGATATGCAAAAAAATCCCAAACTAGATTCTATGCAAACTTCAGTTTGCCCACTAGGAAAAAACAATGCACAAATGTAATAATTTGTATACTGAGTTAAGGTACTTAATTATGGCACAGAATTTAAGGAAAAAATGCAAGTATTTTGGCATTGGATTGTATATCACTTCAAAAGATAATGGAATTGAGTTAAGCAGTTTTTGGTTACAAATTTGTGCAGGTGAATGTTTTACAGGGTATTACATTGGATCATATTCAAGACAGATTTATAGGATGGAAGTCACCATAACGATTGCTAGAAGAGGAATCAGCTCAGCCTTAGTCAAAGACTTTCTCATTAGGTTACAAGAAGGAAATAGGTCCAAAGCATTATGCCTGGGATAAGGGAAATGAAAAGTTCTGAGGGTATGAAAGAAACAGCATTTAAATTTTATCTTTGTGGATATAAGAACTGTAAGTTAAAGCATCTAACGATTCTCTGTTCTATCTCATTACTATTTTGGTGCACTCTTACACTTTACCGTAGAAATACCTTCTACTTAGTACCTTTCATCTGAAGATGTCATTGTATATTCCTTGGTGCTGAGCTTCAGTTGCAGCTGGGTTGTTTCCTAGTCATGCTACATTTTGACTGGCTCCATAGGTACAACTGCTTTGCCACTGAAGTTATTGCATCGGATGCAAGAAGGCCCAAAGTGCTATAAGAATGTATCTGGATTCAGGGAATATTTTAGGTAATGCAGAAATTAGTGGCTGTTGTATGTTCTTGAAACATTTGCTTTAGAACTCTGAAAATAGGTACTAAATAGATCCAGATTTCTGCACTTTTTAAATGGCATAATCAATATCACTGCTCTAGTTTCTTTTACAGTTGCAGTAATAACTACAAGGGCTCCTAGCTTCAGTAATCTGCTTAAGCTGTTTGCAGTGATTTCAAACAGAGGTACACAGAAGTCCTAGAAAAAAAATTCTGCCTAATGAAAGCATATTTTTCCTTACAGAACTCAGGAAGATGCCCTAAGGGATCTGGAAGGCAGTGTTGGTTTTGACGCTTCAATTTCAGTAAATTATTTTTCACACCTTTTAAAGATGCCCTGCAAAGCTAGAGCACGAGTAGCATTGCCAACAGACGGTGCAGGTCGCCTGCAGCCAGGTCGAAGTGGCAATTCAGTATTTCACTACTGGGGAGAACGTGATGGAGGGATGAAGAAGCTGTGAATGAAACCCAAGAATTGGGAAGTTTGGTTCAGAGGAACACCCAGAGTTTACTCTCTAATCTAATTTCTTGTACTCGACAATACATCCTGCTCACAGCCATTCTTCTTCCCCACACAGGCAGCCCTAGACTTGTGCTCCCAGTCACAGAGCAATGGATTTAAAATTAGTTTGGTATGTAAATTATTTTTTTTCCTGTGTTGCAATGTGATCACTGGCTCTGGTATTCCAGGCCCTAAATGACAGCAAATAGACAGAGGAATAGATACAAACATAGAAGATCTACATGAAATTACTTGTATTTTTTGAAACAGGCTGAAGCTTTGGGTCAAGAAAGATTTCTCAGTGGTAAGGTTGTAGTCTGGGGCTTAGAGGACCTGGGTTCAACATACTGTTCCCTGGTAGACTTCCTGTGTCACCTTGGGCAACTTAGACTCCTATCTGGAAAGGTGTTTGGATACCCAGATCTGACACTAGAGTGAAGAAGCTGCCTCAGTGCTGCATAAGGTCTGTGCTTCACTACCCCATCAACAGGATAATATTCCTTTCATTTCCGAAGGTGGTGTGGGATTAAATAAAATGAAGATTGAGATACTATGGGCACTACAAGTGTCTGTAAGACTGCAAAGAAGGAAAAAGGCTCTACTTGCAGACTCCTATTGTGCATATTGGTTAAGTTAGTCTCTTCAAATGCTAATAGAGGAATCCATAGAGAGACAGACAAAGAAGAGTTCTTTCACTGACTCATGAAAAAAACTGGATACCTCTAATGAAAGACCGTGATTTTTTAAGTACAAACTGTCTTTAATGTGTGAGAGCCTTTAATAAATGACAACACTTATCCTCATGCAATGCAAAATGATCAAAAGGAACTGAAAATGAATTTTTCATTTCACTCAGACACCAATACTGTCATTATATGATTACACTTATTTCCAGAGAAACTTTTGGCTGCTGCATGTTTTAATAAAATGCATCTGTTAAAGTGAGTTTTATCCTAAGACCTGAAAATAAGGATTTATAGCAATCACTGTGTCCATAAAGAGAGCACACTTTAATGTCTTTTCATGATATGATGGTCCTCAGATGGATAATATTCTGCACATGACAAAATGATTTATTAATAGCTTGCAAAATGCAAGAAAAGATGGCTAAAAAAGATTTGTAGCTTTCTAGCTGAACAAAAACACTCATGTTCATAACAGTAATGGTATACTTGACCTCTCTCAACGTAGCCTAAAATTTAATTAACAATTAATTTTGAACTTCATTGCCTCTTGATGGAAAATACAAGGATTTTTTTTCTGAAAACGTGCTTGGTCTTTACCCTGTTACTCTCATAATATCTGTAGCGAGGAAATGAGTTCATCTGTACCAAAGAGGAGACTGTTGCTTTCCACAATTCTTTTTCTGTAGACAAAATAAGAACTGGAAAGGAAAAAAAAAAAGACAATTTATAGTTTCAGTGGCTTTGCAAATCTTTTTTTATGGTCCTGGTTTTCCTGAAGTTGTCTCAGTAACGATGGTAAGATCTTTTTAGTGTATATGTTGGGTTGGGAGTTGGTTGTGGGTTGGGAGTTTTCTGGTAAATGAAACAAAAGCTTTTTTTTTTTTTTTTTTTTTGTAATGTTGATGCCAAGATTCAAGTTTATATTTTGCTGGTATAAGGAGGTCATTCTACACTCTTTCTATTCATGATTTTTTTTCAGGGGTAAGACTGTAGGAAATTGTAGCCTTTCTCATGATAAAAGGTTTGAATAAAAGAGTAGATGATGTTTTCCTTGGAAAGAAAATACTCTTCCAAAAAACCTCGCAAACAAACTTCATAACTAAAATGAAAGACCATGTAGGACTATAGAAACTTCTTTTTTTTTGTAGAGAGGACACAGCAATTAGTTCTGCGAACACTATCATTTGTTGTCTTTCACATTATCACCAGAGGTGGTATTTTGTATTCCTGTGAAAATAAGAGATGAAAGTATCCTCCTTACTTAAAGCAAGAACGAGTGAAGAAATGTATAGCTGAATCCTTCATATCCAGGTCTGTAAATGGGATTGAACTGGAGGACAATTCTGTCTCTTCTTTTTTAAGTTCTAATATCTCTACCTTCCCTTTCAAAAGTTATTTTTCATGTTCTCATATCTTTTCTTAGCTGGGGCTTTGCTCTTCACAGGCAAAGAGAATGCCCAATCGGTCCCTCAGGACTGCTTTTCCTCTGACACTTCTATGCCAAATAAGCAGATGCTGGAGATGGTGCAAAAGCACTAAGATTAATTTGGGTACTTTTGCTTTCTGTGTGGAAGTGAGCCTTTGTGTGTCAGTGAACAACCTCTAATGAGCAGCACAGGGAAAACTGTAACCTTCAGATCCCTGTAGGAGAGCAATTGGAAAAAAAGTGCTTAATCAAATTTCCTGTGTTCAAGAAATAAATAGAGGACCTCTTTATTCAATTTATCTTAATTGCCTTGTATTCAAGCATTTCTACCACATATGAGTAGTAGCATTAAACCACTCAGAAAAACACTTGACTGCGTTCATTTTTGCTGTTGGTCCTGCTTTAAAACTTTCTAGGACATAATGATCTCTGTTTATTTTTCTGCTGCCTGTCTTGCCAAATAGAAGCTACCTGCAAATGATACAAATATTAGGTGGGACAATCTTAGTTTTTTTTAATGGAGCCCAAATAACATCAACCGATACAAACATTGTTTTCTAAATAGGTACAATACAGTGAATGAAACTGGTTCCACAGCTCTTCTAGAAAGAAGAATTATAATACTGGCTGCTAGAGACAGGATTAAGGCGGTGCTTCAAATGGCAGGATTTTTTTTTCTGTATTTGCTTCACTTTTTGCCAGAAATCAGTTTACTAATTTCAAATCGGTGTTATTGGGGTTTTCTTGGAGCTGGAAGAAATTAAGGTAAACCAAGAATTGTCTAACTAGGGAAGAATGGAATTTAAAAGAATGTGGGCAGTGTGGTAACAGCCCTGATAACTTAAATTGGGCCACAGTTCTAGTACACCTGTACCTACTGGGGAGTGACTTTCTGATTTCACTTCACAATATTCCAACATTTCTCCTAATTTTTTAAAGTTCATGGAGGTGAGTAACATCAGAGAGATTGTAGCTCTGTTGGTGGGTACAAGCCTCAAATGTTGGAGGTGGTGAATACAGAAGTGTAGCATCTGTTCTGCAAAAGAGCAGTTTGATACAAATCCACTGGGAACTACTTGAATTACTCAGATTAAGAATCAAAAGTAGAAATTCTCATGCTGAAGAATGGGGAATCATGCCGTGTTTTGCTGACATGATTGTTGCTGCTTAGTAAGAAAAATGAGAAGGTCACAGGACTGTTGAATTTTGCACAGCTATGATTTTATATATACAAGCTGAATTCTTGGAATGAAAGAATTTTTGTGGTGCTTTCATCAGCATTTTGGTCGTGTTGGCCTATAATACTAGACCTTAAATTCAAATTAGTAGTCTACAACAGTGTTACGGTTATGCCAGTTCGTGATTTAAGGCATCTCATTTGTTAAGGAGGCATTTCTAACTGGCTACAAACTATTAGATTATGTTAACCTGGGGGGGGTGGTTATCAACATCAATATTATTTTTCACTTGAAACATAACAGGATGGCAGCTTACAAGAGTAAGTTTTGCCCAGGGATTAATTGATTTTCTATCATTTCAAGTCCCCTTAGACATCAGGCTGGCAACAGTGTTTGAATTTTCTCTCTTCTGCTATTGAACCTAACTTGAACCTCAGCTGCAGCAAAACAAACTATTCTACCACTGCACCGAGGCAATGGAAATCCACGCTGGCTGAGAATGTATAATCCACCATGTACCAGAGGCCTTGCTCGACTTGAATTAGCTGCTTGATTGTTTTGACAACATTAAGATATCCTCAAAAAGATGTTAATGCAATTGAAACAGGGACACTGGCTGAATTCCCTCTTGTTATACTGCCATCATACTTGACTAATCATATTGAGGGGGGAAAACCCCTTCATTTGTCTATACTGTACCCTCCAGACCTTGTTTTAAAAATAGATAAGACTAGAAAAGATTGCTGAATAGGTAAGATCTGGGTTTTATTTCTTCTACTACTATTTGTAGTGAACTTTGACACATGGAAGATGGGCCTTTATTAAGCCCTGTACTTTTTGTGAGCAATATGCAGTTAATTTACCTGTCCTGCTATGCTGGTAACTTGGAACAAATCAAAGAAACTCTCTCACAAGTTCAATATTAATGAATTAATTTTCTGCAGTTTTTACCTCCACTAGTTTCTTGCCTTCAATAAATAGAAGTCGACCTCTTCCCTTGCCTAATTTGACAGATTTCATGTAAAGTGCAGCATGATCTGAGCTGCCTGACATTTAATGTCCACTCTTTTTTTTTTTTTAAATTTTTTTTTAAGAGCTTCTCCTGAGCCAATTTACAGAACACTGCTTGTGATGCTGCAAGCAGGAGAGATGTGCTTCCAGCTAGGCAGGAGTGTGTTCTAGATGACTTGGATTAATGGAATGTTCTTCCATCAATTTTATTTTTCTACCCCTACAGCTGGAAGCCAGCATCTTCAAATAGTTCAGTCTATAATATCAGGGGAAATAAATAATCAGTGTATATCTTGAATGTTATTAGAAAATAACATGGAGGAGTTTTACTTCGTCTTTGTATAGCCTGCACAAGTAAAGTGCAGCTCTGTAAACAAAATAAAAAAAAATAATTTAGGTCTGTCAATCTAACCTAGAATGAGTGATTAAAACAGAGCAGCTATAAAGTACAGTAATGTGCAACACATTGCGTCTGAAGTGTACAGAATACTTGGAAAGGTAGTTTTTCAGGAAAGTTTCAAATTCCAGCATTAACACAGAATTCTGTGGCAGACGTAACAGCTAAGGCTGAAACAAGCGGCTTAGGCTTTTTAGAATAATCATGTGTTCAGAAACATCCCACATCCATTTCTACTTAATATGTTGGTATTAAGTAAAATTTCTATTTTGAACACCAATACACATTTATAACAAGTTTTTGCTCTTTTTTTGAGGTGTCACAGGTGATGAAAATAACCTATACACCATCAAACCTGCATGAAGCTAATGCAGGTACTGGAGTTAGTGACGAACCCAGAAAAACCGTAGTAAAAGCATATTTGTCTATAAAATGACCTAATACTTTAAAGCTCAGGCACTGATTTTTTTTTAATAGCAGCTCCCAAATGAACGTGGGGAGGCCTCAACAAAGCTTCTCACAGCCGCTTCTTATGAAGCCCTTTTCCCAGCAGCCTGATCCAAGGCTGCACATCAGAGCTGCTCAGGGCCTGGCAGTTCAAATCCCTGCAGTTCAGCACCAGTAGTCAGACTTTGAACTTTTACTACATATGTCGCTAGGTACAGCTGAACTTTTGGCCTACAGGCAATGAACTTGCTCTAGTCTTTAAACAATTTTTTTTTCTGCTTCATTTTAAAGCCACTCTTTGAAGTGTAAGTCTAGACTTCTGTAGCGTCCAGTTCTTGCCCTGTGCTGAATAGTCATGTGTAGTATGTCACTTAGTGCTGTTATTCTGTCACAGTTCTCTGCTTATGGGTGTATTGGAGAGCACTGGAGGACAGGAAGGCGTGTACAGCTGTCCCTTTATTACTGCTTTCTGTCTGAAAAGCCAATTGTGATTTTTTTTTTTTGGAGAAGGGCAAAACGGGCCATGCAATTGCTCTTGTAGGCTTTTGTGCTCTTCCAGCTATTTCTCGTTTTCTGCCCTTCTCTGGAGGAGAACGTGGCTGAAGGGGAGGAAATGTCTGTCCAAGACTTTCAACTATGAACTAGTAGAAGTGCAGATATTCCTGGGAGAGAATAAACCAGTAATCTTCAAGGGAGGAGGAGCCTCTAACAAATCTGGGAAAGACAGGAGTTTTTTAATATTTATTAGTAGAAGCTCAGGGGAAGATAGGAATAAGTAGTATCAGTAGTAATCTTCACAGATGTAATGTATTGGGTGCTCACCCCTCAGCACTAAGTGCTTTGAACCTCATAAGGTTCACAGATTCAGCAAAATAGAGCTATGGTTCCATTTGGAGAACCAAAGGATACTTTAGGGAAACATATTTCGTAGGCACTTCCTAGAATTACAATTAATTAGTGGGGAAGACATAGCTATGTATGTGGACCATTCATTGCCATATCAATGGAAAACTACTGGCTTCAACGTGTACTCTGCAAAACCCTGGTGTAATTAGAACTTAATGATTTTTCTCATTTGAATTATTTGTTTCCAACTTTCTCAATCTCCGAACTAATCAAGCCTATTATAGGCAAGGTCTAAGGAAGGACTGAGGTGATGGGTGCACTGCGTAAATGTGCACCTGCCTACCTTCAGGAAGATGGATATGTTGCGAATGGAGTTAGGTTTTGTGTGTCAGCAGAAGCTTTACCATCAAATCACTTCCCAAACTAGAGACTACAGAAGCTCAAACGAAATTGAGCCAAAGAAAAGATATAGGAAGGGGTAGGAAAGGCTCTTATCTCAATCAACATCAGATTTTGGTTTAAGGACTCCCAAATTGCTCATCCTTGTGATTATGTTTAGTGGCTCTTAGGTTTAGGATTTTCTTCTGGAGCACTCTTAATGGACTGTAATAATCTTTGTAGAGTTTGAATACTTAGTGCAGCTGTGTGAAATGAACTAAACTGCCTGGGAAACAAACATTCAAGAAGATATTTCTAACAGATATTGCACTTTTTGTCTGAGATTTGATGGTTTTAAATGCCTTAGACTTAAGGAGAGGGGATGTTAGTGTTGGATTTTTTTTTTCTTTTTCCATACATATAAGAAAAAAAATATACTAAAACCAACTATGTGGTGCAGTCCTGAAGGATGCTTGTCAGTGGGTAGGGTGTGGAAACAGCATTGCACTAAGCAGTTTATTTGTTTTGGGGCACACAGTATGCTGTGTAGAGCACTGCATTGCTGGGAACCAGTCCTTGCCTGCCTGTCAGTCTGCAGCGAAGAGTCATCCATTTTGTTCTGCAGTTTTCAATTCCTGAAAGTATGATCTTTATGTTTACTTATCCTTGTTTACTGCAGCAGTGCCTTAACAACCCAGTGGGAAAAGCAGGACCCCTCCATCCTAAGCAGAGAACAGACAGATGGTCCCTGCCCTGAAGAGCTTCTGAAGAGCTTAAGTCTGTTCTCCGAGCCTGGACTAGTATTTCCAAAACACTTAAATGAAATAGTTTGTCACACTATTTAGCAAGCAGTGTCTCCTGCCAGCAGCTCTGCCAGTTCCCCCTGTCCGGGGGGCAGGCAGCTGTGGTGGGACCGCTCAGCCTGGCCGGCTGGGGCTGTGCCATGAGGAGCAGCTGCCCCCAGCTCTTCCCTGTGCTCTCAGCTCTGCTTCCCTGAACAGTGATGCTCCAAGCACCTGAGGACTTCTTGTCTCTGTGGTGTCCCTGAGGGCAGAGGAACGAGGAGGGCAGGGTTTGGCCTCCGTTCCTGGTTTCAACAAGAATCAGTTTCTCTGGGCCTTGAAGCCATTCAGCTCAAGGGCATTTAGGCTTTCCCATTCTAACTAACCTATAATGTCAAAACAACAACAAAAAAGACTTCTTTCCTTATGCAATAAATAACCATAAGTCAATTTGAAATTATGGAGAATTAAACATCTTTTCAGGCTATGAACTGAAGAATACACAAGCCAAAAATAATAGGAGAGCGCAGCAGGGATTGTAGTTTACCTCCTCTGTACAAAACACTTTGCTCTTTTTTTATCTCTTAGCAGAATGTGGTGAGCATTTTTGTTGTTTGTTTGTGGAAAAGAAAAATTTTGTCTTGGCTTGGGGTACATGTCCACATCCTGTACTGTGTTTTAACCTCCAGCAACAGATGTTTCAGATGCTGCTAGGTCCTGTAATTCCCCTGCTTTGCTTGTACTTGCTAAAAGTCTGCTATAGAAAGAGTTAACTAAAATGTAAAACACCAGAAGCCTCAGAAGCAACACATTGCTAATGGATAGAATAGTCTGTTACTTGCTTAATTAGTTATGTTAAACAACTTGAGCTTTGGCGTTATTAACAAATTCATTTAATCGTAGTAAATAATGAGGAATATAATTGAAATGATGACCTTTGTCTCCTGCAGAGAATACTAAGTTGTGCCAAGCTTACCTGCTAAATCAGTGCTGATCGATGACTGGCAATGGCCAGACATCATAATTTGCAC
>WHYT01016416.1:42935-83547 GCA_009806455.1 Tetrax tetrax
AAAAAAGACTTCTTTCCTTATGCAATAAATAACCATAAGTCAATTTGAAATTATGGAGAATTAAACATCTTTTCAGGCTATGAACTGAAGAATACACAAGCCAAAAATAATAGGAGAGCGCAGCAGGGATTGTAGTTTACCTCCTCTGTACAAAACACTTTGCTCTTTTTTTATCTCTTAGCAGAATGTGGTGAGCATTTTTGTTGTTTGTTTGTGGAAAAGAAAAATTTTGTCTTGGCTTGGGGTACATGTCCACATCCTGTACTGTGTTTTAACCTCCAGCAACAGATGTTTCAGATGCTGCTAGGTCCTGTAATTCCCCTGCTTTGCTTGTACTTGCTAAAAGTCTGCTATAGAAAGAGTTAACTAAAATGTAAAACACCAGAAGCCTCAGAAGCAACACATTGCTAATGGATAGAATAGTCTGTTACTTGCTTAATTAGTTATGTTAAACAACTTGAGCTTTGGCGTTATTAACAAATTCATTTAATCGTAGTAAATAATGAGGAATATAATTGAAATGATGACCTTTGTCTCCTGCAGAGAATACTAAGTTGTGCCAAGCTTACCTGCTAAATCAGTGCTGATCGATGACTGGCAATGGCCAGACATCATAATTTGCACAACTTAAAAACTGTAGAGGAAGGGAAGTCAGTTCAAACAGCTTTGAGGATCTGAGGAAGAAAGTGAATGTTCTCTGCTACAGAAAAAGTGGAAAGTGATTGCAACTAAAAGTAGGAAAGTGCCAGTATGTGTTGCTCATGCAAATGTACAGTGGCTGGTAAAGAAAACTTCTGACTACAAACTGTTTAGTTGTAGTGTGCATTCAGGAGCTCTTTTTGAGCTTAAGAGGAGTGGGGAGCATAGTCTTGTAAAATCATTTAGACTGGAAAAGGCCTTTAAAATCATCAAGTCCAACCGTTAACCTAGGACTACCAAGTCCACCACTAAACCGTGTCCCTAAGCTCCACATCTACACCTCTTTTAAATACCTCCAGGGATGGTGGTTCCACCACCTCCCTGGGCTGGGCAGCCTGTTCCGGTGCTTGATAACTCTTTCAGTGAAGAAACTTTTCCTAATATCCAACCTAAATCTCCCCTGGTGCAACCTGAGGCCATTTTCTCTTGCCCTATTGTTACTTGGGAAAGTAACGCTACAACCTCCTTTCAAGTAGTCGTAGAGAGTGATAAGGGGTCTCCCCTGAGTTTTCTTTTCTCCAGGGTGAACAACCCCAGTTCCCTCAGCTGCTCCTCATATGGCTTATTCCTGGATCCTTCACCAGCTTTGTTGCTCTTCTTTGGATGCACTCCAGCACCTCAATGTTGTTCTTGTAGTGAGGGGCCCAAAAGTGAACGCAACTTTCAAGGTGTGGCCCCACCAGTGCTCAGTACAGGGGCACAATCACTTCCCTACTCCTGGGGAATGCTGGCCACGCTATGTGGAACATGAATCCATTTACACCATTTTCTGAAACCTGATTAGAAAGGCAAGACTGAAAAAGGAGTAAAGACTGTGGGAAGTTTTGGAAAAAGCTAGAATCTTCATTGTGCAGTTGTACAAATGCGTGTCTATAGGGCATCAGGTACCAAAAATGTATAGGCTTAAAAAGCTATCTAGTGGTCAAGCTATTTTAGGGCCATATAGTACTGGCTTCACATCTTGCACCTTTTCTGCTATGATGTCTGAGATTGCCTGTTGGAGGAGAGATGCCTGATCAAGTAGCGTATTTCCTGTTTAAAGATCTCATGTTAAATATATGTGCTCACCCACAGCATCATAAGATAGCTAAAATGTGGAAATAGCTGGCTTACAGGGGACCAGGATGTATTAGTAAATAGTTTGCATGAAAATACATAGTGTTTGGATATATATTCTGATCAGATAACTGAGAAAACTTTGCCCTTAATTTCTCCTCCTATCTTCCTCTCTTTCCTTTTTTTTTTCTTACAGCTGTAGCACACACTAACCAATGTTCACAATGTTCAGCATGTGACTGTTTGCAGTTGTCCATCTCCCCTGTAAAATATTGCTATGATTTCTATCTAAATAAGAGCCAAATGTGCTCTTATTTAGATAGAAAGAAAAAAAAAATTACATTACTTAGGCAGCTGCTAATTGCAAGCTTTCCAAGTACTGTTTTGTGGGGTGGAGCAGGATGGTGCGGGTTCCCCTTGCCTTAGACCTCTGTCACAAAGGTCTGTTTCCAGCTCAGTAGGGATGCAGAAAGACAGTGTGGGAAAATGTTGCTGCCTACAGCCTGCTGCAACCAGGAATGATGGGCTGCTCAGAGCTGAGAGGCACCTCTGGTGTTTCTTCCTGACCTCCAAATGAAGAACTTGGAGCTAACCCCTGCTGTGGGAGGAGTAGCACTACTTCTGTGAGGAACATTAGCTATTCTGCATCCATTGCTGTAGTAACAAACTGCATGGATCTTCTCTGCTATAATTAATTTGAAAAATTATGTTCCTGTAATAAAAGCTGGCCCATCAAGCACATACCTAACTAGGCTTGTACATTGTTACCCTCCTACTAAAACCATGGAGATTGCTGCAGTAGACATCAATGGATAAGGAGCTGTGCTACTGGGAGACTTAAGCAATAGGAACAGCTACAGAGTCACAATGGTTTGGTTTAATTCAGAGCTCCCCTAGTTCCCCAATTAGTAATGAAACTTAAAAAATTTTAAAAACCCCCAAAAAAACCCACCCCTGTTGATCTTGGATGGCTTTGACAGAATCTGCATAGTATGTGCTTGATCTGGAGTAGTTATTTTTGAGAAGCAATGAAGAAAGCCAAGCAAGAATGGGTAATTCTTTCTAAGAAAAGACTTTGAGAAAGCTGTTATGAAACATTTCTTGGCAGTTGTAGATTGGAGGCATGCTGGAGCTTTTTCCAGTTTAGTTAAGTGCCTAAGACAGATTTCTTTGCCTGCAGAAACTGAACCTTAGAGAAAGAAGCTGCAAGCTATCCGCTAGCAATATATGATGCACTAGAAACGAATATGTCATACCTGGCCTGTAGTGAATCTACTGCAGTGCTTACGGTATCTCTTTAGATATGCTTGGTCTTGTCTGCGATAAGAATAAACCTTTTGATGAGTGTAATGAAAGCCCGTGAATAAGGAAAAGCTTCGTGTCGCACAGGAAACGCAGTGACAAGAAATAAATGGCTATTTCTGCCCGGTGAGATTTAACAGCCTAAGATGCTATCAGCAATCGTATGTCATTTGAACTGGTATCTGTACACAGTAAAGCAGGATCCTAGAAGGGATCCAGAACAGTAGTGGAAGTCAATGGAAACGATTATACGTTTTAAGCCTCAGCATAAGAGCCCCAATTTTATCCTGGGACCCCACTGTGGTAGGTTCTATATAAATGCAAAACCTAAACGCATTTTCTGCTGAAAAGATCACTATGTTCATATTGTGAAATAATAGACATATCCAGTTTGTAATGCAATACGACTGCTTCTATGATTTTATTTAGCATTTTCACTGTGATTGCAAACAGGTTGAGGCGCACTTTGCCGTGAAGTTGGAAAACACAGAATGAGTGATAAGTCTGTCCAAAGGAGTTTATGGTCTAAAAGATATGTAGTAAGGAGGGAAGAAAAGCAAGTAAGAGTAGATGGCAGAAAGAAACAGTGCAACCTGTTGAAAAGGGTTGCATGTCAGTGTGTTGTTAAGAAAGTTTTGGACTGGGTTTTGCACTCTTAACTCACATGAGCAGTTTGTACAGACCAGCTCGTGAAAGCTGGTGTGGAACTGAAATTTCCTGTTTTTCATCAGGTGTTGCACCTAATGAAGGATGTTGACAATAACATGAGCAGAATCAAGCATAAAACTTGGACCAGTTCCTGTCAGTAGAAGCTGTAAACGAATTATTAGAAAATTACTTAAAAGGAAAGGAAGAAGTCTAAACCCTACGTTGTTGCTATTCCTATAAAATCTCATTGTTCCTCACAGACAAGATACCAAGTTAGAGAACCACCATATTATAATATCTGTAAACAATTAGAATAAACCAAATATTCTCCTTTTGTGGTTTTTTTTTAGACTGTTTTATAATTAACTAATGTGCTTTTCTGAAACCACTTTTATGCTGTCCTAATGGCTTTGGCTACAAAATGAGATCAACTAAATGATTGCTTAACTGCAAGGACCTTTAATGATCTTTTAAGAAGTGCTATGTTCCCTTAGAAGAAATGTGCCGCTGTACTATCTGGTGCACGGTAACATTTGCATAGATTACTGAATGTTCATATTGCATAAAAATCATTATAATGAAATTCCACATACAAATATTCACTTCTGCATTGTCAATACTGCATGATATTTCAGGAACAATTTTTGTTTTAATTTCTTTTTAATAACCTAGTGCAGCAATGTGCTGAGAAGGGATTTAAGTCCCACTGAGGTGGATGCCGAAGCTCCATAAAAGTGATATATATCAGCTGAGAACTTACCCCAGCGAGACTTAAGATACAGTTATATGCTTTCCTGAATTGAGACCACAGACGATTACATTGATCTCATTAAGGCGGTTAAGCGTGCATAAAATATTTCAAGGGGATTCAAGTGTGGGTGGGGGTGGTGATGGCTGTTCTTAATAATGTAGGAAAAAAATAGAAGCACACATAAATACAGAAACAGACGTAGCCTTCAGAGAGAAAACCTTTTAATAATTAAACCTTTACTAATGGTCTCAAACATCTCCTGTGATAAATCTTTTCTCCCCACTTTCTAATTCAGTAGTCTATAAAGCAATTACAATTCTGAATCATCATTTCATTTAATAGACCGTAGCATGTTGTTGGTTTTTGTTCACTCTGGACAGTGTATTTTTAATTAATCATGTAGTACATTATTGGGTTTTGTTATTTATAACAGAAGCTAGAGGTCACCAAACGTAGTCCATTCTACTGTAATGTGTTTATCTGTTTAAATATACTTATCTGTGTTCTTCAGTAAAACTGCATCCTGACAGCAGTGTGTTTACAGTATTTCTATAGCTGGCTGAGTGGTTTTATATGGTAGATGATAATGCAGGAACATTGAAGGAAAAAACACTTTTACAGGTTACATCAACAAAAATGTTTCATTTAATCCATTTTTTGGGGAGTATATTTTCTTAGATTTTAACACTTCTATGAAATGTGGGAAGTGAAAACCTGTTTGAGTTGTCAACAAATGGATGTTTCTTGTTGCGTGTTCAGATTTCAGGTGTGCACTCCCTATCTACTCTATCCCTCTGAAGAATAACAGAAGATGGCAAGGACCGCCAGTTTTTCCTGTATTCCACTCTCATGCCCGTGAAGTTAGTGACGCTTATTTGAGCTCAGCTTGTTTAGAATTCCTAGAAACTTTTGGTTAGCTTAGCAGACCCTGAGAAAAGCTGAATTTCAAAATTTGACCTGCTGTCTTTAGAAAGCAAATAGTATCCTGTATGTAAGAGACTTTGTGTGGTGCAAATTTACATAAGAAAGTTACTTCAGAAGTGACTTACAATATTCGGCAGTCAAAAAAAATCAGGAGCTTCCTTTTAAGGAATCCTCCATGTTCTGAGGGTGTTTGATTGCTGAAGGTGGCAGGAATATTCAACAGACGTTTGTGATCCCGCTGACAAACCTTTTCATCCTCTGAATATTTTGATAAAAAAAAAGAGATTAATTATTTCAGTCTAAAATAATTTAACTTTTATAATAAAAAACCCATAAAACTGTGTGAGAGAACTTGTCATTGAAAATAATGCCTTTACTCTTACAGTCCTGTAAGACTCTAACTGTTCTTTGAGCAATATATTACTTTTCATGTCTGTTAAACAGATGCGGCAAGATGTCTGCATGATTTATAGGCTACTTGCTTGACAATCCTGGAATAGTTAGTTGGTTTTATACATTGTTGTCTTACTGTTTTGTGAATATATTATCAGTTGCTGAAGTCTCTGTTCTCTCCTTGGATTTTAATGTGAACTTTCTGAGAGGTTGGAGAGGAATAAGATGTTGAAGGGAGTCGGAGAGTAGCGTTGTCAAAAACATCAAGCTGACGTAGTTCTATTTGCAAAAACAGCCTCGCTTGCTAGGTGCCGGGAGACAAGTAGGTTTCCAAAATCAGATTCCTGAACAGCTAAATCACTCTTGAGAGAGTTTAAAACTTCTGGATCTTGAATGCACTCATTGAAGTCCCTCCCTTCTTGCTTTTAGAGTAAGTCTAGTTCTTTGAACAACTGATCTATATAAAATTTTGTTGACTTCAATAGAACTTATTTTCTTGTCTAATTAGGTATGGGAATAAATGTTATGAAGAGCAAAGTCTAATATGCCATATGCCGCACAGAAACACTTCTTTGGACTGTGAGATTACCTCATTAATTTTTGTACAGGTAACATTTAATTGTAGTTAATGTAAATGTAGTAATAATAATTTCTGAAGAACACACTGTTTGCTGAGTTGGCTTCTGTTGAGTATAATAGGAGGTTTGACAATCCAACCCTATCCTTTTTAAGGACAAGAGGAGGACCTTTATTTTATATGGTGCTCAGTTAACTCTGTGGATTACCCATACTGTAGACATTCTCCTCAGGCTTTCAGCAGTTTTAGACCACTTACAGCACCTTCCAAAGATAGCAGCAGTATTGCTCTTACACAACTCGGAGAATCGTACAGCTACAATTGCTCTGCAAACAGTGCTAACCATGTTGGTACTGTGGCAATTTTGTGCAGCGCCACTTGGGTGGCTCTCCTGCACCCTTCCTCACGTGATGGAGTACAGGAGTGTTTGATATATATGCACAGAGAACATTAGTAGTATCCAAGACATAAGACAAGTGTTCTTAGATTTGAAAGTGGTTATTAGAACGGAAATTATTTCTTGCTGATATAGTCAATAAAATTCTTTATAGAAGTGACTGAAGGAGGAGTAGGAAGTTATGGCAAGCACGAAGCTGCATTGTTATGGCTCAACATTTAAAATAAGGGTCAGCAAATGCATAAATTACCCTAGCAGAGCAGTGCTTTCTGCAGCATAAAAATATTTATTTAAAAGACTTGTTTATACTGAGGTCAACTGAGTCAATATATTTGCATAATATGAGTAGTAGAAATTTTAACTGTTTGTATTTAATATGCAACAATAGGCTGTTAGCTGCATATATTCTGAACAGCATAAAGTGGTGTACAGGCTTATTAGGTAGTGTGACTGGGTACACACTGCTAAGGATTTTTGAAGTCCTTAGTGTTTTCTGCTGTTCAGTTCTGGTAGCCCCAAGGTTACTGCTGAACCTGAAGGCAGCCCTGTGCTTTGCACGCTGGGACAAATCACGTACGTGCAGATGACATCTCCCAAGCTTTGTTTGGTAGATGTCCTAATGGAAAAGTAAAGCATGGAGTGGATGCTGGGGAGAGGAAAGAGGGAAAGAAGAGAAAGGAAGAGTGTTTGTTTTCGTAGGCGTGTATTTCGTATTAAAGATCTCGCTCTCTCCTTGCTGCTGTCAATGTGTCTGTACTGGGTGGCAGTAAGGAAGGCAGTTTAGTGGTTGTATAGCATAGTACTTAAAATTTTATTACTGAAAAGATAAAACTGAGCTACACACCTGTTGTTAAACCTCAATCTCACCTTTAAACCTGCTAGCTGATGACAAACCTCTGTTTGATTCTACGTAGTTTAGAAATAAAACATTACACAAGTTTTTTTCCCCAAGGAAAAAAAAAAACACCAATTGTTCCGTTTTGAGGATGAAAATGGGAGCATCCTTGCTGTACTGCAGTCTGCTGCAACTCTGCAAATTGCTAGAACAAGCATTTCACCCTCAGGCACACACTTGTACAGGTAAGAATTCAGATCTGTGTTTAAGATAAAGCCAGTCGACTAACGATCATATAAAGCTACACAGAGCAGGACCTACATTCTGACCTAGTGGTAACCTTGTTTAAGGAAATAAAATGGGCAACATCCTCAATTCTGTCCTGGCTTACCTAATTGGAAAACATGCACACTACATTTTCTGAGAGTGTTTTCCTGCTCTCTTTGGAAGGAATTGGGGTCTTAAATTAACCTTATTTCATATGTACACACCAATGTTATCACAGATTATTCCAATTTAAAAGACGAGTCTAAATTTTTTGATTCACAAAAAAAAATAAAAATCACTTTTCATCTTCAGAGTCTGGAAGATGTCAGATGAAAATGCTGTCAGATGCAGGAAAAAGTAGAATGTATCTAAAATTATGTGTATTTTTCTTCCAGAAGTAATGTTATCCTCACTATTCTCATTTCATTGTCATTCTTCAAAGCATTATAACTCATTGTGTAGTAGGAACAAGTCACATGGGACTGTTTGTATCTTCCTTGTATTTCTCATGCAGTAATTTACCCCGATGGTTTATAATCAATGCTGCTGTTAGAAGCTGACATTTAAGGGTATATTTTAAACTGAAGTTTGTTTTTTTCAGAGCATTTTGTTCAAGGTCTCAAATGGTTACAGGGAAGAAGTAGTAAAGGTCATGGATACATCTTAAAAAAAAAAAAACAACAACAAAACAAAACAACAACAACAAAAAAATACAAAAACCACAAACAGAAAAGAACATGCAAACTTGCTTTTGAATCTTTGAAGCTTGTGGTAAAGGCTTTTCTTTTTGTGAAGTTCTGCCTGTGGGTACGTGGGTGGGAGCGGTGCCCCGCAGCCCGCCGCGTGCCTGCGCTCCCTGGATGTGACAGCGGCTCCCATCAGGGCTGTGCGTGTGGTGGAGCGCCCTTAATGGGACTGGATTGCTGCCACGTGTGCTGGTCTGACTCTGTCAGGATCAAATGAAGGGATCTGAAGAAAGGCTGTAAGGGTATGATAAGCCTCTGAGAGCGCGACACCAAGGTTGAATCTACTGCATTTTCTGAAGGAATTTGCTAATGTGAGGGCTGTGATTTTTGGAGAAAAATTACCTTTATGAAAGAAAGAAAGAGGGAGGCAAAGACCTATTTCACCCTTGGTGAACTATCTTCTCTGACAGAATATGGAAGGCTTTTTTTACATTTGTGGTGTAAAATCACAACTGTATGCTAAGGTGTGAGAGAGTAATAAAAACGTCCTCCCTCTGGGAGGGCTGTGGGAGCCTTGAGGAAACCCCAGCTCCACGAGTGGAGACTAATGGAACAAAGCACGTGGCACAAGCTATGTCTGTTATTTTACTGGAACGTGACTGACATTTCGCTCCAGCACTGCCAGTCCTGAACCGACGGCTTAGAAGGGATCTCCAGGCAAGACAGGAGACTGCTCTGACTTTGTACTTGATTTTTTTCTAAACCAAAAGTGAACTACTCTGATTTGATGGAAGCGTACAATGTTCTGGCCAGCCTTTTTCTTGTTTGAAGCATTTATTTCATGTACTCCCAGCTCTAGTTTAGGTGTCTAGAAAGGATTAACTGATAAGCTCAGGGACTCTTTAGATCTAATAGAATTAAGATTAATCATCTAGAACTAACTATTAGAAGAGAACGAATTGTTAAATTGCTCTATCATATCATGTTAAGTATAAGTTATTATTTTTAGTAGAAGTAGTTTGAGACCATGGGAAAGTTTTCCAAAGCTGTAAAATTAGACATAGAGTGGAGGACTGACTTAAAATGAAAATATATTTTAGGAAAAAAAAAAAGGACCAAAGACATACAAGTTGAATGTGAAAATAAAATGGCTATTAGATCTGAAGTAAACTCAATGTTTCTGAACAATGAATCTACGGGCATCTGAATATTGTTGCAGTCAAGTATAGATTTCTAGCTGTGTAAGAGTGATGTAGAGTCTGTTATCTTAATACATATAGAAAATTAATACGCAAAAGTATCAGGGAAAGCATGGAGTTTGGAAGTAATCTTTTTGAACGTGCTGTTCATAAGAATAAAATGTGAATTGAGTCATATGAAAGCCCAGAAAGTATGCTTAGCAGCTCCAATGTATGTTTAATGTCATGGCAGAATGATACGCTGAGTGATGGATCTTCTCAAACATTGCAGACATTGCCTTCCTTCCCAAGACAATATACCCAATATCTCCTCACCAAAACCTCCTGGTCCAGCTCCCTGGCTCTAGCTGCTGTTTCTTTCTGTTTAAAAAAATAATCTGTCCCCAAGCCTCCTAAAATAGATTTTATTGAGGTGAGTGGGATTTACTTAATGCAAGAGATCTTTTATAGAGGTCTTTTATCTTGATAAAATGCTGTCTGAATTACGCCTATGTTTCCTCTTGCCCTGGGTATATTGAGCAGTATGTAATTGTGTCTTTGATGCTCTCCATGAGGATGCTGACTGTGAAGAGCTGTGGAAGTAGTGCAGTGTGCATACTGGGAAGATGTGACAGGTTGCTTTGGAAGTGAGCTGGTCTTGCTGTAAGGTACAGGAGCCATGCAAAGTCTATCCCAACAGCATCATTCCTGTTTATGATATTAAATTCAGCACTGCAGATCTAGTGAGATGCAATTGTCTAGAATTTTTGCAGGTTTGTCAGTCAAATTCTGCTTTCCAAATACAGGTGACAATCTCTGTGGTATCGGGTCTTAGCCTGGACTAAAATGTACTATGAAAACTTTAAATTTTTTGTGAATACTGACCACTAGATCTCAGTTAGTGTATTACTGCCATATATATTTTTTTCCCCTTGAGCTTTTGTTACTAGTTTTAGACATTGTACACCTAAAATATCTTGAATGATAAAAGCAAGGTGTTTGATTTGCATACTCTCCTTGTTCATCATCATCACCTCCAGTTGCTTTTGTTTGGAAAAGCACATTAAACTTCTTGACAGTATTCCTTTTTACTGTGCTTGATATGCCTAAATGTTAAACGTTGCTTCACTCGCCCTAGATGAAATAGATTCATGGTCTTTGTTACTTCTCATATATGCTAAAAGAAGAAATAAGTAGGTGATAAACAATAAAGACCCGTGAATGAGGATGCTGAGACGGTTTGTCAGACTATTCTACTATTCTGAATTGTAATCCTTCAGGTATTGTGAACTTAAGGAAAGGATAATAGCAAAAGGATGTCCTCTTTGTCTTGTTTTGAAATCTTTCCAGACCGAGAATGGGAGGCTATTTTCAAAACCGAATATGATTTGTGTTGTGTGATTTCAGCATTCTTTAGTAGCCAAATTTTCCATTGACCTCAAAGAGAGCTTTGTAGGAGAAAGGACTGTGCGATTCAGCTCACAGTAATTTCTGTTCTTTTTTAATAAAGGAAAGTCTTGGCTGGCTAACACTGCATTCTGCAGAGATACTGGTTCATCATTTACAGAGTAAATGTACTGTTTAATATTAAAGAAATGATTCAGTCTTTTAGTAGCTAAATTCTTTCAGGTTATTAAACTAGCATTATAATTTCTGTTCTACTGGTGTCACAAATGAAGTTCTGCAGGATGTCCATGACCAATTAGTAATAGGTTGAGCCTTAAAAATGCTCATTTTTAATAACTTCTTACTATCTAGTTTTCAGTTTTTCATTGCTCAAGGAAGGTTTGACACTCAGCAGATAATCAAATTGCTGAACATGTTTCAGCTTTTTAAAATACTGCTAAGCAAGGTTCTGATCAGTAATAAGATCTCCAACATTGCCTTCATTTATTGTTCATATCTTACATAGAATATCTTTTTTTCATCAGTGTGATTCGTAGTGATACACGTGGGTGACTCCAGGTGAAAGGGAACCCGGTAACATTTGGAAAAGACGCTCTTTTAGAATAAGTTTGTGATCTCTCTAGACAAGACAGGCCAAAGAATACATCTCTGCACATTAGATGAATCAGCTAAAATGCAGGGGGGTGTTAATCAAGTTAAACTGATAGTTGATAAACATTTATTATTAGCATATATTAATATATTTATTATTCTAACTGTATACTGCTGTGTGTTAATATTTTTTCCACGTACTTCAATACTGTACAGTACTTGTTAAGTGAGTTGCTTATATCGTAAACTTACATCATAATTAGTAGCAAATGCAGTGGCGCATATAGTCATAAATGTCAGAATATGAATAGAAAAACAAGGTGGAGGTACCCGTTAGATTTCAAAATACTACTTTAATTCAGAAGAAAGGGCTTGACTGATGGTAAGGGGTTTTTGTGGGATGAGAAAGGCTATTCGTCTTGGTTTCTGAATCCAGAAATTAGCCAGACTCCCTCCTCTTACAGCTGTGACAAATGTTTCTTACAGCAATGCTAGTGGGAATAACGTATTTACAGATAATGTGAAAAATGAAAGAAGATAAATCATTTTTGATAGTAGAGCTAGAGAAATTTTAAGCGAAAAGTGAAAATGGATATTTATGATGGTTCCAAGGCAGCTTTTAATAGTTGTCTGTTCCGTTTTCCCCCTGCTGTCTAGTATCCACGATACTGTAAAAACATGCATGCTTTTTTTTTTGTGATAGAAGTGTCATTCAGAATTAAGAGGCTTCTGGATTTGTTAGCAAAAGCAGATGTGTGGTTGTATGGCTGGCCAGCAGCCGGAGCCTTCATTTCCTAACGCCTTCATCCTTGGGGCGGCATGCTTGATTGTTTTACCTGCTGTGTGTCTGTTCTCCTGCATCTATTCAAGTGATAGCTTTTTTTTTTCCCTGTTGATATCATATCGGTTTCTTATTTATACGTTTGCAATTAATGTTATATAGCAGAGTTGATTTTGGTTTGGTTTTTTTTAAGTAAAAATTTATATTGCTTCAGTCTGTAACCTTGGCTGTCTCGCTCCCTGTTTCTGTTCTGCCTTAGGAGAACTGTATCTGAAACTTCCAGGAAAGTATTAAATAGCTTGTGCATACACCTGCTTGGGCTGCCACTTCCACTAAACATTTTTCCTGTTTTCCTCTTGCTTTTGCTGTGGTAGATTGCCTGCAAGGCTTCCTTCTGAACCTGGGCGTTTAGCCAAAATAAAAGCCAAAGACACATCAAAGGACTTGCTCAGAGGATCACCAAATATTAAATTTAACTAGAACAGAGAGAAGTATTTCTTCTGAAACCATTGGCTGAGTATGGAAAATAATTGTGGAAAGAAGAAATTTGGAAATCCTGGGGAAAAGTTTCTGTATTGAACAAATATGTGTGGTTGCCAAGCTTATAAAAAAGGGACATCTTGGCAGCAGTATGCTGCAGAAAGACCTTCAGCCATTAAAACTAGATTAATAGAAAAGATAATTGCAAAAGGAAGTGGAATTTACATTATGATTAATCGAAAAACCATGGCATTGACAATAAAGTTTGAGAAGTGCAAGCAAGAGATGATTTTGTAGAGCTTGACTGAGAACCAATTTGACCTTGGAGCAGTGAGCTCCCAAAGGAGTTCGTGTAGCAAATTAAAAGGAAAATGAAGTGGGCAAATGGGCTGCTGGTCTGTTAAACTTGGTGCTTCAGTTGGTCACGTGTGTTCTCCGCTGTTGAACCCGGGCTATACTGGAAGCTTGCAGGGCTGGGAGGTGAGCAGAGCACGGTGTACCTGCCCCACCCTGGGAGAGGCTTTGAGGCAGGGGTTGTAGGCGCTGAGGGTGCGGTTGTATCGAGGGAAAGCACCGTAAACGTTGGGAACATGGTGCTGTACACTTCCTAGAAATAATTGTAGAAGTTTAATCTGGAAGAAAAAATGGGTGGAACCTGTTCAGGAGAACTCAGAAGGGGAACCTTAAGAGTGTAAAAGCAGAAATAGAAATACAGTTTTGGGAGTTTTCTGTTGTGTGACATTCTCATTGACTCTGTGACACTCAAGACCATATTAATTATCCAAATATTGAAGAGCCCTTTTTGAGGGAAAGGGGGATGTAATACAATATATCTGGAATCAGTTGGCTCTGTCGCTACAAAAATAAATTTCCAGTACCCTGTCGAAGAAGCCTGGCTGGTTATAGGGTAATATTAATCAGGATAGATAGAGGAGGTGATAAGTTTCAGAGGCTCTGGTGTAAGCCAGCACTTGAGCTATGCACTGGCTTGTTTTCTTCAGTGCTGATAAGTTGGTCTCAGGCTGCAAACTGGGATCTGCCAGACTTCTTAGCTCTGAGTGATTGCTGAACAGCATGAGAGACTGGAAAAAAGTACGGGTCACAATGCTGAACAATATGATTGGAGTTTCAGCAAGCTCAGGATCTGCTTCTTCAAGAATAGGTATTTATTACATCCTCAAACATGTTACAAAATGAATCTGCCCACCGATGAGATTGTCTCCTCTTGATTGGTGTCTTTATTGAACTGTCCTGTCACTTACCGTTGTAATCGATATCCTTCTGTGTACGTAATACCACACCAGATCTTGTTGACTGCAAACAAATCATCAGGCAAATTTGTATGAAAAGCAAATACAAAAGGCTGATTCTTAACTTGCCTGAATATTTGTGAAACACTTTTTTCTAATTATATTCCCAGTGCTGGTGGCAATATAAAAGGCTCCTGAAGATACTCAGCAGATAGTCTTAGACCCTGCTTATCCCTTCTCTTTTGTTCATCCATCAGTTCACAAAAATGGCTGATCTCTGTCCAGATATTTTCAAATGCTTCCATTTCATATCTAAATTTTAATTCTTACTTTTCTCTCTCCTCTGGAGAGTACAGAGCCCTTGGTATCTTAACAAATTGGCACCTTTGATATGTGAAGGTGTAACGTTTTTCAGCAGTATTAACAGCAGTGTGTGTCTTAACACTGCTGAGGGGGATTTAGCACTACTATATAGGATGACAATACAGAGAAATCCTCATGAAAATAGAGACTTGTCCTTGTACAGAGTGCCGTCTTTCATACTGAGCTGTTACTAGTGAATGCCAGAATAAGCAACCCTTACCCATTAAGGTATGTATTCAGATAGTCTACTTAGGAAATTAAATTGAAGTCAAACTATCTTAATTTATACAATTTATGTTTATTGATAATATTTCTTTGGAGGCAGTTTTAAAATTGGTAATAAAAAACTATTTGTGTTAATCTACTATTCAATATATGCTATGAATTAAATTTTGGGCTTTAGCCACAGAGCGTATGGTTTTGCTCCAGTCCTTAAGGCTGCAATATTTAGGTTTGATATTTTAAATTATAAACCTTCGTTTTGCTATTTGTCAAGATGGAGGTTGTTGCTTTAAAGCATTGTCTTTGTTTGGAGAAATTGCCCAGGCTCCTTGCTTAGCTCCAGACTTCCTGGAGGAACACAGGAAAAACATGTTCCAAATGGGGAACGTATTTAGGCGTATTATAGTGTGGATAGGCACTGATGCAATTCTCAAAAGTATCTATTGCTCTAAAGGACTGTCTGAATTTTTTTATTTCTTTATTTTTGGACCTGCATTCCCACCTGTGAAATGGGCAGGCGACTCTGTTGTGCATCCCAGGAATGTCATCACAGGAATGTTACAGGGAAAAACACAGTGTAAGACCTATATATCAAATTATTTCTCCACAGAAGATTTGCAATTATTCCATTTGAAATTTCTCCCTGGGAAAATATTGCTGACATAGCTATCACTCACAGGGAGGAATATTTTTGGTATACGAGGTTAGGAGAAAATTTCCTTTTGTGTACATAGATTACAAAGCCTTGTTGTGGTTCAAGTCTAAAAGTTATTACAGAACATTCTAGATTAAGAAGAAAATATTAAACCTTGAATTACTTATAAGAACAGCTCTTTCCCAGGAGCATCCAGCAATGCTGCCAGTGCAAAGGGCCCGTTCTGTTCAGTTACTGGTGAACAGAACATTTCTCTCCGTGGCAGTTTGCTGAGCACAGTTCCCCTTTGTTTATATGATTCTACAGCGAGACCTTGATTTTCAGATTTAAATGTACAGCTAAGCAGCCTGCTCTGATTAAATAATTATTTTTCCTGAGGGTATTTCTCTTTGGTACTTTAAGAAGGATTTAAATGTCTCTGACCTGCTAGTAGTGCACATGTGGTATCATCATGCTTAAAAACCCATGTTAACAAATCTGTATTGGCTGGGGGTTAGACTTTCTTAGTCAGCTGTCAAGTGTTTTGGGATAGCTTTTGTGACTCACTTGTGGGTTTGCAACTCAGATTACGCAGTATCTCAAATGTGTGCTGTGAATTTTAATTCCATTTTATGTTCTTTCTGTTTTGGGTGTGGAAGGAGGAGCAGAACAGGGAAACAGCAATAAGATTCACCATTGTACAAAAACATGCTTATGAGTAATTTGTAAAGTTGGTACAGATTTTGCAAGATAAATCTCAGTGAATGTGTTTTCAAAAGCTGTTGACATTTGTATTTTTCTTTTCATGTTTATTTTTCACTTCTCTGTCATGTTCTTACATGCATCTTACGTGTTCACACATACTCATCAGTTGTCATTATCTTAGGCCTTCCACAGGATGATCACTACAACTAATTTCTATACTCTTGTTAAACTTCATAGATCATTGAATTTTACATTTTAATCTTCAGTATTTCAGTTAGTTTACCCCCAAAGTCTTTCTTGTTGGATTTTAACAAGTTAAGTGACATTTTCAGCTGGTCTGCTTGTAGCTGTGTTCACCCCAGCAGTAAGACTGCTGCTTTGTAGTCGTACAAGTCCTTGCAAATGGATGTGTAGAAGCTTTCATGTGGACACAATACCCTGGGATGTTGCTACAATGGGGGTGAGGACAGGGAATGACTGAGAATCTGTTGCCAGCATGCGATGCTCATGCATATAAAACTTGATGGGGGCCTGTAAGGTGCTGCTGAAAGCAGGGAAAAGGTGCACAGCTGTGGTGGGGGAACTGTATTTGCACAAGAACATAATACATTGTTTTATTTTCCGGGTATTTTTCTACAATTTTTTTCTTTCAACATCAATTTGTGGTGGCTTTCCTGTTCATCCTTCATGGCTATGCTTGATCTTAGGTTAAGTAGCTTTCATTTCCCCATGTCAGAAGCGACATTTCTCTCTCTCCTTCCTAGCACAGGAGAACATAAGAAACAGCAGGAGTTAAAGGATCTTTCTCAGTGGCCTGTCTCTGCCGCTGTTGTGCATGCGTTGGAGGAGGTAACAGGAGATGGGGAATGGAAGTAATCTTTACTTGCCTGATTTAGAGACTGCCCCAAGGAGGTTACATCCACTCTTTGGAGGCTTTGTGGGAATGGCCTCAAGCACCTCAGCACTTCACAGGAAAAGCCATCTCCTTCCCAGTGGGAAGAAAGCAGAGAGGAGCTGTATCTCATAGGCTATAAGACGGGGAACAAAGTTATTACCAAATTTATCACCACGCTCCTCTGTGATGTTAGTATATCTCCTCTGTGATGTTAGTATATCCTGCCCTGTGGTGTGGATGTGTTGGTGTGAGAGTCTACAGGCATCTGCCTTGAGCCTCCCTCCCCATTGCTGGGTGCAGCCTCTGCCCATTACCTCCCACTCTGAGCTCCCCCATGCTGAGCACCAGTTCTAGCAGCCTCGGCACCTTCAGCCTCTGCTGGGGAGGAAAAAGCCACCCCACAAACAAGGCATCTGAAAGAAAAGTCTGGAAAGGGCAATTTTCTGAACAATTATTGTTTTAGTCTTCTCCCCTTTACTTAAAACCACATGAAAATGACTTATAATGTAGAATTATTGCAGCCCTAATTGAGCACACTTGCAAACATTTGCTGTCTTTTGTTCTTCCTAATCTAAATTGAATCTCTGAATAATAATGATTCCATGATGTGAGTGAGGAAAAAAGTAATCCCTCTGAGCCAAAGTGTGACTTTATGAAGTCTTACTGATTAGAGCAATACTTAAGTGAGCTAAATGCTGCCTGTAAGTGCTGCTTACTATCAGAGGATAATACTTCACCAGTGCTCCTCGTTCCTGAGGCTGGTTGCATTGACTCTAGGTAACAGGGATTCCTAAATTATGAGGAACTTGTTCTGGCCAAGCCTATGTCCAGCTGCATCCTCAATCCGTGCAAGAGGCGCAGTGTCACTCCCTGCTTGCCAAAACTTCGACCAATTTTATCATGTTACTTTCTTTTCACCATCATGCTTATGTTTGGTTAGGAAAACTGTAGAGAATGTTGAAGTAAATGGAGATTTTAACCTGTGGTGAGGAGTTGACATTAACAAAGAAAGGGAGATGTGTTTTATGTATTAGTGTGACTTAGCCAGCTGATCCAAAGGGTTCTGCAGACCTCGATCTTCCTCAAACAAAGCCCAGAAAAGGGACCTGTGAGATTCCACAAAAATTAATTATTAATCACACTTGACACTTATCTAGCACAAAATTACACGTATTCCATAAATTAGAAATTACTGTATGGTAGGTATTCCCTTTCCTCAAAATGTGTTATATGCATAATCTTTTCTGGCTAATCCTGGATGAGTAATTGTTGCAGATGTTGTCTCAAAAATCTGACTAATTCTCAGTACCTTTTCATTTTCCTAATCTTAATTAAATCTGTGACTGAAGAGGACAAATGATGAGAATGGAAAAAATCACCTTGTATAAATCAAAAGCAGTGATATGAAATCAAACTGATCAGGATAAAAGTGTGTTTTGTGTCTAAGCTATTAAGGACGTTTTCTTTGCTCCCCTGCCTTTTTGTTTAATAAATCGAAGGGACAGAATGGCCGTTCAGCTCCTGAGGCAAACAGAGAGATGGATTCTACAGCTCGTACAGAGGCCTCTTGTGCGGCAGGAGCTGCATTGCATCTGGTTTTCTGAGAAATGCACTGTGCTTCCAAAAAGCGTAGTCATTTTTCTTTCCGTCCATCCTAGTTGAACCACTCTGCCTCCCTCAGCGACTGTCCAATACAAAATACCTCCTTTCTTCCTGAGATTATTTTTAGCCATAACCCATTAACTGATGCAGCTTACAACCTCCCACATCGTCGGACCAAATGACGAGGCAGCACAGTAGGTGCAGAGGTTGGGGGGAGGAAACAGCCAGAGATGAGGGAAGAGCAAAACCAGCGGATCAGCCCTGCTGTCGGCATTTTTGCGTGGCGCACAGCCACTGCGCCAAATCGGTGCGTTATGGGGTTGAGATGCTGGCTCAAGACCTGGAAACACTGCAGCACTTCTCACAGTTAAATGTAGCTCTCTTAATTAGCTCAAGTGCAGTATCTAATTGACAAAGTTTTGTTTATTTATGGAAGTAGCTATGAATTTGTTACAGGGTGCTGTATTGTTTATAGGAGAAATCACACATAAATGGCTAATGCCAGTGGATTAGGCTCATGCAAACCAGACTTGAATAAAAGCATGTATAACAGTTTGCTGCTTTTCTTATTTTGACAATGTCTTTAGACAAACTGGTGCAACTTTTCTGCATGGTCAGAGCTGTCTGGGGTAAATCAGACAACTTCATTAGTCCAGCTTGAAACCAATGTAAGAAGCAAAACTTTACCCAGTTCTGGGTTTTTGCCAAGTTCTGAGAATTAGGATAGGAAGTGGTTTATTGTAAATTAACATGGCTATATGTTGTTATAGTCAGTAACAAGCAAAGTTCACTTGGTACACATTTAAGTATTAGAACACCAAACTAATAAAACAAGATGGGATGTTTTGGAATTTTTATATTTATATATAAACCCTCACATTCAGTCAAAATACTGAATTAACCTATTTTCCTGTCCAGACCCTTCAAAATAGAGATTCAGACCTTGAGGCAATTTGAGTAATAAGAAATTGATTTAATTTCAGCTTTTGAGGTTTTGGCTTAAAAAAAAAAAAATAAATGTTCAGATCTGTTGATTTGTAGCTTATTCACTGTTCAAAGCTTGTTTGGCAGATTTACTGTAGGCTGCTTTTGGCATAATTGGATTGATAACCAACACATACTGGATTGCCCTGTGAAATGAGAAAAACAAAACATGCCTTCCAGTAACATCCGGTGCTGTGAACATGCTGTTTTTCTTGGGTGTCTGAAGATAAATTTTCCCTTAGAGAACTTCAGATGGGCTGTGTGGTACCTGGCAAATATTTTGATCAAAATTAAAATTCCAGGTGCAGCTTTCATGCATCATGGGGAAGACTAATCTTTTTTTTATGTTAAACTACCCTAGCCATGTTGACTTTCTCTCTTTGCAGATCCTCTCTATGCAGCCATATGGAAGCAACAGCTGCAACCTCCATCACTTAGTAAATCTATTACAAATGAAAGGAATTCATGTCTTGAGCGTTTTGTTCTTGTGCTATTTTGGTGTGGAACATCATACACTTAATAAATATGTCAAGACATGAACACAACAAAGTTACTTAAGTTTGAGATCTCTGAATTTCTTTTTTTAATTGAGATTCAAAGTCAGGTGTTACCCACGAGTATGTGTCTTTGTGAATAAAGCACGGATTCTCATTTCCCAACCCAAGAGCCCAGGAAACATTGAAAGAGCAGGGCTTAGGCTCAGGAACAGGAATAAGGAGCAAACAGGCTTCTTGCTCCCAGCCTCTCCCAGTCCTAGGGAGGAGGCAGCAAGTGTGGCTTCTGATAAATGTTTTTAAATGTGAATTGCATAATATTTCATAGTAATACCGGATCCAAAAGTAGTCCAAGGAGAGAGACCTTAAAGTAATTTAGTTTCATGGGGAAAAGTTAATTTTAAACACAGACTATAATAAGAAATAAAATGGCCATCAGATATGTATCATTTCATAATCAGTGTCAGCTTTGCTACTGCAGATTAACTGCTATTACCTACCAGCTGAAATTCAAGGTTGAAAAAGCTTATTGTTGCTCAGCTGACTTCCAAAAAGCTTTGTTCTAGTAAGAATATGCAGCATATTTGTACAGTACATGCTATATTTTCAGTGTTGCTGTATATCTATGTGTATACCAGTGCCCGAAGGCTACCATAGTGCGTGTGGACAGTGCCCTTAATAACACACTTTACCTTGGTCAGCCGTGAATTGGTCAGGCAGTTGGACCAAGTGATGGCTGTAGGTCCCTTGCAACTGAAATAGTCTGTCCTATTCTATTCTAAATGCCTGTCAGAGCACTGCAATTTCTTAATTGCTCTTTACTTTGGGAATAATGAGTTAATAAAGATGTTTAATGTGAACTTGCTAAGAAAAGTTCAAGGTAGGCTTTTGGGGAAGATTCATTTTGAGCTAGATTTTTCTCTAAGTCATTTCAGATTTTATGGAAATGTGATGCTACTGATGAATGAAGATCTATATAGCGGAAATGGTACAGTGTATGTTGTAATGCTACATGTTTATTTTCTCTGCCTGCTCAGCTACTCTCCTGCAAAAGAATTACTTTTCAATGGTGAGAAAATGGTTTATTCACTAGGATCACACACTTTCCATCTTTCTGTACTGTTTTAGTGACTCTTCTCACTACTGAGCAGAATAGGAGTCTACAAAGGGGCTTAGGATAATTTTGTGGCAGTTCAAATCATTCCAGCGTGAAACTATCAAAGAGCTGTAACCAGGCACTGGCCAAAGATGGATTTGAACCCAGTGGCTTTATGTTTCATAGCGTTTCTTCTGAACAGATTTATGATAGATTTATTTTTAACCTTATGTCTCATCTACTTTGTAATATAGACTGTACAGACAATCAAAGACATAAAAAATTATTTTTAAACTATGAATAAGTTAAATTCAAACACTATGTTCAATTCCCACTGTGGTAGTATCTACGCTTGAGTGATTTCCCCCTCCTCAAAACTTTTGAACAATTCAGTCTTGTAAAAGTTACCCCAAACACTGTCTGCAAGGGAGAATTTTTGTTGAAATCAAAATGGATTATCTTGGGACTGGGAGCTGGTCCCAAGAGTAAGATTTTTCAGGAGACAAGGCAATGACTTAAGAAAGCTTGACTGTAAGCCTGAAGTGGACAGAGAAGTATATTTTTTTCCACTTGAGCTGTTTTTATTAAAAAATAACTTTTTACCTTTGCACTTCAAAAACATCAGCTGACATATGTATCATTCTGCATTGTAGTTTCTTTATTGATTTTTCTGGATTTGTGGCATTGTAGGCTTTATGTTCCACACTTTCCATTACCTCAGTTTCAGAGCATATATACTTTGCTTTGGCAGAATTGTGGTTTTCTTTGTTATGATCCAGTAACAGCAGAAATGTGAAAATTTGCTATGGTTTGCTTGTATTTCTTATTCTGCCAGAAAACTCAAGATATCTGATGAGAACTTGAGAAGCTTTCCTTGAACTAAATATGTATTTTAAAGGCATACAAGGTTACTAAAGTTGTGCATATTTTCTTTGATACTATAAATGAGGAGTCAATGTATAATTTGTGTGTAAGTTAATGTAGCTGTTGGAGAAATTTCACATTATGAGAAGCAGCTCTGGAAAGGACTGTTAAAGAATTATTGTATGGATGGCAACACAGTGTTAATAGATTTTCACCATTGAAAATCCTCTTCTGGGTTAATTGATTTTTTTTTTTTTTTTTTTTTTTTTTTTTTTTTTTTTTTTTTTTTTTTTTTTATTCATAGAAAATGTTTTTTCTCCAGGATTGCATTCATTGAGAGCATACTTAGTCACTCTATAGGCTCTAAAAAAGAGTAGTGGCCCAGGAAATACAGAAGGGAAGAGACCGGTTTGCTATTTGTGGACTGCAGTCACATTTGTATAATAATTTCTGGCTTTAACCAAAAGGCATCAGAAACTCTGTAAGCCCAGGTCCGGCCAACAGCGTGTGAAGTGTGATGCAGCAGAGCAATCCTACCCGAATGATTGTCCAGCATCTCCCGGGCAAATGTCTGCACACGCAGTACCTGATTGTAAATTCAATGTGGTGATCAGTCTACACCTAGGCAGTATTTTGAGGGCAGTTGGAACCAATGGTTGTTTCTTTAGTAATTTTACGTTATGAACTAGGCACTGTTTCATAGTGAGCTTCACATAAGGCTGTGCCCTGAGGGCCTGTGGAGCTGAAGTTGCAGAAGTCCTGGATATATGTAGAAAATATTAGTTTTGCCCAGACACTTATCTAGTAAGAAACAGAGATCGGGTAACTGGAACTGCAGGATTTGGTACTGAAAATGTCTGAATTGCACAGTCTTTGACCAAGAGCTACTGCTGTGTGTCATATCAACATCTTTCAGCAGCTGAGGAATTTGAGAAATGTTGTACTTTGAAAACTCCAAGTTTTGGCTTCCTTATAAGCATACAACATACATAATTTCCTTTAAGTAATAAGCATTAAAAAAAATAATATTTAGTTCTAAGTTGGACGGAAGCCAAATATCAAACTATTGAGATTTGCAGAATTCTGGCTAGTTCTGTCCCCAGGCACACTCATTCACAGCTGAGGTGGCACACCTCTGCCATGTTTCCATTACCACCTGGAGTGATTGACATGCATAGATGCTTCAGCTAAAGAATAAAAAGTCCAAACCTTTCAATTTTGTAAGAATAGAAGATTACGTTCAGTAGAAAAAAAGTTCATCTATATTGTATGGTGTGTAAGTACTAGTAAACAGTGTAAGAAATTATAGGAAATTACATATATACACTTTATAATATAGGAAAATTATATTTTACAAACAGTTGAACTTTCACTGAAGAGAAGTATACTTAAGTTCTGCATATGAATGACTGGGTGAGGAAAACAATTGGCTGCAGAGAACTGCAGATGAGGCAATCACTCGGCTAAGCCAACTGCTAAACAAAATACATAATTCAATTTTTTGGGGGGAAAATGGTCAGTTTTCAGGAATAAAACAATAATGGACTTATGTGTGAAAACTAGACTTAGTCTCAAATATTCAAATTGAAATTGAATACAGTTAGAAGCAGGATGCTAACAGCTAGAGCTGTATGCTTCTGTAATGACAAGCATTCCTTATGAAACCAGCCACTGATGGCATTTTGTCAACAGTGCCAGACTATAGCCAAGATTCTTGGTTTTCCAGGACTAGATTTTGATGTTGGTCATTTAAACAAAGACACAAGTTCTGGATAGGCATGCCCGACAACAGCTGCTGTTCTGCAGTGAATCACACTGCAGGTTTAGGTAACAGCTATCTGGAGCATCTGGAGTTATGAAGGGTTGGATCCAAGAGTTAGCAAACTGGTGAGATTGTGTTTGATAGACCTGGGGAAATGCAAAGTTGTGTTAGACTAATGTCAAAGCCTGATCACTTGGACAGGTGAAAGACTGCAAATTTCCAGTAATAAAGAATGAAGAAAAGGAACTTTGAAAAGTAAACAGGCATGTATTTTCTAGTCTTGCAAGTAACTTATTTTAAACTTTATATGATAGCAAGGCAGGTGCATAGCTGCAAATAAGAGCCCCTTGAGTTCTCCTTCTGCACTGGAAATCTTTCAGGTGTTCCGTTAGGGCAACAGAGAAGCACTGAGAAGGTAGGGAATAATGCATAGTCCTTCCTGCTGTAGATGAACTTACAAAATAAGAAAACAAAATTCCCAAATCAAATATTTTAATTAAAATAAGGCAATTTCGAAAAAAAAAAAGAGGTTTCTCTTTATTCTTTTCAGCCTTCTGAATATGACTAACATGTTTGGGTTTTGATTTATGGGGTTTTTTTTTTGTTTGTTTTTTAAAAAAAAGCAGCCAACAAAAAAAAACCCCACAAACACCTGGATTTGAGGTATTATCTCCCCTAGACAGAGAATCCCCAAAAGGTTTTTTAAATTTCTTGGTTCTTGTGAGATAGCAGTAAAAGTGCATCAGCATAAATAAATGTTAAAGAACCTGAAGAAGCAAGACTTGTGAATACCTTACACTATACTGGGCTAAAAGTTACTTTGGGGTGTTATTTGAAAAGGAATATTAAGATTGAGGAATTTATTATAGTCTAATAGTTGTGAATTTGTACTAGTTAATATATTAAAACCAAATTACTTTGGTGACATTTTGGGGACCAAATTAAATAAAATGCCTATGGTATGTTAATTTGAGCTCATAAAAGGCTAATTTGAATATGTAATTTGGATCAATTAGAAGTCTCTTCTCAACTTTAAATAGTGATAATGGAAATGTAAAAAAGCTGAGTAGCTGTTAGGATTAATTAAGAATGATACATCTGGGAAAAGCAAATTAGTGTCATTTTTTAAATGTAAATGAGATTTAAAATTTAAAGATAATATGCATATATATAAATGTACAATATCTGAAAAAAAGTCATAATTCTTTTTAAAAAAAAAAAAGCTCTATAGATAGTGAATTTTTCATGATTAGTCCTTAGTTTTGCCTGCAGAATAAGCAGATAATACTAACATTTTTACTTCCAGAGAAAATTTAAGTGTGGGAACCCTCACAGAAACCAAAGTGGCATCCATTTTCTTCCAAAAACTTAAGAGTAAAAACTGCAGGCTAATTTTGGTCTTTTGAATTGATGTTAGACTGGATTTAAGTCAGGGTAGATGAGATTAAAATTTGCCTTTGAAATTTTAATAATACAAAATATGTAATATTTCCTTAGGAACAGCAACATACTTATCTTGACCAAAGAAAAAAAAAGTGGGTGAGGACTGGCTGGTTATGGATTTTGAGAGTGCTCATTTTGTTTATGGAATGAGCAAGTCTTACAGGGAGTTCCAGGAGAGGCTTTTTTTACAAATAATTCCTTGTGAATTATTTTCCGTGTAACCAGTGCACGGTTGTTATTTTATCAGATGGGCGTTGTTACCTCTGCAGTGAGACATCCACACATCAAGCAGGACTTTAAATGTGATGGTCCCTTTCTTATGCCTGTGGTAGTCGGTATGGTGGCAGTTTGAAGCTTCATGGCTGTTTTTCAGCATAAGCCAATTTTCTAGTGAAGTCGGGAGCAAACAGAGCCAATTTGGGTCAAAAGCAGGAATGACCAAAATGCTTAAAATCTCCTTAGGTTTAACAATCTCTTTAGATCTCTGGTGTCCTCAGGGTCTCTTTATAAAACTGTTTATATCACGCTAAGAAATATCTTTACATAGTGGCTGGAGCTGTGGTTGCAGCATGGTCCAGTGTAGCTTTGCTGGCCTCTTATCTCCCTGCCCCAGGTCCCAGTGAACACCTGCTCTGGAGGGGCCAGGAAAACCAGCTGGCATGCAGAAGTTATAAATGCCATTAACGAAAACCCAAGGGTGTATTTGGAACTGCAGCATTTTGTATGGCAGCTTTATGTACTACTGCTATGCCACTAGGCTTATTAAATTATAATTATAATTTAAAGAAAATGATTACAATAGGCTGGAAAACCTAGAGCGTTCATTTGAGAAGAAACAAGAATAATTAAAACCACAGATTATCATCAATGGAATTCAGCTCCAGTGAATTTAAATCCACATTGGGTCATTCCTACATACTGCTTTTCAGAGACTACAGAAAAAAAAGCTAATCTTTGTGCTGCAGGAAAACATTATTAAGATCACCCTACCCGAGAAGTTTGTTTTAAGCTAAATTGCTGTGTGTTTATAAGGACAAAAATGTTTACAGTCTACAGCATGTGTATTAAGTGCAGCTATGACTTCAATTGTCTTCTTAGCCTCCATTTAAAATAATTTCCTTCTAAATCATCCATTACATCTATTAATCATGTATCAAAGCAACTCTTACAATGATGGGCATGTACTCAGATTTTTTTATTGTATATGCCATATGCTATCAAAAACATAATGTTGAAAATATAAAAGAAAGTAGTAGTTTTTCTCCTGTTATACTGGGTTTGTGGTGAGTAATGGTTCCTGGTTTGGAAAACTTGCAAATTGCAAAACTTTTTTTTGCTGGTATCTGAACAGGAACAAATTTCTGCCGGGGCAAAGCAGGGGCTTCGTTGGCAAAAACCCCACCTGCAAACCCACTCTGCGCGTGTGCAGCTGCTGCAGGGGTATTGACACCTATTGCCATCCTCCAGCGTGACTTCCGTTGCTTTACTTGTTTGAAAAGTCTGAAGAGGAGTATTGTAGCAAATAGCTATGATAGATTTTAGAAGGGCTGTATTAACTCCACAGTGGTCTGCTATTGCTAAAAATCAGAACTAATTTCTAAAAAGTGGGAGCATCCTCTTCTGCAGCAGCCATATGATGGCGTGCCGACAGGGATGCCAGCAGCGGAGTGGGGCTGGACTGCTCTGGCTGCAAGCACTGTGAGCCAGCTCCCGTGGAGAGAAGGGGCTCTGCAGCCAGGCGTGGGACCTGGCCAGGGTGGCAGGCCCTGCCACCCCTGCGTCAGGAGGCTTTCTGGCCTTAGGGATGGCTACCCTACAGTGTGCTCCTGCAGCCTGCCTGCCCTTCTCCTCTGCCACTTATGCCATATAAAGTCATGGAATTTGCACTTTTTTGTCATGAGCATTCTGTCCAATAGGATCAGTTAAACAGCAACATTCACAGAAAGGAACTATACCACTTCAACATTGGTGTATTATAAACGCTAGTTCTAACTATTAAGAAGCAAAAGTATAACTAAGCTTTTTTTTTTTTTTTAACCAGAAAACATGATCTAATTTTACTTTACTAGTTTTTACTATCTGTCAACTGCTCCATTGATGTTTCCCGGGAGTCTGAGAGCATGCTGACTAGTGACCAGCCTGCAGTGGGACTCATGTCAGGGAAGCAGTAAATGCACAGAGATCCTTTTATGGACCCAGACATAGGCTGCCAGGTTTGCAGCCCTTATGTACTGATGGGAACTTGTGGACCCTCTTTTAGAGTGTCCCTCTGACAACTGTGATGTGATGCAGCAGTGTCATGTTTATATTTTCACTCTGCTTGTGGACCATCTGAGAAATGGAGAATATGTTAGCCCCTGGAATCACCTTGGCAGCACAAAAGGACTGAGTTTTGTTTTGCTATCTGCTCTATTAAGAGGTAGTGTTTACATAAGGATAAAATTCTATAAACCCTGTTACAGGAGTAAACTGACTTTTTGAAAGTTTCCTAGTTCCGATGTCCTCATCCAAAACTTCTAGAATTGGTGGGATTCTTTTCACCTTCATTTTACCTGTGTCTCACTTTCTCAAAAGTAATTAAAATTCATCGTTTTATTTCATAGCTTTCCCTTAAATAAATTAGCAAAAGTCCAGAACGTTTTAATTTTATTGTGCAACTATTCATAAGTAAGTTCTGATAACTTCATGCAGTGGCATAATTTTTTATGTATGTGATCCTTCTGTGCGATGCATTTTGACTTTATGATGAGTTTGAAGAAAACATGAGCAGACTCTGAACAAATCCCGTCTGGTCCAGTCACACCAGTATGTGGCATGGTCTGAAGAGCCATTTTTTTTCCTACAGTTTAAGCAAATGTGGAGACATTATTACAATATATGCATGAAAGGAAGGCTCAAATTTGCAAATGCACACCTACAAGTCTCATAGCTGTTACAACTGTCTAGCACTGTGTCTAGACGATAATATCCTAGCTGTTTAGCAGAGATGTGGATGAGCTTAACAAGCAGCAGACATCTAGCTGGAAAGTTATGCTGTAAAAACAACCAGGAGGCTAAATACTTGGTGGGGAGTTCGGATCAGAAGGCAGTGAACAAGTTTTTTAACCCACACACTAAGTTGAGAACACCCTTTAATGCTGAGTTATGGAATGAACTCTGTCTTAAAATACTTATCTTTATAGGATCTCTTCATTCTACCTCTACTGCTCAAGAAGCCTGTCACACTGAGCATACCTCTATCTTTAGATAAAAAGGCTTTTTCAACTCAGCACATTGTGGGTGGTTGAGATAATGCAAGGTTTTGATCGCAGAATAGCCTCAGCACAAATGAAAGAGACTTTTGCCAAGGCTCTTCGTCAGAAGTTAGTTTCAATCACGAATTTGCCAACAAGCACAGTACTTTCAAGAAGACCACTTTGTAATTAAGATGAGTTGGATGTAGGTTAAAAGAGAACTGTCTCCTCTCAGTGTGGGTCTGCCTAGAGAAAAAGATTGGAACCAGAAATCCATAGTCTGTGAACAGTTGTTTTAAAGCAGCTTCTCTTTAAGATGGTAGTAAAATGCTGCCAAGAGCTATTGATCTTGTGATCTGAGTATTTCTTAATTCATAGCAAGAGCTGTAAGGACCCAGAGCACAGTATAGTTTGTTACATATTTGACCATCAGATGAAACTCCTGTGATATAGTCTGGTTGTTCGTTCGTTCTTTCTTTATTTAAATTTGCCTGTGGGTCCATAACATTTTCCCAAAAACTTTTAAGACGTCTAAGAAGCTAACTCAATATTCTGGAAATGCTGGCTTAGTAATTTTCTTCTGAAGCAATTAATGCTTGAAAAGGGCAAAGGCGTTACAGTGGGTAAGTGTGCTCGCCTCGGTAACCCAGGTCCTCTGCTAGGGTCAGGTTCAGTATCTGCTTGATGACATTGGGACGCTCCAATAAAAAGTAAAACCCAAACAACTATACCTTTTGGATCAATATTTTTCAATTTTAATTGCTGAAGAAGGCAGTTCAGAAGCCCAACTAGGAACCATGTCTCAAGTAAATTTTAGAAGTTTGGCATGAAAAAAAAGGAATTTTAACCTGATGATCTTCTAAAATGATAAAAGTAGATTTAATCATTGCAACAATGTATTGAAACATCAAATTACAATCAATTGTTAGTTCATGGATTTTACTAGTGGAAGTATATTGAAGATTAATGGCTTTTAATGGCAAGGGTTTAGATCCATTACTGTGGGACAATATCTTACAGTTATTAGTTCTTTTCCTGATCTGTGCCAAATAATGAATTGCTTTTTATGATTTAACCTTGGATGCAAAAGACTTCCCTACCAGAGTGCATGTACAAAGGGGAAAACAAGGCAGCAGCTCAACCGGGTAGGTCCTCTAATAGTTCTTATGCAATACAGCATCACAACTTATTAATATACAGAAACAATATAGATTGAATTGTATCAAGTCAGATGAATCAAAAGCCAAACCTCAATTTTTTTAATATATGAATATATGTTAAATCTCTCTACATATATATTTAATACTTTTGGGGTGATGGAGAATTATCAGGATCTGCAGTTTCCATGTCATTGCATGGTCTGTGTATTTTCAAAAGACTTAAAGTCCAAAAAGTGTTTATGCTACACTTATGGGATGACAAAATTCTAAACAAACTTACCTCTAACGGCAGTTGTCTGTGATTTGTTCACCTCCATTTTCTGAGGTTGAAATCTAAACTGACTAGTCATACATGACCTGAGGAAGTAGAATTGCATCTCATATCTTTCTGGGCTTATAGAGTTCAAAAGGTTGATTATATGTTTTCAATAGCAATTTTCCAGTCCAGTAGTTTACTGTATCAATTACTGTACAGTGGGAGATGTGCAACAGTTCCTATTGCACAAATGCACAGCAAAAATAAGCAGTTTCAGAACTACCTTGGTTTTTTTCTTGCTTCATCTCCTATTTTTCAGACTTCCACACCAAGCATCTGGGCTGTTACATCAGATATGTTGATCCTTAATTTAGATTTTCCTATTTAAATGATAAAGCAATGAGCATACACAAGATGCTTAAGCATATATTAAAGTGGCAGCAAATCTGGTAAACGATTTAAAATGGAGAACATAATCTACAATTCCTTGGAAATAGTCTGTCTCTGAGGCAAAACCATAAGGCTGTAGGGAAATGAACAATTCAAGATATTGAGATCTAAAATGGTAGAAATCTAGAATATAGGAGCATAGGATTTAAGTAATCTGATCTATTTCTCCACAGGAACTGTGCAAAAAAAGCCTTAACTCTCAAGAGTGCAGAAAATGCTCCAGGTTCTCACCATACACTGCAGCCCACAAGGCCGCCTGCCAAGAGTGGAACAAACCTAAAATTTTTGTGAAAAGACCAAAAGCCAAATTGTGTGCAACAGGAGGAGAACAGCTTAAAAGCCTATGTTCTGCTCCTGAAGTGGTTGGGAAAATCCTAAATAAAACCACAGATGATCTTATGATGATGACTGTCCACAAAAGCAAAAGCAATTTTCTGGAGCATGAAGTGGCTAAATGGATGTGTAAATACAGAGCAGGTGTGAAATAATACAAGACTTATTTTTTTAATACAGAGGATGTTCTACACTCTGCTGTTTATCAGCCTGGACAGGCAGGAAGCCTTAGTCCTAAGGAAAGAAGGGAAAGAACTTGCAGAACAATTTGATATCTTTGTCACGCTATTACTCACTCAACTTCTTTTCCCATCAATTATCTACAAATAGACTGAATCTAAATTTTGCTGCTTGTTCTGCATAACTACTGTAAGATGCACAACAAAAAGTTCAGTCCTCAGACCTTTATAATTTCTGATCCTGTAGCTTACTCTCACTTGATGAATCTTGTTTAACGACCATCTCCGTAGCTCTTCAGAATGCTAAATGTGTATAGTGAGTGATAATGAAAAGAAAGCACAGTGTTTGCTTTTGTAATGTATGCCATAATTTACATGAACTTGTCACTATCTGAGGATAAAGGATGTGTAAAAAAAGTTTTGTGCTGTTCTATCTGTCCTTTACTTGCTAATTGAGTGCACTGATACAGATGTATTGTAGGCAGATATTATCCAAGCCCTGACAAAAAAATCAAAATTATTCATCTGATGTATAATCATGGCCATCTTGAATACTAACTAGAGTGCTTCTTGATCAGAATTGTCATAAGACACTTCCACTGCTCTCCTACCAGGGAACATCTTTTCTGGCAGATGCTGTCTTTCATATGAGCTACAAAGAATCTCTCCTTTCACATTTCACATTTTTCTGGCCATGAAGAAACATAGCACTATAAATGTTTGTCTTTTCTTCCTTCCTTTCTCTGCTGCATGTATTTTTATAGAAAAGTCTTTCATGACTTTGTTAACATGCTTTTCTTGGCAGTATAATTCTTAAAGCTGAATATTTTTTTTTTTAATACATAAAATTCTATTGGTCTTATGCTTCGGCCCACGTGGTAGCCTAGAGTGGAGGATCTAATTCTGTTCTTGGATCTAATTCTGTTCTAATTCTGTTCTCTTCGAATTCTGAGTTTTGATTCCACTACCTTCAAAGGAGTTTATTCTGATTTATACTGTGGATATAATAGCAAACTTGGGCTTTATGATCATAGACAGTGATGTGGTGTTTTTACATAGCTTAAAACTCAGTTCCACTCTGGGATGTGTGTAAGTTCCTATTGACATTGCACACATCCTCATGAACATCTAGGGAGAGAGAGGATTTGACCCTGAACTTGAGAAATGATTTGAACTGCCACAGCTACTTTTCTCTTTTATGGGAAATTTTATCACACCCAAGGGTATGCAGCTTGTCATTGGGGAGCTGTGTGCTTTGTAACCTCAGTGAGACATGAGAATTTATAAGCTTGGCAAGAGTTTTCAATGTTTCTGCCAACCCTTGTTCATTATTCTGGGGGCAGGATCTGTTGTATATTTCAGGAGTACTTGCAGGGTGATCTACTTGGGGCTCAATTAGTTGGTCTTAAATTCTTGTAGTCCTGCTCTAATCCCTGATGATAACTCAATTTTTAATATAGTGTTTTGTTTCTATTTTAGATTTTCATAAATTAGTGCTCAAGTTGTAGTATTGATTTAGAAAATGAAAATCAAAATCTTCCTGATTTCTCATGTATTTTGAATGATGTGAAGATAAAAACTGAGGAATCAGAGAGGCTTATAATTTGGCCACATTTGGGAGAATTCCCGAGTGACAAAGCAGCTGTCCAGAAACCAGAATATCACTTATAGCCGAAATTCAAGTCCCTGCTGGAGGTCACAGGTATGCTGGACTAAAATATCTCAGCGTAAAAGCCGTGAGCATTTTTACCATAGATAAGGAATGTATTTCTTTCCTAAATTCACTTCAGAAGTCTTACAAAATTCTTACCCAAAACTTCAGAAAGCAAAGACTACAGTAGATACCCAGGGTGGAAAACTTCAGCCTACCAAAGTAACAAACTATATAATGCTGGGCCACACATTGGGATGACTTAGACTACTTAAAAGTCTAGGTAGTACTATCACCTCTTTCTACAGTTAATATGAAAATTATTCCTGTTTTGTAAGTAAGACAAGGTATATTTACATGTATGCTTTTAGTTAGATAGCTAAAAGTTTGAGTGTCTTCTACTCTATCAAACATATCATTCTGAGATGACAGTCCAAGGTGTTAGATGTCAAATTATGGGGGATGCCTCCTCATCAGAGGCATCTGGCTCATTTGCCAACTCTTTGGGCAGTTATCCTGGCAGCTTCAGTTTGCCTCTGGGTCACTAGTGTGGATAGGTTGCTAATAAGTTTTCTGGGCTGCATTATTCTCCTGACACCATTTTAACTTATTTTGTGCTCTGAAGAACCAATGCATTTTAATTCTCTTTGTGCATAAGGCCTTGCATAAATTCACTGATGAGATTTCTTCGTAGATCTTCTCCTTGAATCTAAAAGCATGATTGTTCTTGATGCGAGTTATGTTTTTTGAATACTAAATATGCATACATTTTAAAGTATCTCAAGATCTATTTTTCTTTGAATTTAAAGAAACAAGACGGAGGTTTTCATTTATAATGGTATGTTCTTATGTGCAAGTCTGTCACTGCAATAAGTCCTGCTAAAATATGTAAATCCTCAATGCATACTATGTCGAATTTACTTTGACTAAAGAATACGCAACATGCTTTTTATTCTATGTATGTCTGTAATTTTAGATTTTTGTTTTCTTCTGCCTCTTCTAGTCTTTTTATTTAATCCCATTTCAGAATCCATGTGTGCTGAGAAGTCAGGTACTGGCAATGATGTAATGGTGTCTTGACACCTTGTGAGAGCTTTAAGCTGTAGAAGATGGTGTCAACCAACATCCCCTGTGGTTTAGGATAATGCTGTTCTGCCTATGGAGCTTTACTGTAACACCTTTTTATGGTCTGTGCAGTTCTTGTAAGGGTTTAAAAATACCAATCAAATATTAATGACAAAATCCTGACATTACTTTAAATAGATAAATCAATAAGAGTAATGTTACAGTGCTCTGGAACTGTTTCTGTTCAGAGGAAGTGTGAGTTTCTTTTTTTCTGTGAACAATTATGCATGAGGCAATGCCAGACACGAGCCTGCAGGGAAAAGAGGGATGGTGGCACGAGAGTACACAGGATACTGAGGAGATGGGTGCTGCAGCACGATGGATGCCCCTGGTGCTTCCAGCAGTCTCTAATCCTGCTCTGCTCATGGAGCAGCCACTGGAGCCTGTAACTCATCTCACTTCCATGTTTGCCCCCTACCTCAAAATTGTCCTCTCTTCTATTATAGTTTGCAGCTGTAGTTTTATGAAGGCTTTAAGTTGCCATTGCTGCCTGAAGAGGCAGAGGGGTCTACTGCCCCCCTTCTTTGAGCAGTGGGGCTTTGAACAGCTGCCTGGTGACCTGCTGGGCTGAGCCAGGTTTGCAGTAAGCGGGCAAGAAAATAAATTAATGGTGCATGGTCTGAGTTCTCCCTGTTTGATGCATTTCTGGTATGTATCTATGGTTCTTGTGTACCCATGAAGACTGACTTTGATGGTAATTTGATAATTTCAAATTCAATTTTGAAATAATCGTTTAAAGCTGCTGCTCAGCAAGGCGTAGCAGATGAGCTCCACGTAAACAAAACAGAGCATTGCTATTCTGCACTCAATCTCTGTGTGCGAGATATTTACTGCTGTGCTCTTTCTAGTACATGAAAATAAAACTTGATGAAAAATAATTTGTCATTTTCAGAGGGGTGCTTCTTGGTCTAGTTAGGGCATGAATAATTATCTATTCTGAAAAGAAATGCCAGTGGGCAATGCAGCTGGTTGTGAGAAAGGTCTGTGTGGTGGCTGCTGGTTTGTGTATAGGAACCTTCACTGGGAGATGTGTTTTTTCTCTGGGCCTGCCTTTATAGCCTAGGGTTATTTTTTTATTTAATGCTGGACAAACTCCTGATAAAGTGGGGTGGTTGGTTTTTTTTCTTCCTTCAGAAAATGCCATTTCTCTGATACCAAAATGATTTTAAAAAGCAGTGACTTGGAATTTTTTTTTTTAAACAACTTTAAGGAATTTTGACAAGCTCTGTGCTTCATTTGCATTTTAAAAATATTACTACATATGCTGTGACATACTTTAGAATATAAAGGGAGAGGGAAGCAGCATCAGAATGAAGTATTTAGGGAGTTTTTATCTTATGAAGAAAGCAGTTTTAAGATTCTAGTTTTGTAGGGTATATCACCAAACTGGTTCATTTAGAATTTTTCTCTGCACCAGGAATTGCAGACTTTGACCAGCGCTAGCAGGAAAGCTCAGTTCCTTGAGCCTTTCTTAAGCAATCTGGGATTCACAGAGGGAAGTGCAACCCATACGTTATTGCTGTATGGGAAGCATTAGTCTTAACTAAAGGATTTTTGCACTGTAAAATATTTGAATTGAATTCTTAGATTTTGAGTGAGAAGTATAATGTGTGGTCCCTAACCAGAGCTGCCACAGAGTTAGTCTGTACCTTGTTTTGTGTTCACTTCTGCATCAAAAGGCACGGTTTCAGCTCCCTTCACCTGTTATGTGAGCTGCTTCTGTGGCCGCTCTCTGGATGGGCAGTGGTTGGCTGTATTTGCTACTTTGCTTCTCTGACTTTCCATGAGTATTGGAGCTGGCATTTAATCTTCAGTGCTTCCACCAGAATATAAACTGGCAAAAGCTGCTCCCAGAGGCAACATTTTTTGTTACTTTTTTTTTTTTTTTACTGACTTGACTACAAGTCACTCGTTAAGAAAAGCAGGATGGCTTTTGCATCCCTCTGTCTTTAGCAGTTTGACCCTGCTTAGAAGATCAGATTAAAAAAAATCATTTACAGAACTTGTGAATTTGCTGTATAAGTAATTCACACAATTAGAAACTGGGTGATATTTGCAAAAAGTGGTATATATAATTAAGGCATGGAAAATGCTTATGTTCTTTTCCTTGTCCTTTAATTAGGATAAATGTGTGTATTTCTACACAGTTCATTAGGAGAGAGCACGGGGGTTACCTGAGTGCATGTGGAAAGGGAGGCATTTTCCTTAAGAATACAAGTGAGCTGGTGAGTGTGGTGCACTAATAGTGTAGCACTCAGGAGGTCAGGGAGGAATGACTAAATGGCTGTAATAGCTTGTGTAATGCAGAAGAAAAGAAGTGGAATGAGTGACTGGTAAGTAATAATGCTAGTCCCTTTGCTAGAGCCCCCTTTTCCCCTGTCTGTCTTTGCAAATCATGAATATTCATGAGTTTGCATGGACTACAAGCTCAGCATTCCTGGCTCTGAGATGCCATGCTTAACAATTGTTTGCTCTTGTGGCAATAAAGATAATAAAGGACCTTACTCAGATATTCAAAGGGTGAAGTTTAGTTTTCCTTTCACATGCTGCTCAGCTAACTTTATTTACAAAGTGCTCTGGTAACTGGTTCAGCAGCTGTAACTTCCATTGTATTCCCATAGCCACCTCTCAAGGTTAGTGTGAGTCATTAGGCAGCTGAAAATGTAGATAAACTGTTTAAAGCATTTAAAAATTATCTGGATTATAATTTGCCAAATCCCATAATTTTAGCTTTCCATTTCAGTTTAGGCAGTTATTGGCATACTTTTAGCGCCCAAATATCTGCTGGAAGGGCAACATAGCACGGCACCAGCAAGCCAGGAGGTCTTTGAGGTGCATCAGTGATAACTTCCTAATACAGGTGATGGAGGAACCAATGAAAGGAGATGCTCTGCTGGGTCTGATACCTACAGACAACGAAGAACTGGTTGGGGATCTGAAGGCTGAGGGCAGCCTTTGCTGCAGTGACTGTGAGTTGGTCCAGTTCAGGGTCTGGACACAATGGACAAAGGCAAACAGCAGGATTCCAACCTTGGAATTAAGGACAGCAGACTTTGTCCTGCTTAGGGATCTGCTTGGAAGAATCCCATGGGATAGAACCCTAGAGAGAAGAGGGGTCTAGGACAGCTAGTTTATTTTTAAAGGATCTCCTTTGCTAAGCTCAAGAGGGGCTTATCCCTGATGTCAAGCAAGAGTGGCAGGAGGCTGCATGAATGAACAAAAAGCTCCTGGAAAAACTCAAAAATAGAAACAAACACAGAAAGGTAGCATACAAGAGATCAAGGCAGGATCAGGTAACCTGGGAGGAATAGAGAGAGTTTGAAAGGACGTGAGTGGGGTTAGGCAGGCCCCTCGTCGTGCTTCCTCTGCTGCCCCTGCGCTGGGCTGATGCCGTGTTTGAGCCGAGCTTTCGGCGTGGCCGGGAGAGCCCCCCTGGCTCAGCACCACGGACAGCTACCGGACAGCGGAACCGGGACACTGCCTCGGCGCGCAGCCTGAACCGGGTCTGGTGAAGGTCCGGGGCACCGACGGGATTTGATTGGGAGATGGAGTAATTAAGAAAATTTATCTATTTGCTGGTTCTTCAGAGAGTTAGGGTATAGATAAGTGACAAAGCTTTTCATATATTCAGAAGTTACTTTCAAATGCTGGCATTGCAAATCTCACTTGACTGCCTTTATAACGACTTTATTTTTCATTACTGGAATTATGGAAACATTCTAAAGCATGCATCTGTCAGGCTTTGAGTTGTATGCAACTTGCAGGGAAAGAGAATATCTCTGGGTTCAGAAAAAGCCACAATCTTACTACAGTTGTCTAAAAATAGCTTATCTGCTATTCCTAACTACTGGCTGCAGTGTAGAAATAATTGTACTGCTGTTGAAGGCGTCCGTGATCTAATTACCTGTTGTAATTTATTACGGATACCATATTGATATTAATCTGATACTGTGTTCTGCAAAGCATAATTTTTCAGAAAGAAAAAGGAAGATCTATATGTTTGACAAATCCACCCTTTACATCTTTAGTTGCTGTTGTAATTAATGTGGGATAAATCGTGGTAAATGCAGGGTGAAGCTACCCACAAAGTTCTGTATTAGATTATGAGCACTTACTTCAGATGGGAATAGGTAAAAAAAGGATTGTTTAGTATAAAAATAAAGTGGGGAAAAAAAACAAAGAGTGCCTGAAGAAATAAAAAGCTGTGTATTCTTATTGCACTCTTGTCCCTTGTAGTCTTACACAGATTCTTCTCAAGACTTGCATGAATTCTGGTCTCTGCTCCAGACTTGCAGATTTGTAGTGATGTTATCCAGGTGCTGGGTGGCCAGGGCTGTTGTGTGCCATCTGCAAGATCTCATCACATTTGGCCTTGGCTTAGATTGTTGGATTTTTAAAATTAACTTATGTTGCTTAACTTATTTAAATAGTAGCCCAAAGCTGTGGGCGGGTTGTGTGGGGGTTGTGGGCGGGAGGGCAGGGAGGAGGAATACTAAGTGCTTTCTAGTGTTCTGTTCCATGCTTTCATGCTGTCTTGTCTGCAGATTATATTACTGCTTCTATGGCTGTTGTGATTGCTTTTCCCTTATTTTTCTTTTCCTGGGAAGTTCATCATTTACACCCACAGAAGGATTTTGTTAGCCACCTACCTTCTTCAGTGAAATGGAACATTTCATTCTATTATCTGCTTTTACTTTGACCATAGATAATTATTGTTCAAGATAATTGGGTCATTACTGCTGGTATCTAATGCTGTGAGGACGGCACTTGTGCTTGTGAAAATATCAAAATCTCGAAAGTTGTTGCTTCTTTCTCTTATTGTTAGCTGGCTGAGACAATCAGCAATTGTGCCATTAGCTATAATGTAAAGTTTGTATTGAAAGGTCCAACATGTGCAGCCAAAAAACTTTCTGCATGTGTGTAGAAAAGTGGGCATAACTAAGCATGCATTCCAGGCAGGGACAAAAATAATGTATGAATGTATCTAAAGCTGCTATGAAGCATTAGTTGCTGATGTTATGGTGTGTATTCTTAGTGTGCATGCCTATGGACAATATTAGCATAGGGTGTCACTATGCCTTGTATTTATCTAATCTAAGGTCTTTAGAACTTAGTGATTGATTCCTGACAATAAGGTAGTTTGTTCTCCCTACATGATTTTTCACATTCTATAAAAATCCAGACAATATTCTGGGAAGACTTTTTGCAAGTCTCAGTATCCCATTGAGAACATTTCTGATTGGGTATTGCTTGCTTTTGTTCATTTGACTTTGTATGGATTTTGACTGTAACAGTATTCAGAAAGCACAGTGCTCTCTGTTTCACAACTGTGGTCTCATTGTTTACACTGTACTTCCTAGGACATAGCACAGAATAGCTTCCGTGCTTTTATGTCTATAGTGCTTAAAATAATAATATAGAAAAAAGAAATACAAGCACGTGTTTATATATTGCAAACATGCATGTGAGAAACTCCATGTCTCCTCAATGTACTTACTGGGATTAATTATATGCAGCCTGTGGGCTCCAGTCCAGATTGCATAGTATTTATAACCATAAAAATCTATGCCTATGAGTCATCATCTTCATTGATACTGAATCATTCCTAGTTAGGGAAAAAAGAGTTTGTTCTTATATTCCCTGCACACAGGAGAGCCTTTCTAGAGATGTTTATTTCCCTTTGTATTTAAAGGAAAAAATCTAACTTCTCACTAAGCTGAATGTGCATTAGATAATCTCTTCCAGTGGATTAGCATTGGAAACAATAGACGTTGCAGTAAAGAATGATGCCCCGCTTCATTCAATTTTAGGTGGCAATTCAACTCCATAAAAAGAAGGAATTGGTCCCACCCAGTTGTTTGATAGCAAAGTGTCTTGAAAGTAGTTGTTATTCTGCTTACAAACTCACTGCTTTGGAGTATTGTAGCATTTCTTTTTTTTTCAGCATTTTTCCTGTTGTAGCCAATAGCAAAGAGCAGAAAATGCTTGGGGTGGTGCTGAATTTTAACTACTTTCTTGGTCAGCCATGATTTGCTGGTGTTGCCAAACAGTTTTAGCAGGTTAGACTGCACAGTGGGGCCATATATCACAGAGATGAAAGTCTGAAAGAAACCTTCAAATAGTTTTGTCTCTTGCCTACTGGCTTGGAATTCTGTTAGCCCTTCTTGTGAAAATGGGTTCAGTGAGATTTGAAATCAGTCATCTTCTATTCAGGTCACGTTCGTCTTTTCTGTAAAAAAGACCATTGGGATATATTGAAAAATTTATATGGTTTGACTAGGATTAACCTGAATAAACCATTTTTTCTCATTGTGATTTACCACTGAGATTTTACCCGACCATTTTATCATGTAAATTATGATGAATGCTTCTGTACAGTCTTGTGTTCAATTCATTTACATGGTTTGACTGTAACTGCTGTCTATAACCCAGAGTACTTGTCGAGCACTGAAGACTCCAGGGATGCGATGGACAGAAATTTTTGCAAATGCCTTGACAGCAAATACAGAGCTTTAGTATCCTCCTTAGAAACAGAAACAGTTTTTCTTTTGGCAACTGTATTGTGATTTGTTATAATTTATGGAAGCAAGCAATAGATTCCAGCTAGATTTTTTTTTTTTAAATATGATTGTTGTTTAAAATGTCTCTCTCACACACTTTGTCAGTAGAAAAAGATCCATTCCAAAGATCTTTCTATGCTGACCAAGTTTGTATGCATTTTTTTCTTAGGTAAACCCAAGTGAAACTTGGAGTTAGGGCGATTTCAGTCTATCACTTTGGCTCGAAATTAAGAAAATTTTTTTTCCTTTTTTAACTTGAGCAGATTAAAATGAAATTATGAAGCTGCTCCTGAATTTAACTCTTTGTCCAGCTGTATCATCTATGGCTCATGTATTACAGCAGCCACAATTCCTTTTTTTTTTTTTTTACATTCTAATA